>CM050163.1:496390250-496772750 GCA_027410445.1 Discoglossus pictus | reverse complement strand
ACTAATAAATTATAAGCCTCTATTTACTCCAGACCATTGCCAGTAGCAGAAGGCCCTATCCTGTTGTGGGCCCTGGTGCTTTGTATCTGCTCCACCAGCAGTAGGTCCGCCACGGATTACATCATCAAGTAACCATTTAACATTAGGCAGATGCTGTGAATCCTAAGTCAACTGCAATACCCATACAATAGGGTTTCATGTGGTCATTTAGTAGCTACAAACAGAATCTGCAGAAAAAAATGCAATGCAACTTTTAAAGCTTACATTTTAACTTTAGTGTTTCATTAACTTGCTCTGCTGCTTAGTATTAGATGTCCATGCAGTGGAAGAAGATCTGTCCAGGACGCTGTCCTAAATGTTTTCTGACCGATTTAGTTTTGCTTACAAAAAAAGGAAGCGGATATAGACTACCTCTGGGGTAAATGCACTCCCACACCTGATTAGAAACACTAAAGTTTGAAAGTAAACTAATTATCATTCCCAATAGCATTACTACTTGGAAGTAAAATCGATGTAGAGACACATGCTCCTGGGAAAGTAGCAGGCAAAATCATCCCCTAAAAGAAAATGGATCCCTGCGTTAAAGAATAGTTGCATCTGAATGTTGTCTGTGCTTACTTTTCTGCCCACTGTCCATAAGCTTAGTTATTTAAGAGATCGTGTAGAACAAAATTTTACCAAAGTGACCCTTTAAACCTTTAAATAGTTCACAAGTTTACAATATCACAAGAGTATTTATATTTTATTAGAGGAATGTCTTGGAATATTGTAGGAACACTTGTACTTCCGTGTTGTCTTGTATGAAAGACCTTCAACTTGTTCAAACTACCAGGGAAATAGCAGGAATGCCAATGGCATTGAATTGTGTATGACCTCTATTTAGTCTTATCCACCAGGACTCAGGATTTCCCGTTTTGGTCTCTCAAGGAATACTCAAAGCTAAAAGCGCAGAAAAGTAATAATCCTATATTTATATTCAGTACATGGAAAAAAATAATTTGACAAACACGTGTAAACGTTTCTGGCTACAGCATTGAAATGTCTCTTTGAAGAGAATAAACAGGAACAAACTCATGTCAGTGTAGAAAAAGGATGTCTTACCTTGACAAGTTTACTTTCAGATATTCTACAGAGTCTAGGCTTCATCCCTCTTTCATGTAAATCAAACATAAAATACTTCCCCAACACAAGTCTAGTGCCCGCCACCCCCAAGAATATAAGTAATTATTAATTAGATAACATCTCTTAAAGGCGTGTAACTCCAAATAAAATATTTGTCCAATAATAAAGGTATTACTGTATAATGCAATGCTCTTATTATATATTCTATTTAAGGATTATTTTAGTTGCCAATTCATAGCCTCTCAGAGAACATATCATTAGTAAACATTACAGCAGATGTATTCAGCAGGTACCAGCCTTATAAACCAACTGTGCATAAATGAATGAGGAAAAGTGGTTTCCTCAAGTAAGGGTTCTACACAAGGCTTTCTTACTAGACATAACATGTATGAACTTCTAAACAAAAAAAATTCACTATAAGTGCTCTACATTGTGTGAAGGAGCACAATATTCTATGTTAAAGCGGTATATTGTTTTTTTATATTAAACTAAGAACAGTAAAACATTTGCAGCCTTAGGTTTGTTTACAGACACACTGCTGACTGCCACATTATTTACAGAATCTACCGACAATGCCGTTCCAAGCATGATGGTTTTAGTCTCTTTTAGGAATGTAATCAGCCATCAGTTAACCCACAAATAACACATTTGTGAGTTTCTAGCAGCCATTTCCCTGCACAGATAAATTTGGAAGGGTTAAACTTATTTTTGTAAACAAACAAAAGTTCATTAATGATTTTTTTTCTGCGAAAAAGGAACCTATTTTAACAATTCAAAAAGTATTGCAACATATTTTCATGAGTACATTACAGTGGTGTGTTCCGAGTTAGGCTGGATTAACTGGCCCTTCAATATTTATGTTTTATAGATATTTGATGAGATAAACAGATTAAAGAAACAGATTAAAAGACCATCAGTAACCATTTGAGCTGCTGGTGTCTAACTGTAACTTCTAATTGCTTCAACTAGATTTCTATTACCATCTATGCTTTTCTTTTCATATCCTGTGGGATCCCTATGAAAAGCGCAGTGGGTAATAAAAATGATAATCTGCTCCTGATCAGTTTTGATATCCAGCAGCCAGGAGAGTACCATTTTGCCCACGCTTACTGTATAAACAATTTAGGCAAAGCTAAAGAAATTTACTAAAAACTTTTTTTAAAGTTACTCAAGTCTGTGAATATTATAATATGCCCTGGTAGGTTAAAAGTAACAATTATTACACAAGCTCTGTAAATCCAGTTGCATAATATTCAACACTTTTGTATTCCTACATTGGGTGCATTTAATTGCATATTAAGTTAGGTGAAATTGTTGCAGACTGTATATAATCAGAGTAAAAGTAGAGGATAAAGCCTGTCACACGATCTGCCTTTGAGGTGGAAGATGCATCATAACATCCAGACACTAACCAGATCAATCCAACTTTTAGACTGAACAGCTGTACAAGCAGGAAACTTTCAGGAAGTGCTCAAGGTTTCACTGTGAGACCAACAATGGCCTTGACAGGTATGCAGAGAGTTATGTTTGAGGTGGCAGTCAGGGTTAAAACATCAACCATCAACTGGTATCTAAACAAAGTGACTTGTATGGCCAGGTGTCCTTAGTCTTTGGTAGGATAGCACTCACAAGACTGCCTTTTGTGACAATAAGATGCAAAATGTATTTGTAAATGGCCACATTGACTTGATAAATATTGTTTTCACAGCAGAAAACATTGAACACTTAAACATATTGTACTTTTCGACCACAATAAAGCTTCATGTTAATGCAGTCCTCCAACTATGCTATCCTAACCGGATACTAAAATGTGTGTCCATCTCTTATTTAAATATATACATGTAATTGTAACAATACACTGCATTTATATCTGCATTCAAAAGCCAAACTTTATGTTTTCTTTTTAAATATTTCAAAACTACTTACCAAAAATAACATCTTGCCTCTTGATAACACTTTTTTCTTGCTGGTTACAGAATGAGGAGTCCACAACAAGACTCCAGGATTCAGCCTCAAACTCTAGCGCATCATTACTGAAGTCACTCCAAAGAGGTGTATCCACAACATCTAGGGAAATAATAAGTACACAGAATAAATAATCAAAAATCTTCAAATGTATTCATTTTTAGATATTCAAGTTTATGATCTAGATTTGTGTTCTCTAAACTGATTCTGGTAAGGAACTTGCTTTGTACTTCAAAAATACAAACAGAAATGTAATGACTTCAGTACCCTCAAAATGGTTTCCAAATGTCTAAAACCACCACCAAGGGCCAAAAGGGCCTCATAAGCCCTACTGAAGACCATATGATCTCAAAATACTTCACTCTACATGTCACTACAACACTCTTCATAAAAAGAAAGGTTTTGTGGTAATTGTTTTGTGGAAACCAAAGTCATGCGCAATACAACCCCAGAGTTCCATGGAATATAACTTGGGAAAAACTGATCCAAACTTATTGTCAATGGCAACATTAGATTATTTAATACAATTATACATCGTCTCACGTTATGTTCACAGTGGTGAAGGAATCCAAGGTGTTTGAAAGATCACTTAATTTTTCCCATTAATTAGTCATTAATCATCTTTTACCACTTTGGTATTTATATTGCTTTTCTTATTTAGCAAAAGTACATGCATTCTTACCTACGGGCTAATAAAGTACCACCCTCTTTCTATGTTCACTAATTGCACAACTAAATTGAAATGGATAGGTCTGATATCTCTCTCCACTTGAACTGAATTATGGGATAGCATTCTACACAAAATAAACATTTCTACTATTATAGGGTGATTTAGAATACCTTGAACAAAAAAGTTATACCCAACGAAGAGCTAATGTCTCAAGTAGGGATGGTAAAACAAATGTGTTGATTTATTGCCAGAACTTTACTTGTATAACCCAAAAAATGGAAAGAATAAGCATGGCTGCCTTTGAAGTCCACAATCAGATGTTTAGCCAAGCTATTACTATGGACAAAGGCACCTAGTTTATAATGCTGAAGAGCTAGATGGCGGCAGCGAGTCTCCAAGATGTCCTGCTCCAAATAGCTTATCAGGTCTATTTATGTCTCACAGCTGTAAACGGGCAATTTTTATCACAAAAAAAGAAATACCATTAAAGAGATTTTATATATATATATATATATATATATATATATATATATATATATATATATACATATATATAGATATATATATATATATATATATATATAGATATATATATATATAGATATATATATATATATAGATATACATATATATATATATACACACACACACACACACACACACACACACATACACATTGTAAGTAGCGAGTTTTCAATCTTGTAGGGTGCTTTGGAAAAAAGCATTTCCTGCAAGCATTCTAAGCTCAAAACAGGGACCTCCATTTTCTGCAGTTTGTTGACATTGTATTCTTCCTTGTCCTTATCCCCTGTACAGCGCTACGGAATATGTTGGCGCAATGCAAATAAAGATTAATAATAATAATAATAATAATAATAATATATATATATTGCTACAGGTTAGCTGCAAGGTATCTTTAATTAATGGTCATCAGTGTGTATTACTAATCAGTGAGAAATCTATACCTTCAATTGCAAAAGTGTCCATGGATGGGGGAGTTCCCATGGTTTGCAGCAGCTCTTCAGACTGAGACCTAGATTTCCAGCCACTGGTGTCCCCATCAGATTCCACGGACTGGTCTGATCTTCTGCTTTAATTGAAAATGGCAGTGTTAGATTGAAGCTTTATTTTTAGGAATGATTTTGAAGAGCAAACTATTATACTATGGCACTGAATTGACCACTTCCATATAAAATTACACTCCTTCAATCCTTAATGCAAAACTCGAGGTCAGCTACTTTTACATTTAAAGTGAGACAATAGAGGTTCCATATATTTTATAAATTGAAACAACCAGTAATAACAAGTATTTTGTCCATTGCAAAGTAGCTAAGTTGCTCAATCTTTTGATCTGCAGGCAACTCACACTGAAGATAAAAGACTCATTTGTAATGACGGACTGCTAAACATTGCAAACTTCAATGTTAGCTTCCAACCCAAGTACTTCGTTATTACCTACAGTTTTAAATTACCAGTATACCATATTCGGACCTCCGCTGTGTCACTTTAAAATAGGCTTGCCCTGTTCTAATAATAAACCTTATTTTAATTTATCTTTAGTTTTCATGTTAAAACTTCTTAATTTTATTATCCAGTGAAATTTACTATGGGGTTCTTAATTTTCAAAACTGACGACTCAGACTTACCATGATCATGCAAGGAGTAGTGCCACTAGGGTTGGGAGGCAGCCTATTTTGTGTAGGCACGTCAGGGGATAGAGTGCCCGCATGTTCTATGACTAGTGACATCACAATACTCTCTGACATTACTGCACACGCTCCCTCACAGCTCCAGAGGCTCCACCCCTTTAGATTAACATATATGGGTGGAGCCACTTGAATCATAGGAAGGCTGAACTGCCAGTTTTGAAAAATAAAAACAATATAGTAGATTTTAATTAATAAGAATGTAAGAATTTTAATGATGAAAACAGATATAAAACTGAAGTAAGATGAATCGTTAGAACATTTGTGCTGTCCTTTAAATACATAATTCTGTTTATATTTACCAGTGATCTTCATAACTAAAAAGCAAAACAGCCTAGACACAAAAATACATAAAATGATAGTGTTGATATGATAAATTTCAGATATAATATACATACGTGAAACGGCACATGTGATATACATTAGAAGATTTAAAAAAAATATGCCTCAAATATAATATTTGCTTGACAGTAAAATAAGTTACATACCTGTCAAAGCTGGACACTGGGACACTTTTAGACAAGGGATGAATGGATTGGTTGGAATCTTTCTTGCCGGCTGATAATCCAAGAGGCATTGAAGTTGACTGAGGCACTGAACACGGGATTGGCTGTGGCATTTCCTTGAATGACAAGTCTGTAAAATGAAAAACAAATTTAAATTATAAAAATAATTAAACTTTTGAAAAGGTATATATTTGCTTGTTTTTTTAACAAAGAGTGGAAACAAAATACAGTTGCATATTTACTATAAAAAATGTGTCTAACTTGGCAATAACTGCAACAGACAAATGGTATTAAATGTGCTATATGTCTATTTTAAACCTACAATTTAATGGCAAAATTATGTTTCATAAGCAACCTAATATTAGAAATTGAGAAAATGCAGGACATTGACATATTTTTTCTTGAATTTTATTAATTGGCACTATGATATATTATTTTGATATCTTTGGAAAATATCAATATTCTTGTGAACATCATCTATATAACTGCAAGCAAAACCAGATTTTTATTTCTGGTATCTAAACATTACCAATAATAATACATAGAAACACAGATCGGACATATTAAAGTTGTAATGTCTTTAATTATTTCTAATATATTCATATCCGTTTGGAGATGGAATCTCCAAAATACTATTCTAGATGATGACTGACTATGGATCTATAGAGGCACATTAGTACCTCTCTTATTCTGCTACTAATGCGTCTTCCATTTTTAAATCATCTGATATAACTCCTCTCCCGGTTTTCATCTGATACAACAACTACACTTACAACTACATTTCAGTTTGTGTGCACTAAGTGCATCATTTTGGATCTATCAACCCATTTGTACACACTTTATGTATGTCTCCTGACCTGTTATTTAATATACACTAATATTTCTCAGCTCTGTTAGCTAAAATCGGAAACAAACAATTCTTAGGATGGAATATTTGGGGCTCTGGGTTATTTTTAAATTGCATTAAATATTTGCTAATTATTAAACACTGCAACAATTTTTTTTTAATTTTCAACCTTTTATTAGCTTAGTAGAGATTACTAATTATTGGCATGGTTTAGTTATTAGATGTTCAGTCGTGAGATCATTTTTGTTTTTGTTTTTTTTAAAGGAAAAAAAACTTAATTAAAAAAATGTCAATATAATATGAATTTAAAATGTTTAAGAAAAGAGGAGGCATTATACCCAGCAAACAGAAAGCGGTTATTGGTTCAAAGTCTAATTACATTGATATAATGAATATAAAAAACGGTCCTTGCTTAGAGCAGGTTTTGACATGACCATAGAATTGAATACGACACTGAACATTAAAAGGGCAGTGCCATATAACTGGCTTTTAACCTAACTACCTTTTCATTAGACTATGGAATAAGTTGGCACTATATAAATAATATATAATAATGTACCTGACAAACATGTTTAAAGTCAACAAATGTATTTAAGTCCTATAGTATGTCACCCATTCCCATCCATTAACTGTTGTATTGCAATCTGCTTTGTTTGGAGAATGATATAATGATATACATATATATTGCAAACAAAGAACTTCGTAAATAGAAAATTACAGAGTAGTTCTGATAAACCAAGTAAAATGAATGGTCATAGGATCTGGTTCACTTGAAAATATTTACGATAAGTACTAATTAAATAATGTGCCAGTCTACATTTAATTCTGGCATCATGTTACTATCATTGATTCACTTCAGTCCCAAACCGCTCAGGTAAATGCTGAATACAGCTGGGCAAACAAATGTAAACTGTAACACAGAGTAGATTTGCCAAAAATCTTTGAACTAATAAAACAAAGAGGAAATAAAGTATTAATTCCAGGTATATAAAAGCAGTGGGAGAAAGAAAGAACACTTTATATAAGCAGTGAAATTCTACCTGCGCAACACTATAATTATAAGTAACAGAGCTAAGCTGAACTCGCCCTACTAGGGGTGCACAGACTTTATTCACATGGGATATATCCTTCAAGTAGTGATTTCAAGATTCCAGGACAGTGTCGCCCACCATTCAAATATGCTACACAACATATAGACCCTTCTCTGTCACAGCCAATGGGGATGCTGCACAGTGAGAATATGCCAATGGTTTGGGGCCTATCACTCCAAAACATACTAATGATAACTTAGGCATCTACAAGAAGGCTGAAGTTGGACTATAAATGTATTTAAATAACACTTATGTGTTGGGATGTTAAGCCCACAGGAAGCACACACATTTTTATCATGCATTTAAAATAACATGTTTTATGCATTGCAGAGTTTTTTACTGGGTGAAAAAACAAACATTAAAAACAATTAAACATTCTTGGAACTTGCAAGAAATGCACTATTATTAGCTCATACCGCTCCGTTACCATTTACTGACTGGCAACTGCTTTTTAACCCTGTTTTTATAAAGAGAGAAAACACTGTGTTACATTTCCATATACCCACTTTCAGATGTAATAACAACATCTGCTTTCCATGTCTTCTTAAGAAGGAAAAGACGTTCCAAATATGCTGTTTAATCTGCATCTCGTCACCCTGCTTACAGCATAGGTCACAAGATGATTATAGAAGTGCACTTGTGTGTGCTATATTAAACAGATTGCTATATCTTAACTAGTGTCTCAGTTCACACAATTCAGATAGTGTGTGTCCTCTGTATGTGTGTGCTGGCATACTGTATGGGCATGGATGCGGTTTATTATTATTATCATGTAAAAAATGACAGCAATGAAGCCTGCAAATGCTGTTTGCCACACAATGGGAGCCTCTCCCCCTTCTACTTTAGTGGCCTTTAGCACTCATCACGAGCCACGAAATGAGCACCTTTCGCTCCCCCTCTACCGCTCCCACTCTCTACTTGACGGGAGACGCTGACTGCGAGCCTCCACCCCCCCCCCCCCCACCCCACTTTACTGGCCTTGCGAATAGCGCCTTCTGGGCTCATCACAGAGACTCTCCCCCGGTCTACTTCCTCCCTTGTGTCTCATTTCCCCCCCTCCTCTCCATCCCTTGTGTCTCTTACCCCCCCCCCTGTGTTTTTATCCCCTCTCCCTCCCCTGTGTCTCTTTCCCCCTTTCCATCCCCTGTGTTGCTTTCCCCCCTCTCCCACCCAAGCGTCTCTTTCCCCCCTCTCCCACCCAAGCGTCTCTTTCCCCCCTCTCCCACCCAAGCGTCTCTTTCCCCCATCTCCCACCCAAGCGTCTCTTTCCCCCATCTCCCACCCAAGCGTCTCTTTCCCCCATCTCCCACCCAAGCGTCTCTTTGCCCCATCTCCCACCCAAGCGTCTCTTTCCCCCATCTCCCACCCAAGCGTCTCTTTACCCCCTCCCCTGTGTCTCTTCCCCCCTGCCTTGGTGTAAGTGTTTGTTTCTGCCTTGGTGTAAGTGTTTGTTTCTGCCTTGGTGTAAGTGTTTGTTTCTGCCTTGGTGTAAAAGTGTTACTGCCTTGGTGTAAAAGTGTCACTGTAAGTGTTTCTGCCTTGGTGTAAATGTTTGTGCCTTGGTGTAAATGTTTCTGCCTTGGTGTAAATGTTTGTGCATTGGCGTAAGTGTTACTGCTTTGGCGTAAGTGTTACTGCTTTGGCGTAAGTGTTACTGCTTTGGCGTAAGTGTTACTGCTTTGGCGTAAGTGTTACTGCTTTGGCGTAAGTGTTACTGCTTTGGCGTAAGTGTTACCTCGCCTTACCTCGCGCACGCAGCCTATTCAGAATGCACACTTCAAACTTTCATTACACTTTATAAGCAGGCACCAACACTCACAATGTATATTCTATGCAGACGCAAAATACAAACAGATTGTTAGCTCTTCAGCCTATTGCTCGCTCCAAAAATATTTATCTCCCTCAGAGGACCAAAAGTACACGACAGGAGAGGCTCGCAATGAGCGGCGAAGGTCCTCACAGTACAAAATGGTTTACATTATGTGTCAAACAACATGCCTTGAAATGTTATTGTCCCGTCATTTTTGATAGGCAAGTCGCTAGTAAATAATATTGATGATTGCATGAAAGCACAAGGATAGGGGCTTCATCTAATGTAAGGCTCCTTAAAAATGGGAAATGATAATATGAAAGTAAAGCCCACTGACAGATAATACCGGTAGATCTTTTAATTATTCATAAATAAAAGAGAGTATCTAAGAATTGCAAAATAATTTACCTGAAGTTGAATAAATGAAGAGTCCTTGCAGACATCCTGCTACTAAAGTACATTTATCCCTGAGGTAGTGAGAATCACATATTTTACTGCAATAATAAATTCTGTAGTATTTTACACCTCTTTCAAGTAGTATGATAATCACAGATTTCACAAGCCGACATTTTTATATTATTCTTTAAATATCTCTTAGGTATTGTGATTATCATTCAGTACATATTATATTCTACATTTCTCTCACATATAGTGTGAGAATCAGATATTTCACAAGCGGACATTCTGCCGTCTCAGATACAAGTGGAAATAGACAGCAACTGCTTAATTACCCATCCAATCTCTATCAACAACATACCACTTGGGTAGCTGATCTTTATCCAATCTCTATCAACAACATACCACTTGGGTAGCTGATCTTTATCCAATCTCTATCAACAACATACCACTTGGGTAGCTGATCTTTATCCAATCTCTATCAACAACATACCACTTGGGTAGCTGATCTTTATCCAATCTCTATCGACAACATACCACTTGGGTAGCTGATCTTTATCCAATCTCTATCAACAACATACCACTTGGGTAGCTGATCTTTATCCAATCTCTATCAACAACATACCACTTGGGTAGCTGATCTTTATCCAATCTCTATCAACAACATACCACTTGGGTAGCTGATCTCTATCCAATCTCTATCAACAACATACCACTTGGGTAGCTGATCTTTATCCAATCTCTAACAACAACATACCACTTGGGTAGCTGATCTTTATCCAATCTCTATCAACAACATACCACTTGGGTAGCTGATCTTTATCCAATCTCTATCAACAACATACCACTTGGGTAGCTGATCTTTATCCAATCTCTATCAACAACATTCCACTTGGGTAGCTGATCTTTATCCAATCTCTAACAACAACATACC
The DNA here is from genome assembly GCA_027410445.1 of Discoglossus pictus. Lineage (NCBI taxonomy): Eukaryota > Metazoa > Chordata > Amphibia > Anura > Alytidae > Discoglossus > Discoglossus pictus. Next base: position 496,761,703 of record CM050163.1, on the reverse strand, counting down.
ACTTGGGTAGCTGATCTTTATCCAATCTCTATCGACAACATACCACTTGGGTAGCTGATCTTTATCCAATCTCTATCAACAACATACCACTTGGGTAGCTGATCTTTATCCAATCTCTATCAACAACATACCACTTGGGTAGCTGATCTTTATCCAATCTCTATCAACAACATACCACTTGGGTAGCTGATCTTTATCCAATCTCTAACAACAACATACCACTTGGGTAGCTGATCTTTATCCAATCTCTATCGACAACATACCACTTGGGTAGCTGATCTTTATCCAATCTCTATCAACAACATACCACTTGGGTAGCTGATCTTTATCCAATCTCTATCAACAACATACCACTTGGGTAGCTGATCTTTATCCAATCTCTATCGACAACATACCACTTGGGTAGCTGATCTCTATCCAATCTCTATCAACAACATACCACTTGGGTAGCTGATCTTTATCCAATCTCTAACAACAACATACCACTTGGGTAGCTGATCTTTATCCAATCTCTATCAACAACATACCCCTCATATAGCTAGCTTGATCCATCATTTGTCAACAACATACACTCAAGTCGTAAACATCAGGTATTTTCATGAAATCCTTGTAGATAAAAACCAGTCTGGACAGCCCATCTGACCTTTGGTAGGACAGTAATAATACTGAAGGACAGCTGGGAAGCTCCATTCGACAGTCTGGTTAGAAACCTTTATTCCTGTCCCACCATTGGAGGGTGTGGCCTCTCTCTCTGTCTTGTACTTCGCTTCCTAGAAGACTTCAAGGAACATAATTATACAAACCTAATTTATACCCCATACTCACTGGCTGCTAATGGTGGTTATGCCCATGATCCAGAGGAGAGATCGCAGAAACAGCCCTGCCTCAATTGAAGTCCACAAACAGTATATAGTGTGAAGTCAACAGCAATTTCACCCACAAAGGGCTTGCAACCTTTCAGAGATCTAGCCTATTATATCCAAATTGCTTCACTTACTTGAAATGATGGCTGGCTGCTTGTTCTTTGTGTGATATCGTTCCTGGAATTTCTGGAGAACAAGGAGAGACTGTTAGCAAATGCTCGCCTTGTCAGATTTCACAGGTAAAGTTTCTAGTGTTTACATGCAGTAAATGTGGGTTCCATGGTTTTTACATATTTAGTGTTATGTATTGGAGATATTAATGTCTACTACTCTTTTGATCTCATCTAAATATGGGCAAAGTTTATAAATATATAAATATAAATATATATATATATATATATATATATATATATATATATATACCGTATATATAGTTTTTTTTTAGAGTTGAATCAGTGATTATGTATTAATTTTAACACATCACTAGAAGTCACCAAATGCAGGTGATTAGATAGCAGTAAGACAATCCTGGTCCTTTGACTTTCGCATTATTTATGTAGATTTCATGCAGAAGTCACTCTTATTTCAATACTTTCTGGTCAATGCTACAAATGCAGAGTGGCGTCTATCGAGATGTAACATGCTACTTTATTGGCACGGATACAGCCTGTGTATTTCTCTCTTGTATGAATTACTTGTAATGTTCCCATTACCTTTGTACATGCTGGTGTTGATTCCTTGCACCCTTTGTGCACATTTACATTGCAGTCTGTAAAAAGAAAATCAAACAACAATGCGTTTTATTTTGAATCCTTTCCTGATTTTGAATGATAAGAGAACATGTTATTCACTTTACTATAAATAATTAGCAATTTTCTGAATTAATATGAGAAAAGTAAGGGGAAGTTATTAAATGTTTTTTTAAGGTCAGCAGTGCTTGCAGGGGGGTTGAGGAGGGTGTTGAGGAGGAGGGGTTGAGGAGGGAGGTTGAGGATGAGGAGGGATGATGAGGAGGGAGGTTGAGAATGAGGGGGGGGGGGACACAGGGAAGGGAGAGGGGGGAAGAGACACAGGGAGGGAGAGGGGGGAAGAGACACAGGGAAGGGAGAGGGGGAAGAGACACAGGGAAGGGAGAGGGGGGAAGAGACACAGGGAAGGGAGAGGGGGAAGAGACACAGGGAAGGGAGAGGGGAAGGAGACACAGGGAAGGGAGAGGGGAGAAGAGACACAGGGAAGGGAGAGGGGAGAAGAGACACAGGGAAGGGAGAGGGGAGAAGAGACACAGGGAAGGGAGAGGGGAGAAGAGACACAGGGAAGAGAGAGGGGAGACGAGACACAGGGAAGGGAGAGGGGAGACGAGACACAGGGAAGGGAGAGGGGAGAAGAGACACAGGGAAGGGAGAGGGGAGAAGAGACACAGGGAAGGGAGAGGGGAGAAGAGACACAGGGAAGGGGAGAAGAGGGAAAGGAGAGGGGAGAAGAGGGAAGGGAGAGGGGAGAAGAGACACGGGAGAGAGAGGGGGACGCAAGAGGGGGACACAGAGGGCACAAGAGGGACACAGGGGGCAGCACATTTCCCACCCTCGGCTTATATTCAAGTCACTCATTTTACCCAGTATATTGTGGTAAAATAGGTGCCTCTGCTTATACTCGGGTCGGCTTATACTCGAGTATATGCGCTATATTTGCATTTACAGTGATACTGATAGGACTTTAACCGCCTAGCGGGTCCTCTCTAGTTCCCGTCGGCTTTTTGGCTCCATTTGCGAGTTACAGGCTTCAACGCCAGTGAATTTATTGTAATTTAATAGCTTGATTGGAACGTAACAGTTACAGGCTTTACAGAACAAAGGATTTGCGGCAGCGGAGTTACATTTTAGACATCCCATAGAGTTATTTTGCCATTACCTGACAAGTTGTTGGCGGATTGCTTTACAGGGCAAATTTAAGAGCCGCAAGACTTACGGGCTAATTTAATAGGGCTGATAGAAGACCCTCATTTAAAAGTTCAGGTTAAACCATTTTTGTCCCCAAGGAAAATAAATAAACACTAAAACAGAAGACAGGTACATAAAAAATATTATGTATTTGATTCACCTTTTCTTACCAGTGAGTTAAGCGGAAATATAAAATGTGTTTTATTAAATAATATTAATTAATAATAATATTAATTAAATATATTGGGGCAAACACACAATATGTACCAGTGTGGACATCTATAAGGCTCACTGTCCCTCTTGTAACATATTACGACACAGGAGCAGAAACCAATCTCACACTCTTTGTTTCAAGTAATCTTTCTACAACATAGATCAATCTTTTTCTCAAACAAAACAAAAAAAATAAGTTTTGGTAATGTTTACAATGTGATCTTTTAAATGCATGCTAGAATTTCTTTTGACTACAGTTGCCCTTTAAATGCATTTACAAATGAGGAATTTTCAAATGTATTTATTGGATTTAATAGTTTTAATATATCCAGTCCCCAGAAACATGAACTTCAGGACCTGTTCTCAGACCCTGGGCATGAAATCAGGGACATGTGTGAGGTTTGTCAACAACAGAGCTGATTGACTTACTCCTACATAGGTTTTGGATGAAGATTACTACATACAATGAAGTCTGCCCAATATATAACATCAAACATCCAAAACAAACTATGCATCAAAAATATACTTGCATATTTTTAACTTACAATTCACAATTTAGCATAAAAAACTTGTACTTGGGTAAGAACCCAACACAATAAAGACACACTGGACATTTTCATTTACTGACAAACAGTGTACAGCTGCCTTATAATTTATCACAGTCCCTATACCTTAAAAAATACATTAACTGAACAATTAAATGTAATGCATTATATGAAAGTTGACTAAATAATGTGGCTTTGTCATCAAGTGTCCAGACTCAAACATTTAGATATTAGGCTACATTTTCCTTTCACAATTCCACCTTGTCTAGTCCCATTTGAAAAAGTATTTCTAATCCAACCTACAAGATTCCCTTAAATCCCAATATGTTGTGCTACTTACTGGAGCACTGGAGCGACTCTTTCCCCAGAAGAGCCTTCTCACACACCAAGCATGGAACAACTCCGGAGAATGTGCCAGGACCAAACTGGTGCCTGTTTACTTTTTCCTTCTCTTTCTCCTTCTCTTTGGTGTCCTTGTTTTTAGTCTTTAGAGGAATATGTCAAAGAAAAAAAAATAAAGAAACCATCATTAAAAAATGGAGAGAGTAAAAACATTAGTTCTCAGTGATGCCCTAGGTTGCTCCAATATCATGGATAATGGATTAAGCATTTATGATTAATACTATTTGTTTATAAAGCACTAACATTTCCCCTAGAACTATTTACAAGGGTACAGTGAAGCTAAGTGGATACAATAAGGAAATTGTGAACGTAATATGTGTTATTAGATATGCAGAAATACAAATACAGTAAGGACACTGACAATTTGGTGCAAAAAGAGTTGAGACCCATTTTCCAAGAGTCTTCAATTCTAAGGAATACTTGTTTTACTCCTCTGGAGGACTCTAAAAGAGGTAAACTACAAAACAGATCTGTTCACCCACCTTTAACTTAATATCTGACTCTAAATAATATTTTTGGAACATGTTCAGATTAGAGTTTAAGCCATTTAACAGAATTTTAAAACATGTAAGGAAATGAAGGACACAAACTCTCAATATCTTACTTTATCTATCAATATTGGTGTCAATGGAACTTTACTGATATACATACAGTGCAGATGTTAAAGTGTAACAGTTTTATTACAATTATTTGCATTTACATACTATGAGCATTATTCAATTACCTGTAACCCAACATTTTGGCTGCGGGTCACATTTTTTCGCAACATTTAGATGTATTCAATTTCTCTAACCCATAATTACAGGCTCACAGCCTCCACAAGCAAACCATGAACTTCTTAAACACTCACAATACTTCTTAGCCAGAGCCAATAGTAAATGAGACCGTCATCATGACATCAGTAAAATATAGAGTTAATACGACAATTAATTAGTATTTAGAATAAAAATTTGTGATCGGACTCTCAATCCTGAAATGTAGAAATCAATAAAAATCATTAAAGCAACTGTTCTAGCACATGTGGGTTCCATGATCTGTCTTAATCCCTCAATTCCCAAGATCGATAAATCTCAGAAACAAGTAAAAAAAATGTATTGCAGATTTGTGAGCTTGAGACTGTTGTGCAATTAATTCTAATGCCTTTCATTGCTTTCCCAGTATTTTAAAGTACAGTAGTGTGTGTTTATTTGCTGCTGCAATGTTTCAAACAGGTGTTTAACCCACGTTTTTGACAACCGGCAGTACGTTTGAGCCTGTAACTCACAATTGGAATGTGAGTTGCTAAATGAAGCCAATTGAATATCAGTTACATTTACAGGCTACATTATGAGTCCAAGAAATTGCGATTTGGGCAATTGAATGAGGCTCTATATATGCTGTTACTTGTCAGATTGTTGTTATTTAGTTTTTGAGTTAGAAGAATTTATTGGAATTATTGACTAGAAGGAAATATGATAATTTCCATTAATACAGTGAAACAAAAGTACTGGTTGTGAATGGGCACACTGAATTTAGACAATCCATATATTGTTAAAGGACCCCTGTAGTGTTCTAACTAGGCATTCATCATTAATAAAGTTAATATTTAAAAAAACACACATTCAAAATTAATTTTACAATCAAAGATCAGACTCAGCTGCTTCTGCCACCCGCTAGAAGTAAATGGGGGAGGTAGGTTTATCTAGCAGGCAGCTGCTAAATTTCCAGGAACAAAGTTGTATGCAACATAAAACTCTATATTGGCTGAATACTTGTTAAAGAGGTTTTTCTTGTCAATGAGCTTTATTGTGTGGGCAGGCAAAAATTTATTTTCATCCTCTTATCAGATTCTTTTTAAAACCCTTTAAGCCTTTCTTCCAGCCAAAACTACCCCTTCCTACTTATGAAGATCGAGACAAAGATATCCACTGGAATCTAATATTTGAAAGTGAATTTAGGATTCAATATTGATATTATAAATCATTTAATAATAACTTTATTAATCACCCATGCTTAATTAAAATATAAATGACAATGGTATAAGGAAAAGAAATGTATTATTAGAGCTCAGTCATGCTTGAATACTTAAGGTTCTCTCGAACATTCATGAGCTTATAACTTTGCGTTGGGTTGATGAATCGGTTTGAATTTTTGTAAGAGGGATTGTGGGGATGATTTATTTTTGTCTTTTTCATGAAAGTCTGTCCAACCCCGTAAAAAGTTGATTTATGTTGAATTTTGGAGTGATGAAATGTTGTTTACCACATAGGGATTCTTGCTCACTTGCAGGGAAAAATTGACTGAATGATTTGTTTGAAATTTGGCAGTATAATAGCAATGTAGGAAGCTTCCGTGCCTTTTGGGCATTTTTTTTAGACCGCTTAAGCCAGCTGAGACTTAATAGTTTACATTTTTTATGTAATGAGCAGGCTCAGTAGATACTTGTGAATGTAACTACTTTAAGATTTCATGAATTTTGGTTAGTCAATTATGGTCAGGTGATGTTTTAGGCAGGTCAAAGTCATAAAGCTACTTTTTAATTAGAGGGTTATATGACGGGAAGCGGTGGTGTTATTTTTAATAAGATGAAGTTATCTTAGAAATACTCCTGAACTTTGCCTCTTCCCTCGTCCTCCACCATTCCTTCTTCCACGGACAGATTAAAAAAAAACTCACTCATCATGATTAAGCTCTCAGGAAGTAGTGCAACAAATGCAAGAATGAAACCTTTATTCAGATTGTCTCTAAAAATTATGCTCATGGCTTACACATCTAATAATGTGGTTAGTTTGTTACATACTTCATAAATGAGTGCTATTTTTCTTGAACTAAAATGGTCCTTTAAAGGTCTACTAAAGTTCTATATTTACTGCAAGGTATACTTTACTGCAAGTATAAGGACTATGATCTTCTACTCTACCGTGTGAGTTTATAAAATCAATAATAAAGCCATCCATGAATAAATTTGTTTTAAAACAAATCCTACCTGCCTTTACTTCCATTATGTCACATTACTAACATTGTTTATCTGTCAGCCATGAGCTAGTCATTCCTTTCATCTGGTTTGTTAACTAACCACTATTTGGAAAATCATGCAAACAATGACACCATAAGGGAGCATGTTATGCATAATCACTGAAAGAACTAAACCGCTAAAAGATGAAAGGAATGCATATCATGGCTGCCAGACAAACAATGTGATTCATGTGAAATGAGGGAGGTGGAGACAAACCCAAATCATCAGGCATGTGAAACTAATTTTATAACAATTTGTTACAGATGGCTTTAAAATTGGTTTCTTTCTTGACAGCCCCTTACTAGGTGCTTACAATAATGTGATAACGGGACAAATGTTTCTTAAAGGAACTTAATCTTTTAAATAATGTACTGGGCACCACCTATATGCATTTCTCTATGCATTTCTTTACCTGCCTTGTTAAGAAGGTGAACACTTTGGATTGACTCAAGCATTGGTACTGAAACATTGCAGGAAGAGTTAATTTCATAATGCAGTAATTATTTTTCATAATACTATGAGTCATACAATCTAATTGCATTTAGCTAGTAAATTAGAACATTTTTTTTTAAATAATGTACACTAGTTTAATTATATTTCATTTGAACTGACAATTCTGTTGCTTATAATCATATTTGGCTGAACATAATGTCATCATAGATTTCTAATTGTAGGAAGTAAACATTTAATAAATGGAGATGCAAACAAGACTTAGCTAAGCAAGAATAATAAAGGAAATGGGGATTCCCCAAGTGAAGAGCAGAGTTACTTCTAAACCTCTGATTTAACCTTACTTTTTAAACCTCTGATTTAAAAGATCATTGTGCTCACGTACACATTATATCTACATTATATCTATAGGACCAACAATACATATGTAGTTGGATTGACACAAAAGGAGTTGAAGGCTCTGGCCATGAGCTCAAGATCAGGCATATATAGCACTTTTATACAAGGAGTTTTGCAAGTTTGAGAGCACGCAAGGTTAGAGGTTGAAGTTGGTGAGTGAAACAAAAGGTAAAAAGTTGGTGGTAAAGGGACCTGGTACTAGCAAGAAAGTTGGTGTGTCTGGGCGAAACCAAGAGTCATTTACATATATGTTCTCGAAATAAAGGTCCGAGTGTCTCAGTGTTGATGTGGTATGAATTCTATCAATATTACAGCTACTGAAACACCAATATGCAGTCCTTACAATACCCATGTAATGTGATCACTAGCCTAATGATCAGTGGTACAATGCATGGCCAGTGAGATATGATACACTTTAATACTTTACGAATACTAGTGCATAGAACACCTCAAATATTTGTATATTGTAACAGTAGTGATAAGTACAAAAACTTGTACTTGTTTACGTTTGTGTTACTGGTCAAGTAGGTAACCTAAAGGGAGTGATTACCGGCGATCCCAAGGATAGGGTTTAGCTCTATTAAGTGCATTATGTCTTTGGATAGATGATTTTGCTTACTATAAATAAAAGCCTAACAGTCCAATGTGTGCAGAATCATTGCATTTATGTTTAGTCCTTTATGGGCTCCAAGCATATTGATATCACATGCAACTAAAACGGCTCCAGTATAACTCAAAACCTCCTCCAAAGCACCAAAAACTTCAATGATCAAAAACACCAAAACGACCCAAAATGTTAAACAAACCCAGCTATCCATTATTTTAAAATGTTTTTTAATTTTTTTCTGTGTATATATATATATATATATATATATATATATATATATATATATATATATATGGTACATGTGGTGCCCTAGAGCATTCTTTTTGTGTGTGTGTATATACCCATTGTATCAACTTTTTGTGCAACACTGATATAACAGAGAGTATGACTAAACAGAACAGCTGATCATTACCCATAAATAAGATGTCCTGCACAAAACCTTACTTACCTTGCTTTTGTTCCGAGTGCTGGTCATTCTGCTTCTCAGGAAGCTGAATGTGCGGCTCACTTTGTATTTCTCATTTTCTGGTTTGGTAGGAGTCACATATTTTTCCCACTCCTCTTCTTCAATCCTGAAAAGATTACAGGTCTGTGATATTTTAAACCCAAACAAATAAACAACAACTAATTTTACAGCAACTTAGATCACTTTTATATTTCTATACAAGACCGTGATAAGTTTATAGTAAATGCTAGTGACTGTGGCGAGGAATCTGGCTTTGTTGCCCAGTTTCACTCTCAGATCACATGGTATGTAAAATATGTGTGGTGTTTAATGAGTTAAATATATGTAAAACTCTACAGCTTCCTGCAATATTTGTCATCACTGTGAATAGGTAACAAGAGCAAGGGCGGGGTAACTGCACTTGTAAAGGAGTTCCCCAAATTATTTTGCACCAGCGTCCTCCATTCCCTAGTTCCGACACTGAGCAGGAATATAGAATATACTAAAAATATATATTTGTACAATTACCATTGGTCGCCAGTACCCCCAATATGACCATAACACTGATTCAGCTTCTGGCTTGTTGCATCATTTCAGCAACTAGCCCAAATTTTATTATATGTATTGCTCTTTTTGCAACTGTTGTGCATTATACAAATAACATTGTCCTGCCATTGTAACCGTGAATCACACACCATTTTTAAAAATTAAAAACTTTCCTAGCCTGGTTTCCGGTATTTGATGGTGTAGAGTTACATTAATGCATTGAGAGTCCCTTTAAACCAAGTAAATATACTTCTGCTGTTTTTTTACATTATATTATATAGTACTTGATTCAAACTGAGGGCGATGTTAATGGACAGACAGACAGCAGAATCCCTGATAACAGCTTTACCCAGTGCCAAAGACAATACCCATTAAAACTCCCAGACAATAATACATGTCTGGGTATGGCTGCCAGGCTTAATCACACTACAACAAAACAGAATCCCATTACATCATCTGTACGGTTTTTGTATCCGTGACCCGGTTAAGTTCATTTTATCGGGAGTCCTTGCAGCTGTGTGTACTGACATGCAATTCAGTCTTCGCATGGGTGACTTGTCACATCAGCAAAAACATCCTATTGTTATGTTGTTAGAATACTATTTCTGGAATGTGTATAGCACCCTAAGTATCTTCCTGTTTAAATCATTACTATGCATTTTAAGCCTTGCTATTTATTATACTGTAATGTAAGAATCTTTTGAAAAATGATACTGTATTAAGACTATAATATATATAATACAGCCTTTAATGTATTACTTTTAAATCCAATTATGCTGCAGTGGAAGCTGCCATTTTAGCTTACACTGTTCTACGTTAAAAATGGTTGAAGTCTTTGAACGCAAAGGAAGTCTCCATCTGGACAATGGAAACATGGGGGCTAGAACTGCTTTAGTTTTAATAAAAAAGCTTGATAGTTGACGAGGACACACCCTTGCCAAGCAGAAGCTACAAGAAAGCAGCCCAGTAAAGAAAATGGAGGCCTCCAGTAAAGAACAATTTCATATTTGTAAAAACACTGACCACTGCACAGGTTTATCAAGTAAATGATCTCAGTAGTCCTTAAAATAAATATTGCAATTAAAATATCTTATACATACAATACATACAGTATAAGACATTTTTAGAAAAAGGGCTCTCTTATGTGTTTTCCTCCTTACAACAAGCATATGTAAGAATGGATGGATGGATGGATGGATGGATGGATGGATAGATAGATAGATAGATAGATAGATAGAGAGACTACTCAACTTATCATATGGGATCAGAGTGAAAACATTCCAAAATGTGCTCTGTGATAAGGCCTCACTTATAGGAGAATTAGTTAAAAGGAAATGGAAGGTTTATGGATTTCACTAGGAATATAATATCATTGTCTAATAGTATCCAATCAGTGGCGACATTCTGCTAAATGTTACTTGAGAAAGGTCAATGACAGGCTAATTTGAAACACTAAAAAAGTCTGTGCATTCACCTGCATGAGCTACTGAGGACAGATCCAAACAGGTTCAAATGTAATGATTTTAGACATAAAACAGAGCTTTTAAACACTTCTTAATAAAAGAAAATGTACACAAAAGTAAATAGATAAATAGGTACATTATATTCTTAGTGAAATCTACAAAACCTTCCATGTCCCTTTAAGGGGTGAGCAAAAAATGTAAGGGTGGATTTTTAAACAGAGATTGAGGACCACTTGTGGTCAGTGATCTTCTCTCTGGTGGTCCAGGAAGCAAACTGAATTTAAAAAGTAATAAAATACAATTAATAAAAATTAAAAAAAAAGTTGTGGAGAAATATTTAAATACATTATTGTATTGTTTACTTTTTAAATACCATACAAAAAAATATTAAGAATTTTCCCAAGACCCTCAATAATTTGTAAGTGGCCTTCATAACAAATCTTTGGGAAACACAGTATTAAAAGCATGTGTGTGTGTGCTTTAGTACATTGATCCCTCTATTTACAAATATTTTGGCAAAATCCACTTATGGGGAAAAAGCACTACAGTAATTATTTTATCAGTGAATTTTTCTCCCTGCCTGTTCCACTCTACAGTGAGGACGCCATGTTGACTTCTCAGCCAATCGCACGTCATATTACAGGATGTTTTCTCATTATTATCCCCAGTGCTTGGCTAAGAAATCTCTCTTATTGTAAAGGAGAACTGTCATGGGGACCAGGAAACATGTGATCTTAATTCGCTTCTAAGGCAGATTTAGGCTCCTAAAAATATTTTATTTGCTTTAACAAACCAGTTCTCATTTATATTTAGTTGCCTTTACTGATCCACTGAGAAAAAGCATAATGTGTTCCCTTTAAATTTGTAATAACTACATTGAGTATTTGCACTCAATAAATACAAGTTAATATTAATTAATTCTTACTTCCTCCATTACAACATTTACTTCATGGGCCTATTGTTAAACATTTTATGTTACTACTCTTAACATCTCTCTCAGTATGGTCTTTACATTCCATGGTGAAAGTCTCTCGTAATTCATGCTGACATATTTATATAAGTAAACGCGCAACAAGAACTTCTCTAAACATATAGTGCATACATCTAAAAAAAAATAATTCAAGATTAAAATTATGTCTCACTTTCACAGCTACTTTAATTGTAATTTATAAAGAGTTTTGCTACTTTTATAAACAATAGGGGTGGTTTATACATATAAAACATTGTTTTTTTTGCATTTGTGGGAGGGAAACAGTCCAATAAAGTAGCAGTCAATATGGGAAATGTGTGTCAACACAGGAAATGTCCCAGATGAAAGAAGTTATGCTCTAGCCATATATTTTTACAATGTTCCAATGCTCTGTTTGGTGGAGTTCCACTATTTTTACGTCTTACTGTTATGACGTTTTTGTCTATTTTGACTTTTCTAACTGAATATTTGAGAAGCTATTTCACTATTTTTCTGCTTTGATGGTGCTATATAACACATTAGAATTCTTATATGTTAGTTTTCTGAGCCAAAAGTTAAATATCTGTGCCAATGGAACTAAGTTTTCTATTGCAATAAAAAAAGAAAATCAATATTTAGATTACTTAGCATTGTGTTGGTGGGATTTTTAATGAAATTGTTTCTAAACCATTTTAAACTACCCAAAGATGATTTAAAATAAAGCTAGCAACTGGGTATCTTTCATTCTGGGTATCATATGAGTACTTTTTATTTGCTTTTGGTTATGATTAAATGAATTAATATAAAAAATTAAAGGGAGCTACAAAATATTAAACCAAGCCACTATTTTATTTTGATGAGAGAATTCTTGATTCCCCCTTATGAAGACATCCGAGAACTGTCGACCCAGAGACTTTGAACTAATTAAGTAGACCATGTGCCAGTTATCATGCTTTTTACTAATTTGTTATATTTTTTGAGAAAAAAATCAAATAGGTTTCTAATGGCCAATATGTGACCTCCACTAAACGATCTTCTTCATTATATATATTAATGTTTCTAATGTTCTCTTTAACTGCTAAATGACAAATATAAAATTAGACTCCAATTTCCTGCTCTACTCTGTAGTATATATGGAAATACATATTTGGAGAAATAGCTGATCAAAGAGTCATAGCATTTGTCGATATTTGTTAATATGATAATGAGCAAATCAAGATTTTACAGTACCTTTTTTCTCTTGATTGTTCTGGAAGGCTGTAAGCTCGATGTTCTAATAAAGATAAAGAAGAAGAAAACTGTTTAAGAAACACAGAGATACCCATTTGTGTAATGGTCCACACCTCCATCACCATGTTAAGTTCTCAAGCTGTTAAATAGTATAAAATGAACATTAATACAATATTAGTACAGAAATGGCTAGCAATCACCAGTCTTCATCACAGAGAGCAAGACAGCACCGGTTGATCCAGTAATGCTTTGTTCTGCACCATATCATTTCATGAAATATAGGTCTGTCATCCAGTATTTGTCCTATGAGCCCCTCCATAGCTCTTACCCTCCTTAACATGTCAGAAAGCTATCGAAGAAAAGTGAATATATAAAAAAATACAGATAATAAGCAGCATGGTCCTTATCTGAGCCGATCCTGGAGATAGCAGTAGGTTTCATCTGGGGAGTATGTGCATCAAAAAACAGAAAACCACAAGACTATCAGTTTCTTAGGATGGACTTTGCTGTGGTAGAATTATTCATTCATGTTCATGATTTTGGCATTTGTGCTTCAGTGCAAAGCAAATTGCTTGTATAATAATAAACGTTTAATCATATCTATGAATAAGTGATGAGTGTATTTTTGCAACTGCATTTAGTAGATCTTTGCTAAAAAAAAAAAAAATAGGTAGTTGACATTCTATCAGCTGGAATGACACTGCCTTAGAACTTAAAGACTGTCCACTTTTTTTTTTTTTTTTTAATTAAAGCCTCACCCTACATACAGTTTCACGCATCAGCTGATACAACAAAGACTCTTCAGAAAAAAAGTTATCTGGTTTTAGGTTGTTTTTTTTTTTTAATCAAAGGTACTTGCTTGCAAAACACACTATACACATTAGTATTGATGTGTTAGGGGCATTTAAGCTCTATCAAAGATCAACCCATAAGGCTAAACCATCCCATAGATAACCAGAAACATGGTAGTTCCAAAAGATAGAAAAGGCCACCACCAAAGAATAATTGGGGAAATGAATCACAGTTTATCACTTTGAAAAAATAAATAAACTTCGTAAAAAATGTACAGGATAGCTCATGATTACAATATGCCCCTTTGAAGACCTATACTTGAAAATTAGCATTATTTATATATTTATATATATATATATATATATATATATATATATATATATATATATATATATATATATATATATAAATAAAAATAAAAAATATATATATATATATATATGTGAAATTATATTATTCAATAATACTCTAGTGGAGTGGCCGTTGCTTTGTTTATTTCATTGAAAGTGCCAGTACTAGGAAATATCTCTTTACAAAATAATCATGTTTTCTCCCATGTGACAAGAAACAGCACAATGGCTGCCCCCACATTAATATATTTGCATGAAGCATGTGTATTTTTTTTAACTTTACTTTCTAAAGACATTTTACCGATTTGAAGTAAAATTCTTAAAAAATAAAAAAGTATACTGTAAAAATAAAAAAACAGTGGTCCTGTAAGGTGGTATTGAAAGTCATTGGATTAAAAACTAAGATTAATAAGACTATTATATAAACTGTGAAAAATACATGATTTTAACATTTATAAGTTACATCTGTAAAAAATTTAGACATAAGCAAAATTTCAGATGTAAGGAATAAGTGATACATTTCCCCAATTCATGACCCATGCAACCAACCTCTATTATCCATAGCACCATCCCAGTACTTACTACGAACATGAAGAAGAGATACTGATTTAGACAATGAAAGAGCCTGAAGAAGTGAACGACCACTGTAGAGCACACCATCTAAGAGCAGGAACAGATTCTTCATATTTTTATTATTTTTCATCAGTGTTACCAACTTAAAAAGGTCACCGAAGCCAATAAAACTACTCTTCATCATACTCTATAATGATTTTGACCTTTTTTACAAATGTCTCTTAGACCAAAGGTGATAATACTCTTCATCATACTGTACAGTAGTTAGAATCAAACAAAAAATGTTTAAAGGCATTTCATTTGAAATTCTTAATACTGTTCTATAGATGTTTAAAGGCATTTTTTATGCTTGTTCTATAGATGTTTAACATTTCTACAAGTTTCACTGAGCTTATGGAAACATTCTGTTAGTTCCTAAAGGGACCAATAATTACAAGATCCCTCTAAATCCTCAAATTTGTTGTGTTACTGCCATAATAGAATCCATTTTTTTCTATTTGAGATTATAATGTCTAAAGGACCCAAAGCAATAAGTTAAAAAATTTTGCTTGCAGAAGTTACCGTTTTTATTGCAGTTGCAAGTGTGTTTGTGATTTTTGTTTCTTGTGGAACCAGAAGACACACTATCACCTGAAGGAATAACTGGGTTATATAAAAGTTGTTTAAAATATGCATAAATTTTAAAAGTTCTAATGTTTTTTCACTTGATTTTCAGAGCTCTCTTTGGATGAGCTGTGGAACCGTTTTTCTACCAAGGGCATTTGGATATTTATAACATCAATCGCGGGCCATACAAAACTATCAACTAAAAAATTGGCCCGGTATATTTGGTCACACAATTAATTAACTCACCCTTTGTGTGTCTCTCTCTCTCCCGTCTTTCTCTGTCTCTCTCTCTACCTGTCCTGTGCATCGCTTAACAATGTCTGACACCTGTGCAGGGTGGAAGGGCCAGACCAAATGATTTCAAGGGCCTTATACGGCCCGCGGGCCTAATGTTCCCCACCCCTGATGTAGAGCAACACTGATGCATTTCATGCCTCTGTAGTGACCATTGTACAAGGCATACACCGGGTTTTGGGATGACTTTAGAACGGTTGAAATATCTGTCACTTATTTTGTTCATGAATAACTTCAAATATGTTTTTTATGTTGATTCCATATGATGTATACTTGCACAGGTAAAACTGATAAGATACACCTAATAGCATGTGGTGAAGTCACCCAAGAGCCATATTGCATTTTGGTATTGTACACAGCCACAGCAAGAACATAAGAAAACATACATAAGTATGATAGGAACTTTTTGGATGTACAAGGACGTTCAACAGTTTAATGCTGTTCTATTCTAAGATTATATGCCATTAATACAACATTTTAGAGAAACCAGTCGATGCATTCTTCAGCTATGGTGGGGTCTATAATTCAGCTAAGATTAATTATTAAACATTGTAAACAAAAGTTCTAGAAATTAACATTTAACCAACCGTGTGCTTGGTGTAAACAATTCCTTAAAAGGAAATGTTGAAGCAATCTTTATTCATAGAAAATAAAACCTTAGAATTCATAATGTCATATAAAACAGTTTAAAAAAAGTTTTAAACATAATCTGACATTGTGCAATACACTGGATATATCTCAGGGTGTCTGCTGCCCATGGCTGGACGAGGACTGTCTAAGGGAGGAGGCAGCAGGCATACCATGATTGCAGGATGGTCTCACAGTAATTACCCAGCACTGCATGCAATTTGTAAGGAATTATATTTTTGTATATTTCTAAAAAGACCTTGCCACTTTCCACTCTTTGGTCAAATCATAGTATATAAAAATAGGCTGTATATATATATATGAGAGGAAGATTATGTTTTAGTTCAACTACAACCTCATTTACAAACTTATACGCTAGAAGGTATACCCAACATTCCCATAAGAAGTTCCCTCTGGACAAAACGCGTCACAATTTTTACTCCTATTCTCGGTTTAAATTGCTTTTGTAAGTATTTATTTTAAATCTTGTGTCTCTGAATAAATAATATTTTGCTACACTATTAGGCTCATGCTTACTCCCCCCCTTCAATATTAATTTAACTGTGAATTTTGCCATTAACAAGTTTGAAACTCTTGGAGGATATTGTTTTTTCCACTGGAATGGAATTCACGTCACTTTGGAGGTCTTGTTGATTAACTTTGCAACCATTTGCATTTGGATTATTTTGGCCTGCTGGTTACCACTTTTTTAAACAAGCACATGATCACATTTCTCTGTGTCTACAATTTTATCAGTTGTGTCTTAATTTTTGGCCCCACCGCTTTTTGTTACTCACCCTCATTCGGGTCACCAACAGATAGTTCACGTGTCACACGAGGTTTCCCTAGAAAAAGCTTGGGTGAGGAACAGGAGTAGGAGCGTAACCGAAGCCCAGAGGCTAATGGATCCTGAAAAACAATATTAATTATAAATTGTAAAAAGATGTAGATTCTGAAACATAAATTCATAAACACACACTTACATATTGTGTATATATTTGTGTGATGTTAGTTGGGAACACCCGAAGAGGAAAAAGGAAAAGTAACTGGGGTATGGGGGGTTACTTATTTTATATTAAAGACATTATGTAACTGGAAGCATATATGTAAAACTTAATACATGTGCCTAGTTTGCCAGTTCCTGTTCTATGTTTTAGGGGAGAGGATCTACCATTGTAAGAACAAAATCAGTTCCACTTCTATTACTGACACAAAGAATTATGAATGGCATGATCCGATTGGGTGAGAAGCTCAAGAGACAAAAAAGCTACAGCTGAAGTTCTAATTTGTAGCAGTTATATTCATGTTTTTCAGCAACTCACCTAACTTACAGCCTCATTAAATTAGGGCTACGTTGTAAAACGTAGCCCGTAACTTGAGATTTACGTGTTACGGGTATTAAATTAGCCCTGTAACATTGTTCGCAGCGGACTTGCGTGTTAACACGCAGGACGGCGGAGAATAAGCTACTTGCACTTCGCACACGTAAATCATTTGATCTGCCATGCACGTAACCACTACTTGTTCAATTCAGCTATTAAATGGCAAAGTGGTCACTCGCGAGCAAGCACGTAACACGCAAACGAAGCCCAAAGCCCAATCTGTGCTCGAAAGCACCCGCAAGGGGGGTAAAGTCCAATATGTAGCACTTGTAATGCAAATAACAACAATCTACTGTACATTTATTTTAAGGGAAAGTGATGTTAGGTCTTAGAATAAATAGCACAACATTCTCAAAATCCTTTATTTCATGTTATATTGATCCCTGCAATCAATGTGTTAAGACATACACTGTAACTTGCATGTAATAGAATATCATATTTACTACTTTATTAATATTGAATTGTACCTGGACTGTGGATCCGATTGCAAACTGTACGTGAAGCCCGTAGGACTTCGAAACCTACCCTCCCCATTTTCAGTGACGTAACTCTGACAATCTATTTTTCCATTGGCTCCATCTGAACCCCTAACTAGGCGATTGCTAAATTGTTTGCGTTTGAGCACGCAACTCCGACAGCTGAGAACTGGTTTACGAAATAGCCTCTCTCGCTCGTAGCTCGCAGCCCTTTCTAATTTAAAAACGGCCAAATTTGATGCACACAGCACTTACGTGCTACACATTGGACTTACGAGGCTGGAATTTAATGAGGCTGATAGGCAGCAACAAAAGTTAAGTACTATAAATTATACACACATATTTGAATTTCTCTAACTGTTCTCCCTCATACAACAGAAACTTGTGTTTAGGTGGAACTTCGCCTTATCAGATTTTTTTAATAAAACCTGGTTTATTATACATTTTAATGTAAAGTTTTATGCAAAATAAAAAAAGCAACAATGATACCTTCCCCTGGGATAGAGGTAAAGTTCCTGCTCCTCTGATACTGAAATCTCGTTCAGCACTAGTGTCAAGAGAGTCCAATTCATCCCCACTGTTTTCCAATAGGCCGGATGACTCCTGCTTCACTGTGGTGCCAGGACCATAGCTCCTGTATGTTCCTTCATCCTCACTGTCTGCTTCAAGGCCATCAAGACTGGAGCTAATAAAGGAGGAAAAGGTGGTTAATTGTGATCATGTCAAATAAAACAATGATGTCATTAAAAATGTTCTGTTTCATCAAATAGTTAAAAACAAACAGAAGTCTGATTCAGATCATAATTAATCAGAAAAAATCCTACATTAAGAATGTAATAAAAAAAACAAAAACATTTTGATGCTTCTGTAGGAGCCTTGATCCATGATACGTTGGTAAAAGTTGCATGTGTGAGAGGGCCATTTACATTTCTGGAGAACTATTGTTGCAGTGAATGATGCAAGGGGTCTGCTTCTGGGCAAGTGAGAGGAAATGGGCATTGTGTTTATTCCAATGTTATCCATTGCTCTCTGTACTCTCAGTCCCCTCTCCTCTCTCCACTTATAGAAAACAGACACCCTCATGATTCAGCGCTGAGGAAGTCATGAAAAAATGGATTCCTACACTCATAAACAGATTCTTCAAATATAAAGATTTTTTTTTAAAAACTGTTTTATGCCCATGGCTTACATAGCTGCTTATATTGTTTGGTACTTACCTAACAAACACGTGTCTTTTTCTTGAAAGCAATCTAAACCCACATAAGGCATAACTTTGTTATTTAATACCTCTTCACAAAATAGCGAAATATACATCCATTAAACATTTAAAAAAAAACTTGCAGCCATATTCAATTTGAAGCCCGCAACTCGATCACAGACGGCAGAATGTCTGCGGTTGTGTTGTGGGCTCCCGTTCGTCTCCTATTGTGATGCTATTCAATTGCCCAAGCCTGCAAGTTGCTGCCCCAAATCCAAAACTGTAAACCATGCACTGGTTCGTAGCAGTTTAGGGCGGAAACCTGATGAATTCAGCAAGCCCGTAACCTCCCATTTCGAATCAACCAATGGAAAATGAGACTGTCATTATTATGGCAGTAAAACATGGAGGTTACATGTCCTGTCTAGCACTCATAGGATTTTCTCCTTCATTTGCGGGCTTGGGGAAATTGAGCAATTGAAAAGCGATTTGCGATTTTAGCCTTGCGAAAGTGAAAGATCGAAGACTTCTGGAGGCTGTAAGTTACGAGTTTTACTATCGGCAATTTTTCAAGGCTGTAACTTGGAAGCCCGAAACCTCAATTGAATATGGCCCTTGGTTTTCAGTGCTGTGTTTGATGAAGTAGAGCAGTATTAATGGATTCCATGTCACTAATATATGAGAGTGTCTGGGATAGGAGTAGAGGGAGGCTGTAACAGCATAACAAAGTATGGCAGATCAGCCACCACAGAAATAAATTGCCAAATTGTGCCCCCAGTTCACACAGAGTATACTGAAAAACATCATGACATTATTATTGTTTTTAAAAAGGGAGGGTAAGACACATTACATGGCACTGACTTATTCATAGCATTCATATACTTTTCCCATAAAAAAGGCTTTCATAACTTAGTTACTGATTGGCAAAAAAAAATATTTTAGCTGTAAACATTACATTTTTTGTTGTGCCTGCTAGGCAAGGGAGAGAATCTGCCCAGGGGGACTGTCCTGATAGAACTCTTTATCTGTGATAACATTATTTACTTGCCTCCTTCCATGCAGTGACTATTGAAGGCAAACCTAGATCAGCCAGAAATAGTTTTGGACTGCCCATCTTCAAATATTTTAAAGGTACACTGATGTTTTTTAAAGATTTATTTTATTGCCAATCAATATCAAAATAAACAAATGAAACTCTACTGTATAACATAACAGAGGTCATATAATCTGTACTGACAATAAACAAGTGCTCACAATCAAAAGCATGCATGTTATAATGCCAGTTTGAGCTGGAGTCTGCTGTCCATGTAGCTCCATACGACCTTATGGTAGCAATTTGGATATAGCTACATCCCAGGTATCCGCATGGTTCATTGTATAAAATAACACTCCAGCTGTAAACACTGGATCCTTGGATTTCTACTTCTTTTGAATTGTCCAACAGATTTTATATTAGACTTGAAGAAACAATACTGAAAACGATCCAAATAACAAACTACTTAAAACATGGATTCTATGGTTAAGGGTACTTTTTTGTGTCTAGTTCCCATAATGTTCCACAGAGGTCATATAAATATGGAGCTGGAATTTTTAGGCGAGGTCCATATGCGTATAGTTATTTTTACTTCATTATATATGATGCAGTAAACATACATTTTAGTTGCAAATATTGATCCAATCCACTAATCTATCCCACATTATCTTACATATAAATATAAAAAAAGTAAAAAAAAAAAAAAAAAAAAATATATATATATATTATATATATATATATATATATATATATATATATATATATATATATATATATATATATAGTATATTTGTGCTCACATTTGAACGTCCAAAATAAGTTAAATGCCTTATTTCCTGCTCAGATTTCCAAGAAATACAGTTATTGCACTGCATTCTTGGAACTTGGGCAGGGACATGCAAATGTGCCCACAAAGACTTAATTCTTTAATCTAATACCAATTCAAACATGGATGCTGTAATAGACAGCTTTAAGCAAAGCCTAGGATAGATTATGTACAAGCCTGGAAACCTACCCACGGACAGCTGTTTCGACACCACAACAATCATTTCATTTATGGTAGGCAAATAACTATTTCTTGGAATTCTGAGAGGAAAATAAGTCTTTAAGATGTTCAAATGTAAGCACAAATGTCCTATTTATTTACTGTACTACTGTACAGTGAAGGGTTCTATAGATCTTTTGTCCACCATAAATGAAATGCACACACACACACATACATACAGTTATGCCCCACTTAACGCTACACTTATAGCGCAGATTTGCTATAGCGTTCTATTTCCTGTAATTCCCACTCGCATTAAACCCCGCAGCAGCCCTTTTTTTTGGTTGCCAATTCCCATTAAACTCTGTGCCCCGCTATAATAGTATTTTTTCTCACCAGACCCCATTTAGCACTTAGAACAATCTGCCATTTAAATTGGACTGTTCAGTTAATGTTTGCTGTTTTATTTAAATTTGTGGTGTTGTTATGTTTGCCGTTTCTTAAAAACGATAACAAAAACACATTTTTTTAAATTCCAATTGCTTATTTGTCTTTTTTTCCATCAGTTCTCATATCTACCCTATGTTAAGATGACCACGTTTAGCAATGTTTCGCTTAGCAATCAGATTGCTTGTATATATATCTTCTGGCTCCATAGTATAATGTATCATGTCACACAAAACAGCATTATGGCAATTATTAGCCTTTGTTGTAATTAAAAAAAGAAACATATTTTGATAGTCTTGTATTGCTGCCTGACATTGTAGGGCTTGCCCCCACCTGCTATTTGTTTGTGAGGGGTCCTCTTGTCTACTCTGTGGTTGTCAATGTATGTATTTGCCTTTGGCATGAGCTAGCTTTGAACAACTTAAAGAAAGATAACAGCGTCACATTAGATGGCTGTAGAGTTTGTCAGCTGGCTAATAACATATCTAGTGATTTCACCTTGTAATATATTAAATGGACAGTGAACTTGTTCCCACGCTCCTTACCTTCTTTTCTTGAAGCTGGCATACGCAGAGTTTCTGTCAGCGCCATAGCCCAGAGTTCTGCATTGTCGACCTGCTCCTGCAGAGGAGGACAGCCTGGAAGATGCAATGTAAGCTGACAGATCTTCACCATCCAAGTTGTTTACTCCAGCTCGGTTATTCTCAGGAGACTCACATATTGTGTAATTGTTATCCGAGAGCGGGTTTTCAGGTGTTAGGGCGGAGTCTGACTGGTCTGTATTTGAAATATCATTGTTTGAACTGTCCATATGAATATAACTGATATCGGAGTCACTCACCTGGAAAATGAAATAAAACAATTGTAATCAGCCAAATATGATCGATGTGACATGTAATTCAATAAAGATTCATGATGTGGAAAGCCTCTGATCTAGTCACATATTCGCACACCTGTGATTCATTTGGTTTATTGTGCATATTATTTATTTCTTTTTAATGAAATATTCATGTTTTGGATTATACTGTTTTGCTATACACTGCTGTCCTACGGCAGTAACACGGGGCATTTAGGAAAAAAACAATTATAGATAAATAAATAAAAGAAACCAAGGAGACAAAGAGTTAGGTTTTGGTTTTCCAATATTTCATTTAGTACACCTGGCCCATTATGTTTTTTCTCCCCATAAACTGGATAAACAGAACTCTAGTGTTTGCTTTGTTTTGTTTTTAATCTACATATTTTTTTTCATGTCATATACTTTCTTTTCACCAACTGCAACACCTTCATGTAAGTCTCCGGTGCAGATGACAAGAT
Source organism: Discoglossus pictus (assembly GCA_027410445.1). Lineage (NCBI taxonomy): Eukaryota > Metazoa > Chordata > Amphibia > Anura > Alytidae > Discoglossus > Discoglossus pictus. Next base: position 496,738,579 of record CM050163.1, on the reverse strand, counting down.
ACAGCCCACGAGAGGACTACCATCTTATGATCTAAGGAAGACACTCGATCTCTATGATGAGTGCTTGTCATGATCCTTTTACACTTGTCCACTATTATAATAATGTTGTGACTGCTGCAATGGATGGAATTGGCCATGTCTGCCTACGACTCCTCACATTACTCAAATAATCTGCCAGATACCATTTAAGAATTAATAATAAACGGATGCAGCTTTCAATAGCTCTAGAGAATAACACAAAAACTTGAGGACAATACTAGCTCACTATTTAAAAAAAATATAAAGCTAAAAAAGGAGAATTTTTAGCCAGAGAAATCATGGCGGCAGAAAACAGACCAGCTTAGGTATAATGCCCTGCCAACCTGTCCATAGCCTAATATAGCATTGTGTCAATCACAATGCACCGAGTTTGCTAGGACTTCAATGATAAAGTGTCCTCTTTGAGAACTGACATTACAAGATTCATGGCTTATGAAGGTCAAGAGCAAAAGCAGGAGTATGTGAACTCTCTGGACTTAAGGTCTGAATTTGTCCAAGTAGACATGGGACACATGGTGTAGATAATCAAGCGGCTGTGCTCCTCCAGCTGTGTCTTGGATCTACATCCAAAGCATCTTCTCCAAAGTACTCCTCATCTGATTGGCCCAGCATTCACGAAAAATAGAGAAGTTCTCAACTAAAGGAAGCAATTGTCAGACCACTTCTAAGACACATCTTTAGATGGCAAACTATAAGACTATTTCAAATCTTAAATTTTTTATGTATTGAAAATGTATTGAAAATGTAGTTGCAGCTTGAAATCAAATTGCAAAAGCATGACCTCTATGATGTACTGCAGTCAGGGTTCATGAAAAGATACAGCACAGAAACAGCACTTGTTTGTGTTTTTAATGAACTTCTGATAGCAAGAGAAAGAGGTGACTGTTCAATCCTAATTCTTCTTGACCGCTTTTTGGCATTTAACACAGTGGGCCATGGAATATTAATGGGGCAACTGAAGAACTACTGTGGTCTGGTCCTCAGATGATTTCAACCCACTGGCAGGTCGCAGAGTATTTTTTCATGCTCATATTCCCCTGTCATGTGGAGTTCCACAAGGTTCTAGATTATCTCTAAAGCTGTTTGCTGTATACATGCTACCACTGGGACATATCATCAGATTGCAAGGTTTCAACTACAGCTTTATCTGCCATTTGACCCAGATGCAGAACATCCAACCTAATAGATGTCTAGAAGAACTCCAAAATTAAATGAGTAGCAACTGGCTGAGTCTGAACCCAAAAAAGATAGAGATACTTTGGGTGGGTCCCCATTAAATGACAGCAGCTTCCTTGGGCCAAGCAGGAGTGAGCCTATAGTTTGAGGACTCCAAGCTGTTCAAATCTGAACATGTGCGTAACCTTTGGTTTGTGTTTTTTTTTTTATTGTAGTCTGACACAAAAACATCAAGAGTCAGCTGTGATAAAATCCTAATTTTTTTCCCATGAAAAAAAAACAGCGCTAGAATAAAGTACTTAATACCTCCAGTAGACCTCCCTACTTTGGATCATGCCTTTATCTAGGATTGACAAATGAAGAACTACATCACTTACAGTTGATACAGAACGCTGCTGCAAGGTTATGAACAAAACTAACCTTGTTATTGCCACATAACACGAGTCCTCTGTGCCCTGCTGCCATACAAAGCTCTACATGATGACGGCCCCAGCTATTTGAAGCAGCTCCTCACTCCTTATGTCCCAACTCGTTCTCCAAGATTGGCAGCTTAAAATCTATCAACCCTAGAATCCCTCAATCTCCTCTGAGCTTTTATATATGAGCAACTTATTAGCGGAAGAAAAGAAATGCATTAAAAAATAAAAAATATGTTTACATTGTATAAAACATAGTGGTTTTTTAATCATAATTTTAATATATGAATACATAAAGCCTGACAAACTTGCAGATATGTTGCAGTTTACACAATTCACATGGGTCTACCATTAGTTTTAATTATATATATAATTTGATTAGATTATGGATTAATGTAACTGTAGTTAAAATGTACTATTTCAAACCAGAGTAAAACTAGATGAGTTAAGGGTGCCGCATGCAGTTTCTGGTTGTTAAAATGTTCTGGATCTCAAAGGCCGTCCCCATGAGCATTGGAAGATAACCAGCTGACCAAAAATTTTGAGATACATTTTGAGAGGACATTTTGCAAAGAGAGTGACACACGGGTGAGAACAGACACCATTGAACAACATAGGTTTTGTTATGGCCAAGACCGAACATGTGATATATGGAGCACTTTATTTGTAGAAGTACAACTTACTTCATCCACCACCATGCAGTTGGCGTACACTTCATCACTTCCATTTAGCATTGCTGATAGTCTGGCTGCCGCAAGGAAGGTTGGGGGGTGTTTCAGCTTCTTGAGGACATCTATTGAAGAATCTCGTTTTTCTAGAAACAAAAAGATATGTACGGTTATAAAAATATTTAAATTAAAACCATTTAAGGTTTTAGTTAGGGCTCCCGAGTGCCTCAATCCCTTCATGAATGCATGTATATATAATGAGGCCCCTTTTAAACATCACTTCATATCTTCATTACATTTACAATGACAGTCACTGCTACATAGCTTCAGAGCACCACTCATTCTATCACTTGCAAAGATATGGAGACCAGAGCTTGAAGAGGATAAATCATGTCTATGCTTCATCATGCTATGAGAGACAGAGAGCTCTCGTTGGTCCACGCGATTGCCATTTGTCTCAGCTTGATTGGCTGGCCAAATAATCATAATGTAGGCTTAGCCAAACTTGCATATGCTACAAGAAATTTTGCTTGTATATCACACAGTAGACTATACGTGAGGATCACCCCACAGGGCAAGCTACTGGTTGCCCATACTTAGGAGTGTACCATCAACTTTTCTTTATGCACTTAATCCTTAGGGTGTCCCTTAGATTTATAGGGTAATCCACATTTTAAGTGCCTGTTATTTAGAATAAGAAGATTAACACTGAAGAAGAACAGAAGACTGAAAGTATTATTATTATTATTAACTTGTATTTGTAACGTAATGTTACAAATAAATGATGTTTAGATATGTAAATCTGTAGATTATTGCCATATTAAAAACAGGGAACCTTTCATATCCTTTGATCAAAGGCAATATTAGGTATTGCCTGATGGGGTTTTAGAGGATTCACATTGCCCAAGAGTAAGATCAGTGAGTGCAGATCCTCTTTTAGCGGAGATTCTTCCAGACAAATAGTACCTAAGCATCAGGCCACCTAGAGATTTGCGGCCAGCAACAAGATACAACAGGTTGCACATTTTTCAGGAGATTACAGCATTTCTCTGCTGACAATAGGCAGACGTCCAAACCGCAATTCATCCATCGCACCCACTAATGCCAGACATGGCAAAGGATTGTTATCTCTGGCAGACTGAATTTACATCTCAAAACAATGAATATTAAAAAAGAATGGAAAACAAAGAAGTTTGATAATTATATGTCACAAAAAAGAGACACAGACAATTTTGCACAGAACAGTTACAAGGTCGGTGTTGGGCAACCCATATAATTTGAATGGCTGCACATGAAGTTTTCAGAGACCTCACAAGAGACACATAATACATTTCGGGGACCACTGTATATAAATCTATAAAAAAAAACAAGAACTTTTGATGTGTCTGCTCGAGGCATCCATGATCGTGTAAGAGAGGCATTTATATTTCTAAAGGAACAGGCTTGCAGTTATAGTTGCTTGCGGTCTACTTCTGTGCATGCTCTGGGGAAGAAGTTTCAACTTCCATAAAACACAATGATCTAACAAATGATCCCGTCTTCTTCCTCACCTCACCTGTGAGATAAGACAAACGCCCCCACTCAGAATCTAAGCTAGCATCAAGTCAGACAAGATAGAAACTTTCTACATGTAGAGTCCGTAAAAATAAAGAAAATGGTTTATGTATATGGCATACGCAGCTGCTAATATAGCTATTGTGTCATATTCTTCATAAATGTGAGGTTGTTCGTGTAAAAAAAAAAAGCAAAATTCACTGGGTGTGAATAACAGCGGTAACGTATGGGGGAATAGATGAACATATTAGTGGAGAGAAGTGCTAATATTTTTAGCTTACAGAGTGAGTTTAGGTAAAAATTATAAATGTTGTGAAATCTGTTGAAATGGGAAGGGAGAAAGGAGAACAATTTACAAAGAAAACAAAGAAAAAAAGGGGGGGGGTGAGAAGGAAAGGGGAAGGGAGAAAGATCAATATGATTGGAATGACTGAATGTAATAATTATTTGTATTACATATTTTAAGTGTATTATTTGAAGAGCACCAAACAAGGAAAATAAACAAAAACTCTCAAGCAAGTTTAAAAAATGCTTAGTAATAACTTTTTTTTTTTTTTTTTTTCAGTTTTCCTAAATGAATCTTTCCACTGCAGTGTAATATTACCATGGGGGGTTACTAAGTAACGCTGACTTCAGGATTGCCTCATCTCCAGAAATAGACACCGTGCGGGGATTAACTGTTCCATCTAGGTGTTAAAGGGATGCAGTGGAGAAGTCAAAGAGGTTTCTCTCTTAGAATCGTATTAGGGCCTCACACAATTAACCACATCTATAGTGCACTGCTACACCTGACTAATCATAGTAGTATTGCAGTGAATATCATTTTATTGTGCACAGAAAAAAAAGAAGAACAATTGTCAAGACAAATTCTTGCAAAACAAATACTATTTTCAAAATAATAACTAATTTCCAAAAAGAAATACTTTTTACAGGTTTTCTTCCAATTTTTTTTATAATGTACATTATATATATTATTTATTATTATTTTCCTTACTATTTTCCTTGTTTGTGTTTATGTGTGTAAATGCACAGAGTACATGGGTCATGTGTACTAAGGTGTGAAGGATGGTGATGTCACATCTAAGTAAATCAGGTAAGCCTTATAGGATACAGCAGAAGCTTTGCAAAGTTTTCCCAAAGAAGTTGCCTAGAGGGGTCTTATGCCAGAGTGCCTAACATTCTCCAATTCATGATGGGGGCAGTGGCAGGGCTTGTGAATGAACGGCCCCTTTGCAAATTAAAATAGGGGGCACCTTGCAACTTCTCTCTGCAAAATAGGGGCCTATAAGAAATACATGTAGGTGGTCAGGTCATCCATATGGTGATTAGATCACCTTTCTGTGTGCCCCAGTGCTTTGTACCTGCTGCACCAGCAGTAGCTCCCCACTGGATTTGGGTATAGGGGCTCCCCTTTCCCTTCAACACTTTTCCCTTTAATATCTGTTACGGTGGGTTGTTGGAAATTAAACTTGTCTACTATAACCCTTTCATGCCAATACTGGTGATATTGTTAAAAAAAAAAAAAAGTATGGCTAATTTAAGGAGAAAGTATAAAATAAAAAGATGGTTAATGAACGCATACAAATATCTACTACAAAAAATTAAAAATAATGACAAAAAAAAACACATGCCTACCTATAAGAACGGATTGGTCCATCTATTACGCCATTCTCTTACCTATTCAAAACCTCCAAACTTATTTGCCCTATATTATTTTACACCACATTGGCGTTTTTAGGTTGTATGCTGCCCTAGGCCATTCAGATGTATGCACGCCATTGTGTTTATGTATATATATAAATATGGCATGTCAGAAAATGCCAAGTACACTTACACACAGAAATACCACTGCATATAGACATTTCTTTTCACATACAAACATATTTCAATGTATCTGCATCTTCTGGCAGCCCGCTGCCTCTGAAAATGTGCTGCCCTAGGCCTGGGCCTCGTAGGCCTAGGCAGAAACAAACCTGTTACACCATCTATGAAGAGATTACTGTGTATACAGATAACACTCCACTTAAGTAGTACTCTCTGACATTACCCACTTAAGTTTAATTTTATACTCTTAAAAACACTTATTTGGCACATATTTCTGTAGTCCGGTTCATATAAAAAAAAAATATATATAATATGTAATGAGCTTTTCTAATAGAAGTTCATCTGGTCACATAAATACTTTACAAAGATGTAAAAATATATATCACCTAAAAAATATAATATTTCTTCATCATATACAAACATATATATATATATATATATATATATATATATATATATATATATATATATATATATATATATATAATGTGTGTATACAACATTATAGGTAAGGGAATAAATGTATTAAAATATTTGAAAGCTTTTTTCTTACTTGTAACAAGTACTTATTTGTTAGACAGAACACTGCATGAGGCACTAGCAATGGTTGACTGATAAAGGTCTTTCCGATACCCACTGCAACATCCGGAAGAAGGAAATCAGGGCCATGATTATGTGATTACCCACAATGCTGAGGACCATATATCCGACATCTGCAGAAGTGATTACTGGTGTGGATACTCCTCTTTCTAGTAAGGACGACCCGTCTACATGAGTCAAATTTTTTGCGAGTGAAGTAACATATTTTGGAACATGTATTGTGTGTGAATTACACTGAATATGCCAATGACACAACATTAAATAAACATGCCTTTCTTGAACTCTAAAACATTCATAGAATGTGCTATTTATTATTTAATTTGACAGTGTTTAATTATTAACTTCTTAGATGAGGGGGTTCCCTGGTGGTCCAGTGGTTAGGATTAGGTGCCTTTACCACTGCGACCTGAGTTCAATTACAGTCAGGGAACCAAGAGGTCACACCACCCTGAAGCCAAGCAGGGTTGGGCCTGGTCAGTACTTGCATGGGAGACCACCTAGGAATACCAGGAGCTGTATACTGTGGCCCACTGGAGAAGGAACAGGCAACCCACTCCAGTATCTCTGCCTTGAATACCAAGTGGATCAGTATGATCATGTACATAAAGATGTCATGGCGTGTTACGGTCCATGAGGTCACAGAAATGACTGTACGACGCAAAAAGAAAGAAAAATAGATGAGGGTGATGCTCTTATTACTACAGTTTGGGGAAAATTGCACATTTGGGAATTTCATAACAAACTGACAAAATTAGCAGAGCTGTATTCATTATCATAAGAACATCTTTTAGAGAAAAACTTAATTTTAGAAGAGTCTACTTTGTTCTAAGGGCTTCCATGTTCAACACTTCCTGATGGCTTTGAGCCCGAGAGGTGTGCTCTGCCAATTGTTTTTCTATTTAGCAGTCGATGTCGGGAGATTGAGGATTTAGGGAGATAAGTTGCCTGATGATGGAGATTAGCTTTTAGTATTGGACACCTACCCCATTCTCCCTCACATGCCCACATGGCACCAAAAAGTCTGCATTGGCTGTATCCAGCCCTTAATACAATTAACAAGAAAGGTTACTGTCATGTCAGTCTTCATACACTAGCAGAGTCTGATCAAATTAACATAATTGTTTGTACCATTCTCTTACACAATAATAGTTTGTTACATACTTCATACATGTTATATGGAGCTAGCTGTATTAATTACTAATGATCTATAATACTTTAATACAGTAGACTCTCAGTTATCCGGCACCCATGGGGATTGGTAGATGCCGGATAAATGTTGTTTCTGGTTGCTTGAGAGTCACTATTAAAAGAGGCCTAGATTAGCTGCACATAGGATGCTCTGCTAAGTATATTTGTCAATGAGGGCTGTTCTAGCAGCAGCAGCTTTCACTCCTCACAGGCACGTACAGCTGGAGGGTTCAGTGCTGAGCCCGGGGAATGTAACGCCAACACTTCACTGGCTCGGTCACTCATGCCTGTCTGCTTCCAGGTGACATAAACAGAGACATACCGTGGATGCAATCTAGGTGCCTGTAAGCATTTTGTGACAACCTGGCTCCTGCATTCTGTAAATTTTAATTTTATTTAAAGTACAGTACTCATTTTTTTTGTGGGGGTGCTTGAGAGTTCTGGTTAACTGAGAGTCTACTGTACAATTAAAATGTAATGATATATAATCCTGATATTCAATACTAAATTCACTATTAAAGATTAAAGAGCATCAGCCCCCAGTTGAGTTGTTTGTCTCCACCTTGATAACGTCATCATAGAGAGGGGGCTGGCTGGGTTTTAAGAACAATCTGATAAAAGGACAAACAATCATTCACAGCCTGCCTCCACAGCAAATGGCTGTTGCTAAAGGAAACAACTTTAACACAAGAAGTATGTAGTCAATGGAGAGCACTGTGTTGATATAACCTTGTGCCGTAAAATGTAGCACTGCCTGCTAGATAAAGTTGCCTCCCCACATTGACCTTATAGAGAGTGGAGACAGGAGCACATGGGTTTGATCTTTCATATGCAGTATAATATTGAATATTGCTTTTTTAAAGGATCAGACTCTATTTTATTAAATACAGCCTTTATTTTATAACATTTTATAAACAATTATGCTGCAGTCTAATCTATTATTGTGTGTTCTGAATATATAGGAAATTTTTATAAGCAGAATGGGAATGTGGCAGCTACAACTGGAAAGCTCATGAGAAGATAGAGGACAGAGTCAACACAGAAGGGAAATCAGAATCCTACTGTAAAGACACATTGAATATAAAAGTTAAAATATAAACACTGTGTTAAATTTGTTTTTGTATTCCAAAGTTTTTTTTGCCATTTAATAATATTTAAAGGACCATAGAGAATATATTAGATACATCCCCATTTAAAACAATAAATATTAATTTTATAAATGAATAACTCATAATAAAACATCTAGTTATTGTTAGGGCAGTATAGGGCTCCTCTAAGACTTTATTTTCACAGAACAATCCTATATAAAAGGCGCTCATTGCGAGGCATGCGATGAGCACCGAAGGTTCTCAGTGCAAGCCTCGCAATGAGCACAGAAGGTCCTCACAGTCCAAAACGGTTTACATTCTGTGTCAAACAGCATTCCCATGGCTTGAAATTTTATTGCCCCGTCATTTTTGACGGGCAAATCCCTAGTATTTTATAAAGTAAAAAAAATAAACATACTGAAGTGAATTTATAATCTGTCTTGTTTTATTTAAGCTTATATATGTAAAAAAGGCTCAATATGGAATGTTTATGTTCAGAATGGATTATCCTGAATGTCTGTGTGTAACCCCATTAGTGTTTAGTGTAATCTACAGTCTGCGCTATCTGCTTATGTACAAGTGTGGGGGCTCTTAACTCTATAGTTATCATTAATAATCATAATTATTTATCTTTTTCAAAAAATTATAAAAAAAATAATGGAGGCTGGTAGTCACAAATAAAATTAATAATAATATATAGCATACAGACTTAGGCACTACCATTAAACCTTTCAACTTTCAAGGGTCCTTCCTGATTGAAGGACAGAAATAAAAACTCTTTAGTCGTGGATGCAACCTACTTCACAAAGGGGTACGTCTGTAGTTTGTGTTAAGTTTATTACAGTGACCCTGTCACCCCCCCCCCCCCCAACATGTAGATTCATTTTTAAGAACACTACCTATTCATTGCATCAGCAGTAAAGAATTCCTGAGATATTCATCACTGTTTATATAGCTCATTTATGCTACTGTACATCTCGTTATGCTTATTTGCTGCTCAAAGTGCTTTATAAGTATTGGAGAGAGGATGTAACCGCATGATACATTGGAAAGCCACCACAGAAACCTATATATAATTACCACATGGAAGCAGCTAAATGAGATCCTCATTTGCATTATAATGAGTTATTAACATTATAAAAATGGCTATTACTATGCAGTGTCAGTTTTTTAAGCTCTTTTAAGAATAACTTTAAAAAACACAGCTTGATTTTAGGGATTCAGATTCAATTTAAAACAACAATTGACATAGTTACATAGTAATTGAGGTTGAAAAAAAGGCTTTTAGTCCACCAAGTTCAACCTTTTAAGATCTCCTTTGGTCTGCAATATGGGGATTAGTTGTTAATTGATGGTCAGTACCACATATATTACCTAAATTAGTTAATACATTGAAATATTGTTTTGAAGTTTATAATGCCATCTCTTTGCAGCCAATCACAGCCTGTGAATATATATATAGAAGCGATTATACGGCAGGGAGATTCCATTCAATGAAGGAGATGAGCGACAGAATAGTTGGATGCCCATTTACTGGGACAAATAGGCCGACATGGTCTGTAGGGGCACTGGAAGCATTCTTTACTTCTTTGCATCTGAAAGCGTGTATTTGATAATGTCCCTTTAAGTACGTTGTACCAATAGGCTCAAAAACCTGCAACAAAGAAGACTTGTTGACAGATGTTTTACTTGCTAGAGATGCTCAACTGTTTAAATAACAGTGTGGTTAAACAAATCCTTTAAGATATTAATCTCTCACAAGACATTATCATTTCTGACACCAGCCATGGAACACATTAAATATTGGTTTATGGTTTTCGCTTTTAGAAATATTTATATATTGTTTGATAGGATTAGCTGCATACAGTACTTAGTGTGCATGTTATGCTTGGGGTAGTTAAACATTAGCTCACAGTCACACTGCAGGGGGTATTTTTTTTTAAACAAATCTGGAGAACGTAATGCCAAGTCTGATAATATGGCACGCTAGATTCTGAAAAAAGAAATGGAAAGTTTTGATGTAAAAAAGATCCATCTTCAAAATTAATAATATTTAATAAATCAAAATAGCTTCAGAGGTTACTTGTTGCAAATAAATCTACAGCTTTAGTGGAAAAGAACAACACTAGTATCTAAAGCAGTTGTAGATAACTTGGTCCTACAAGGGACCCCACCAGTCCAGATTTCAGTCTCTCTTTGCATGAACCCAGGGGTATGAATCATAATGAAGCTGAGTAAGGGTCTCATTCAGTTCCCTACTGCATAAACAAAGTGCCAAGTAACTTTCCCCAGCTATTCTATTCACTCATCGCAGAATGATTGCGAGATCTACACCTGATGACTGCAGAAAGTCAAAGTCGCAAATTACGGCAAACTTTTCCATTCATTTTTTCACATTCAAAATAATACCAGATGCTTCCTCTTTTACACTAAATTCCTATTCAATTCAGACTTAACTGAGCGATTGCAAATTACGGCAGACCCGTAAATTTGGAAAAGTATCACATTTCTCAACAAAAATTATGAGTACTAAACACCACTTCTAAATGGTTTTAAAACCATTTCTGTGAGCTGGAGCAGCAGTTAAAGAGACCGTAACCACAAAAAAACAAAACAATAAAAAACATAGAATTTCATCTGAATTTGACGTCTAACATTCCCATAGGCACATATGTGGAACATAAAAATATGATATGTTTATTATTATCTTTGTGTTATTATACAACATCCAGAGTAAAGCAGAACCCAGTATTCAAAATGTTAATACATATCAGGACATATCAGGATCACATGGATTATAAACAGATGCTCTAATGCATCTTTTGAAGGGATAGTCCAATCAGCAAATTTACTTAACTACTTGCCAAGTACTTACTCGCATTTATAGGTGTTTATTCTTACTCATTGTACTTATATATACACAATATCATGACATTCTCATTTTCTATTGGTTCCTATAGGCCTGCGTCTCATCAGAAATTTAAATAAAATGCCTGGTTTGGTGTAATATTACGAGTAAACATGTAATTCTACACCTCAGTATGTTACCGACAAGTCAGGATTAATGGATGTTGGGTGAGATCCGTAATATTGCGAGAGAACCACATTTAATAAAACATGTAACATTAGTGAAAAAGGCCTCGCAGCCGAAATTATGTTTGAAAGCATTTTACTTGTCACAAATTGTATGAGGGGAAACAGGGGATACATGCGACACGTTCATTTTGCATCTAGTTTTACAAAGATTTGAATAGAGGACATTTTAACTGCATATATGTTCATCAACAATCTATCTATCTACATCTAATGCTGGTGGAATATTTAAAGTGTCGGCTCCACCTATGCTTCTTTGCCCTACGAGGAATGGCAGATAAAGTCTCAGGGACCGGCACATGTGCCAGGAGCGGCTGTTGAGAATCACTTGCAAGGACTTGTCATTGTTACAAAATGGCATTGTGATTTCACAGGAACAGGGCGGCACGATAACAATAAATGTCTTCCAAATCAATTAGAAAATGGACTAAAAGTGACTAAATGTGAATGCATTTTTGTTTATTGGAAACAAGAATTTGGGATGGAGGAAGAGGCCTTCATATTGTCATGCTCCTGCCATAACTGTATTTAGCAAACCTCTCCCCAGAGATTATGGTGCCACAAGCCATTTGTCACCTTGCGGCTTCTTTGCCCCTCAAGGACTGGCAGATAAAGTGTAAGGGACAGGCACATGTCCAAGGAGCCGCTGTTGAGAATCACTTAAAGTGCAAGGGCTTGTCAGTGTTACAAATTGGCATTGTGATATCACAGGAACAGGGGGCAACGATAACAATACATATCTTCCTAATAATTGGAAATCTCAAGTGTTTTTGCTGAGTAATAAAAACAGAACAATGACATAAATGACGTGCTGTCCACTAATATCCAGAACATGCTATGCAGGAAAAGGTTGTATTACAATTAATTACGAGTGTTCCTGGAATATTTTGCCTTTCTGGAGGTAAAGCTGCACATAATGTTCTATTTTATGGGACTATTTGTTGTTGTTGTTGTTGTTGTTAAAGGGGCACTGAGACAAAATTTGGCAGCTTTTCATAGTTCAGGCTGAAATCTAGATCTCACGACCAAGACAGAAACCTTTATACTTTTTATAAATGGTGTTTGGCCTCGTAGCTCATAAAATGCAAGTATATGACTGTGACAAATAGAGTAAACACAAGTTGAGCCCCATAAGTGCAATGTAAATCAGATGAAAAGTGGTTTTAAACAACAAAATCAAAAAGAGAATAAATAAAAAATGTTAGACATAGGTGAGCAAGTGGAGAGCAGCCAACATGGAAGGAAAGAAAAGAACCTGAACAGGAACACACTAACAAACCAAACTACAAACGTAACAGTGGAGAGGCACTAAAATAAAAAGGAAAATCTGGAAATACAGGGTGACAAAGAAAAACTAAAACTAGGAGCAATAGAGGAGAAGAAAGAAGAGAAGAAGAAACATATAGCTACTTGCAAATGCCTTGAACTCATACATTTGGCTTTGGGTGTTTGTTTGTTTTTATAAATGTTTATATGCATTCTATTGACTTAAGAATTAATTAGTCACAATAATTAATATTTGCTGAATATGTAGCAATATTAAGAGTTTTGGTTTGGTTTTAAGTGTGTATAAATTTACGAATTGGGCAATTGAATCGGGCCCATAGTGTCTAAGTTTGGGAGCAACACTACTTTCTGTAGCAGACGGTTGTTGATAGCCAACTAGTTCATTAATGGAAGGGGAATCAGTCACAAAATTACACACAACATTGCAGCCCTATACATTTTGAACTTGTGCTGGTTTTGTCCTATAACAATGCAATGGAAGGAAAGGCAGTGATCTGTATCTGACAAACCCAGATAAAAGTGTCCTTAGTGTACTAGAATCCAAGGAAGATATTTATGTTATGGGTAAACAAAACAATACAACAACAACAATCTCATACAATTTCTTAGAAGTCAGTGGGGGAGTTTGACAATATACATACAAAACCCCCTTAAAATGGGAACCAGAAGTTAACATTTAAAAGCCTGCACTTTAGAGCACCATGGATGTATGAGGTACAAGTTTATGATTACAATTTACATACATTTTGGCTGTATGTTAAACATTGTAATTACAGTGTTTATTCTTGGGTTGGAACTATAGTGGTGTCAATAACTTTCACTGTCTAATATCTTAACATATACTATAATATATATAATAATATACATATATTATAAAACTCCCTAAAAAAAAAAATGCATACCAAATGCATCATTGTTTTACTTTTTTTATTCCATTTGCGGATTTGTGGAGTTTGATTTATGAAGGAAGCCACACTTTAAAAGTGAAACTAGTTTTCTAAATAGAAAACCACTAATGCAATAAAGAATACAGTGCCTTGCAAAATTATTCACCTCCCTTGACTTTTTACCTATTTTGTTACAATACAGCCTTAAATTCAATGTTTTGTTAATCTGAATTTTATGTGATGGATCAGAACACAATAGTCTAAGTTGGTCAAGTGAAATGAGAAAAATATATACATAAAACTATTTTTTAGAGATAGAAAACAAAAAATTGGCATGTGCGTATGTATTCACCCCCTTTGTTATGAAGCACATAAAAAGCTCTGGCGCAACCAATTACCTTCAGAAGTCACATAATTAGTGAAATGATGTCCACCTGTGTGCAATCTAAGTGTCACATGATCTGTCATTACATATACACACCTTTTTTGAAAGGCTCCAGATGCTGTAAAACCTAAGCAAGAGGCACCACTAACCAAACACTGCCATGAAGACCAAAGAACTCTCCAAACAAGTAAATGACAATGTTGTTGAGAAGTACAAGTCAGGGTTAGGTTAGCAAAAAATATACAAATCTTAGATTCGATGGTGCTCCTGGGGATCATCAATCATAACAAAATGGAATGAACATGGCACAACAGCAAACCTGCCAAGAGACGACCGCTCACGGACCGGACAAGGAGGGCATTAATCAGAGAGGCAGCACAGAGACCTAAGGTAACCCTGGAGTAGCTGCAGAGTTGCACAGCAGAGACTGGAGTATCTGTACATAGGACGACAATAAGCCGTACGGCTCCATAGAATTGGGCTTTATGGCAGAGTGGCCAGAAGAAATCCACTACTTTCAGCAAAAAAACAGAATGGCACTTTTTGAGTTTGCAAAAAGGCACGTGGGAGACTCCCAAAATGTATGGATGAAGGTGCTCTGGTCTGATGAGAAAGAAAACGCTGTCTCTGGTCGCAAACCCAACACATCACATCACCCAAAGAACACCATCCCCACAGTGAAAGGGTGGTGGCAGCATCATGCTGTGGGGATGTTTTTCATCATCCGGGACTTTGCAACTGGTCAGAGTTGAGGGAAAGATGGATGGTGCTAAATACAGGGATATTCTTAAGCAAAACCTGTACCGCTCTGTGCGTGATTTGAGGCTAGGACGGAGGTTCACCTTCCAGCAGGACAATGACCCCAAACACACTGCTAAAGCAACACTTGAGTGGTTTAAGGGGAAACATGTAAATGTGTTGGAATGGCCTTGTCAAAGCCCAGACCTCAATGCAGTAGAAAATCTGTGGTCAGACTTAAAGATTGCTGTTCACAAGCGCAAACCATCCAACTTGAAGGAACTTTAGAAGCTTTGCAAGGAGTAATGGGCAAAAATCCCAGTGGTAAGATGTAGCAAGCTCATAGAGACTTATCCAAAGCGACTTGGAGCTGTGATTGCCGCAAAAGGTGGCTCTACAAAGTATTGACTTTAGGGGGGTGAATAGTTGTGAACATTAACTGTTTCTGTTATTTTGTCCTATTTGTTGTTTGCTTCACAATAAAAAAAAATATCCTCAAAGTTGTGGGCATGTTCTGTAAATTAAATGATACAAATTCTCAAACAACCCATGTTAATTCCAGGTTGTGAGGCAACAAAACACAAAAAATGCAAGGGGGGGGGGGGGTGAATAGTTTTGCAAGGCACTGTAGACTCAACTGAGGGAGCTGTTAATTTGTTTCTAAAGGTGGTTGAAAAAAGTAACCTTACGGAAGAAATTTAAGTTATGGCATAAGGGCAATATTTGTATTATTTTTACATGGTTTATGCTTTCTTTAATGGGATATTTTGTTTTTTATATTTCTGAGCAATACAAGTATTAAAAAAATTATTTCCCCATTTAAGTTCATATTAAGAAAAAAATATTTTAAAAAAATACTCAGAAAGAGCTTACAGCTTGGTGGGCTGTTTACTACAAGCTCCTCCCATTAACTTTCTGCTTCTCTGAGTGAATGATAACAGCCAATCATGTCCTGTCACATCTGAGGCCTGGCAACACTCATGCTTAGAAACCAGAACTTAGTGAAGCTTCTTCAACACTTTTAAAGATGTATTCTTTGATTTTAATTAGAGTAAATTTTAATAGAAAAAAAAAGATTAAATATAAATATATTATTTTATTTGCTTAAAAATAGAAAGAAAGAAAAAATAATCCCATAAGTGAGCAATTAATGACTATGGCCCTCATTCAATTGTGATTTGGCCAATTGAATAGGGCTCTAAATAAGCACATAGCATATTTTTTTTAAAGAAGTTTTTAGTTAGTGAAAACCTTGCTTTTGGATAGATGCTTACTAACTAAAAACTTCTTTAAAAAAATATGTTATGTGCTTATTTAGAGCCCTATTCAATTGGCCAAATTGCAATTGAATGAGGGCCTATGAATGGATAATATAATAATAATGAATATGGTGGATAGAAGTGAGAGAAGTAACATGGCAAATACATTCAAATATATTACAATTCAGGAGGGCAGCAGTTTTCTTTTCTTTTTTTTTTTAGAAAAGTAAGATTGCTAAGTTACGGAGCTGTAGACTTGACATCATTTTCAGAGGTACTATACAGAAATGGTGGTAGATCTATGAAACACCTTAGTGGAAATAGTAGAATAAAGAAAAACAACTGTGCATGCTCAATGCATATGGCTGCCCTAATAATTCACGTGCTTTTCAGATATAGAAGATAAAAATGGCAAGTTGGATAAGCATATTCTCTTTATATGCGTCAGCTAAGGCAGCAAATCAATTATTGATGAAACCCAGAAAAATTCAGATCTGTTCCTTATGCAGAAGACGTTTTATTTGAAACGGAATGATACAATTGCACAAAAAAATGACAAAAATCCCATTCTACTAGCGGGCCAAGAAAAATGCATATTTTCGTTTTAATTTTCTAAATCGCTTTGATTTCTGGCATTAACAAATTCCGAAGCATTTTTTAAATTGTTATTTGTATTCATTGCTTATGAAGTCCCACATCCTCGCTTCCAAAATTCACTGCCACAGGAACTGTAATCAAATTGGTGACGCAAGCTAGTAAAATGGAATAAATCCAGAAAACATCTGGTAGAGTTTTAACAATATAGCAACAGGATTAACTCCTTACCTGCCAGTGTGGTCAAAACAGTTAGATAGATGATTAAGCCAAATGACTGGTTCTCATTTGCATCACCTATTTCATCAAGCTAGGTTTTTATTTAAAACTAATGATTATGTAAGATATTTTGTGAATTGGAGAATTCAGCTAATTCATACATTTTACATAATTTGGTCTTTGCAAAACATGGTAATCTACTTGCTGCTGGTGACACATGGGTATATTTAGGTTTTATGATGACCTAGGCCCTCCACATGAAGATCTTCCTTCCTCTCTCCTTTCTATATCTCAAAAGTTTTTTGTATATATACTGTATGCCAGAAAGTTTCAAGTACACTAACAGAAAGAAATATCACTACATAAAAAAATACTGCAATTTAAGTCAGCCTGCTACCTCCTGAATATGTGCTGCCCTAGGCCTGGGCCTCATGGGCCTAGGCAGAAATACACCACTGCACTCATCTCTTTTCTGTATTAGAAAGTATTCTACTCGTTATTGTATGAAATGCTTAATGCCATACTCCACAAAACTGTAGTATGTAATGTTTAAATGCCATGGGTGTGTTGTTGTACAGTCGCGTCCGACTCTCCATGACCTCATGGACCGCAATACACCATGCTGATCTACTTTGTATTCATGACTGAGATACTGGAGTGGGTTGCCAGTTCCCTCTCCAGTGGGCCACAGCATACAGCTTCTGGTATTCCTAGGTGGTTTCCCAAGTACTGAACACGCCCAACCTTGCATGGCTTCAGGGTTGTGTGACCTCTTGGTGCCCTGACTGGAATCAAACCCAGGTTGCAGCAGTGAAAGCACTGAATCCTAACCACAGGACCACCAGGGAACCCTTTGAATGCCATACTCATAGGTTAAACAAACTCCATAAGGATTATCCAATAGAGTTATAAGTTAGTGTTGACCAAAATGTGAATATCAGATATTTATATTTAAAATATACAAAATGAATTCACATGTAGCCTTTTTGTTTTTATTTATTAAGTGTATGTACCCTATTCACTGTGGCTGGACATATACAGACCTTCACAAAGACATGCAGAAGTAAGAGTGTAGGTTTTAAAACCAGCCAGGTCAACCAGAACAAGATGCTGCACATCTATTCAAAAGAATACGCTATATATGCATTATATAGACAAATATAACATACAGTGAAAAGGTTTAAAAAGCACGTTTTTAAAGTGTATCTCTCATTATCAGTCAGGAGTCCAATAAAAAAAAGGTTTCACTGTATACTGCAATACTCTGATTATCCATCTGGATTACTGCACATTCACGGCTACTTCACTTATGTGTGTGTCTACTGAGCACTAATAAAGCCTCTCTCTCATATATATATACCGGTATATATATATATATATATATATATATATATATATATATATATATATATATATATATATATACCACATATAATTTGTTTATAGAGTCAAGGTAAGGTTGTAAACTCTATTGCTATATCCTGTAATACTACAGTATATTTACACACACACACACACACACATGTATATACACACACTCTCACACACTCTCACACACTCTTTCAACTCGCAGCTACTAAGGAAAAAGTAGCAGTGACTTTCTGATCCCTGGAGACCCAGCACGCATACTAAAATAGAACATACCATTCCATAGTAAACGCCATGTGATCTATTTCATCATATACAGAGATTCAAATGTTTATGTTGTCACATTACAAGTCTTTATTTTTCGAACAAACAAATTAATTAACTTTCCTTCAATGCTTTTATATACCAACATTCATTATATCATTGATATATTCCAAGTCTAATATGTATATAGTAAAATTAATTTAAAAAAAACCAAAGCACACAGCATCCAGTGGTTACACATAGTCATGGTATGTAATATACAAGGACATTTGGTGGGTATAGAAAGAAATCTGAAAAGAAAGTGCCCATAATAAGTACTCACGAAAACAATACCGTATTGGCCCGAATATAAGCCGCACCTTTTTTCACGATTTTTGAGCTTGCAAGTTACGGGTGCGGCTTATATTCGCAACCGTCCAAAAATCATTGCCGATTTGCAAACTTTGCTTGCAACGCGTGAGACTTCTATTCGCGAATGCAAAATTACTGCCGATTTGCGCGATTGCGAGTTAAGGGTGACGATTTTCATGCTTTAGACTGCGGTATTGAATAGCGATTTACGGTTTTAGTGATTCTAACATCCTGTAAAGCCTGTAACCTGCAAAAAAAGCTACAGTGCTAATTAGAAAGCCTGTTTCTTGCAATGGCTGATCACTTTGAGAGTCTTTTTCTCTCCAATTTTAGGGGTGTGGCTTATATTTGAGTACTTGAGTATCTTTTTTCTATTTTTTCCCCTTGAACTTTATGGGTGCGGCTTATATGCGGGTGCGGCTTATATGCGGGTGCGGCTTATATGCGGGTGCGGCTTATATTCTGACCAATACGGTATATTATTTTCTAGCCCTATATGACATAAAATGTCTACATGAATGTTAGTCATAGGAAATACAAGAACATCATCTCTTCTTGTCTTTATGGTTGGCAACACCTTTATGGTTGGCAAGTTTTGTCCTGTAAAGCCACACACCGGCCAGGATCCTGACTGACACACCTGGGCACAGAAAGGAAATCCTTAAACCCATGACTGTCTGTGGTCCTCCGGGACCGAACTTGCCCTCCCCTGCATAAGGTTTTTTCTAGGACAGTGCTAGGCAACCTGTTTAGCTTGACATGCCTCATATGCAGTCTTGGAGCCCTTAAAAGAGCCTCACAAAATTACAAAAGCACTGTAGCAAAGGGGACAATTGGTAATCAATCACATACAGTCAGGTCCATAAATATTGGGACATCGACATAATTCTAATCTTTTTGGCTCTATACACCACCACAATGGATTTGAAATGAAACGAACAAGATGTGCTTTAACTGCAGACTTTCAGCTTTATTTTGAGGGTATTTACATCAGGTGAACGGTGTAGGAATTACAACAGTTTGTATATGTGCCTACCATTTTTTGAGGTACCAAAAGTAATGGGACAGATTAACAGTCATAAAACAAACTTTCACTTTTTAATACTTGGTTGCAAATCCTTTGTAGTCAATTACAGCCTGAAGTCTGGAACGCATAGACATCACCAGACGCTGGGTTTCATCCCTGGTGATGCTCTGCCAGACCTCTATTGCAACTGTCTTCAGTTCCTGCTTGTTCTTGGGGCATTTTCCCTTCAGTTTTGTCTTTAGCAAGTGAAATACATGCTCAATCGGATTCAGATCAAGTGATTGACTTGGCCATTGCATAGCATTCCACTTCTTTCCCTTAAAAAACTCTTTGGTTGCTTTTGCAGTATGCTTCGGGTCATTGTCCATCTGCACTGTGAAGCGCCGTCCAATGAGTTCTGAAGCATTTGGCTGAATATGAGCAGATAATATTGCCCGAAACACTTCAGAATTCATCCTGCTGCTTTTGTCAGCAGTCACATCATCAATAAATACAAGAGAACCAGTTCCATTGGCAGCCATACATGCCCACGCCATGACACTACCACCACCATGCTTCACTGATGAGGTGGTATGCTTTGGATCATGAGCAGTTCCTTTCCATCTCCATACTCTTCTCTTTCCATCACTCTGGTACAAGTTGATGTTCGTCTCATCTGTCCATAGGATGTTGTTCCAGAACGGTGAAGGCTTTTTTAGGTGTTGTTTGGAAAACTCTAATCTGGCCTTCCTGTTTTTGAGGCTCACCAATGGTTTACATCTTGTGGTGAACCCTCTGTATTTACTCTGGTGAAGTCTTCTCTTGATTGTTAACTGTGACACACATACAGCTACCTCCTGGAGAGTGTTCTTGATCGGGCCAACTGTTGTGAAGGGTGTTTTCTTCACCAGGGAAATAATTCTTCGGTCATCCACCACAGTTGTTTTCCGTGGTCTTCCGGGTCTTTTGGTGTTGCTGAGCTCACCGGTGCGTTCTTTCTTTTTAAGTATGTTCCAAACAGTTGATTTGGCCACACCTAATGTTTTTGCTATTTATCTGATGGGTTTGTTTTGTTTTTTCAGCCTAATGATGGCTTGCTTCACTGATAGTGACAGCTCTTTGGATCTCATATTGAGAGTTAACAGCAACAAATGCAAATAGCACACTTGAAATGAACACTGGAGCTTGTATCTGCTCTTTGTAAATGGGATAATGAGGGAATAACACACACCTGGCCATGGAACAGCTGAGCAGCCAATTGTCCCATTACTTTTGGTCCCTTAAAAAGTAGGAGGCACATACAAACTGTTGTAATTCCTACACCGTTCACCTGATTTGGATGTAAATACCCTCAAATTAAAGCTGAAATTCTGCAGTTAAAGCACATCATGTTAGTTTCATTTCAAATCCATTGTGGTGGTGTATAGAAATAAAAGTTTAGAATTGTGTCGATGTCCCAATATTTATGGACCTGACTGTATATAGTTGTCAGTGTCCGGAACACTTATGATGTTGGTGACGCTTTGCAGTCCTCGCAAAGCGAGCGCGAGACATTGCGGGAGGCAACTGCAAGGCCTGCGGGACTTAGGCTGCAATGAGCGCCAAAGGTTAGGCTGCAATAAGCGGCACCGGACTTAGGTTTGAAATGACTGCCAAAGGGAATGAGAGGGGGGAGAGACACAGAGGAGGGGGGAGAGACACAGGGGTGGGAGAGGATGGGGGGGCACACAGGGGTGGGAGAGGATGGGGTAGACACACAGGGAGGGGGGAGAGACACAGGGGAGGGGGGAGAGACACAGAGGGGGAGAAACAAAGAGGAGGGGGAGAGGGAGACACAGGGGAGTGAGAGGAGGGGGGATGAGACACAGGGGAGTGAGAGGAGGGGGCGAGACACAAAGGAGTGAGAAGAGGGGTGGAGAGACACAGGGGAGGGAGAAGAGGGGGGAGACACACAGGGGAGGGGGGAGACACAAGGGTAGGAGAGGAGGGGCGTAGACACATAGGGGAGGGAGAGGAGGGGGAGAGACCCAGAGGAATAAGAGGGGGGAGAGACACGGGAATGAGAGGGGGGAGAGACACAGAGGAGTGAGAGGGGGAGAGACAAAAAGGAGTGAGAGGAGGGGGAAGAGACACAGAGGAGAAGGGGGGAGACACACAGGGGAGGGAGAGGAGGGGGGAAACACAGAGGAGGGAGAGGAGGGGGAAAGAGACTCCAGGGGATGGGGCAAGAGACATGGGGGAAAGAGACACAGGGGAGGGAGAGGGGGGAAAGAGACACAGGGGAGGGAGAGGTGGGGCAAGAGACACAGGGGAGGGAGAGGTGGGGCAAGAGACACAGGGGAGGGAGAGGTGGGGCAAGAGACACAGGGGAGGGAGAGGTGGGGCAAGAGACACAGGGGAGGGAGAGGTGGGGCAAGAGACACAGGGGAGGGAGAGGTGGGGCAAGAGACACGGGGGGATCAGGGGGAGAAGGGGTAAAACACGGGGGGAGACACAAGGGAGGAAAGTAGACAGAGGGAGAGACTCGCAATGAGCACCAAAGGCGCTCATCGCGAGGCCAGTAAAGTAGAGGGGGAGAGGCTCCCATTGTGTGGCAAACAGCATTGCCAGGATTCGCATTTTATTGCTGTCATTTTTGAAAGGCAAGTTGCTAGTATTTATTATATTTGCAGGAAAGATAAGCACTACAAAGAAGAAAAAAAAACATTTAATCCTTTTGTAGACTGCATGTGCAACAGTTTAAGCATTATTTCTAATTGTGTCAAGACATACCACCAGCTGAGTTATGAAGCTCTACTAAGGAAATAAGTGACTCCTCTCCTGATTGGCTACAGCTGACATTCCTAAATCAGAATTTTGTCAGAGGGAAGTCCTGACAGTGCTAGAAACCTGCCCTATCTTAGACTTCAGGGCACTCTTTTTACTGGAAGAAACCAATTAGTAATATATTAACTCTGCTATTTTACCAGCATACTAATAATTATACCCCTTCTGGATTGTTACCTTGCCTATATGTATAACATCACACCGTAAAAACACAGCACGAACAATATATCCTCAATCACACAGGCAAAATGAACAAACAGATTATTTTTCAATACCACTATGAAATCAAACTCCTTTTGGATCGCTACCTTTTAATGGTGAAGGGGCTTCTGTACTTCAATGAAGCTGTGAGCTATACCATGTATGGTCGCCCAAGATGGGCAGGTTATAACAAAGACAAATTGGACTCCACTGGAGAAGGAACTGGCAACCTACTACAGCATAATTGCCAGGAAAACCATACGATAAGCACAACCAGACACAAGATGTCCATAGGGTCACAGAAAGACACGATCACTAAATAACAATAATTATAAAACAATTATACAAGCTACATGTTTAAAGCGTGTTAAAGCGGCATCACTTAATGTCAATATTACTGTTGGCAATATATCTGAAACAAAGTACATTCGTTCATAATACACACACTTTATTACAAAAACAGCACTTTATGTAAAAACAACAGTGCAATCACGGATGCTCCTTAATGCTTATTTTACATGTTTCTATTGATGTAAAGACTTTTGGGTTTACTGAAATGGGCCATATGTTTTTAAAAAGCATCTGCCATACAGACCCAGCGTGACAGTGTAGGGAGGCTGAGGAACATTATAGCTCATCAAAGGAAGAAAAACAATAAAGACAACTACAGCGACTCCCTAGAAAAACTGTACAGTGTACACCCCTAATCTTGCAAATGATCTCAATTATTTATCAGTTTTAAAATCATTATCGCTACAATAAAATTAACACAAATCATATTAGTAAAAAATATAAGAAATTATATATATATACTAGCGACTTGCCTGTCAAAGATTACAGCATGATATAATGTTATACATTGCGTATATATATATATATATATATATATATATATATATATATATGTGTGTATGTATGTATATTTGGATAGATAGATAGATAGATAGATAGATAGATAGTTTTATAAACCTGGCAAATGTCATCTTTTTTTTTCCAATACAAATGTCTTTTATGTGTTTCCAATAACCCACATTGGACACAATCAGTAACAGAACTTCACAGACAATGGCAGGCTACTCCCTTCTACCTTGTTTTGATGACCTTCTTTGAATCCTCATTTTTGGAAAGGAAGGCCAGGAGTAATTGAAAGGTGAGTCCGAGTCTGAATCCATTCTTTTTGGGCAAGTACCAAGATCCTACTAAAGACAAGCCACCGGGACACTGGAGCTTCTTTAACCACAAGTCAAGTCTATGGATGATGTAAAATAAAGGAAGGAGAGAAGCTGCTGGATCAAGTTGCCCCCACTGCCCAGGGGAGGGAGAGGCTGTAAATGTTTGCTCTCTTCAGGCGCTCAGGCATGTAGACAGATCAGGCTGTAAATATTAAATCAGAAACGAATGTAGGGGAAGCATGAACCAAACGTGGCGCTGCATCGTGGTCCACAGCAATTTAAAAAGGTCAGATTGTGCCAATGAATCATTAACTCACCTTCTCATTTCCATGCTAATGAAACCAAGCTGGAGTTTGTGGAGTACACTTGTACATAAACAAATAAATAAGAAAAAATTTGTCAAGGCTACTACAGTGGTTTCACTAGTTACGCCTTTCAATTTTAATTTGCTTGTTTGTTTGTTTTTTATAAAGAATGCAAAAACTGAGTGAAAATTTTTTGTTTTGAGTCTGCTTTTTTTGACAGTCACATCTGTTTTTAAGTTGCTTAGTGTGTATCTAATTTAGAAAATGTATAAAACTACATAAATACATTTAGAAACCATTAGCTGCTTTTAAGAAGAGCTTTTACTAGAGCTCTAATTAAGCCTTTGTTTCTGTATCACTAGAACCTGAAAATAACGTTTGGACCAACACGAGCCTGATTAGCAAGTAAGTTTGGCAGCATTAATGAGTTGTACGTATTGGCTAATAAAAAGTATAATATATGGAATAAACTTCATAACAATATGCAATGGATATTCCACAAGCTTTTTTTTTTTTTTTATATTTAACAAGTTGACATCTGATAAACTATGTATTTTAACTTTCAGTAAGATGGGTTCCCTGGTGGTCCAAGGGTTAGGTTTTGGGGACCTATCCTTTTATAGGAGCGCGGCACAGGCAGCAGCAGTTAGGGTGAGCATCCGCTAGATGGCGCTGCCGATATTCCAGCGCCATATCAGAGAGTCAAGGCTTAGGTAAACTGTTAGGGTTAGGGTTGGGGTTAGGGTTAGGCTAACATTATAAGCTTAGAACTTCTCTCACATATCGGCAGCACCATCTAGCATTTGGAGTCCGCACTGCAGCGACGGATCTGTGCAAACACCAGCAGACACCATAACAGGACAGATCCGGATTTGGTGCTTTCACTGCTGCGACATGGGATCAATTCCAGTCAGGGAACCTGGAGGTCACACCACTCTCAAGCCAAGTAGGGTTGGGCCTGGCCTGTATTTGGATGGAAGACTACCTATGAATACCAGGAGCTGTATGCTGTAGCCCACTGGAGAAGGAACTAGCAACCCACTCCATGAATACCAAGTGAATTAGCATGGTGTGTTGAGGTCCAGGAGAGTAGGACATGACTAAACACATGACTTTCACAGAGCTGTAGCATTGATGTGCTTATCCATTACATCTAATTATAACGGTTATTAATTAAAAGGTCAACCAGGCAATATGATTCAACTAGGAATGTATTGGTTAAACTGTAACCTCTTCTTACGCCTATACAAAAACTAAACACTGTATGTTTGAAACAGTTTCAAAGTGGTGTTATTACATTTCCACTTTACAGGTTTGTTTTTAAAGTAATTTTGTTGGTAAAACAAACAGATCACAGGCAGCACTGTGAACAATATTGATTTGCAGTGCTGTAAAGTAAAACTACTAATTTAAAAGTAGCTATTGTCTCAAATTAGACAAGACCAAAGTTTTTGTTGGCTAGCATGTATAAAGTAGCCATTGTAGAAAAAGAGATACATTTCTACTATTAACTTTACTTAGAATTCCTATAATGTTACAGTTCATTTTTTCAAATAAATCTTGGATCTAGGCTATTTCGGGCCGCATCCCATCAGAACAGTGGGGTTGAGCAAAAAACTATTTCCATCTCCGAAGTGGCGCAACTCAAACTGCGCTAAGTCGACAGAGAGGCCATCGCTACATTTGCAGTGGGCACGCGGCCCCCCAGGGCCTCGGGCGCACCTCTCATAGCTCAAGGCCTCTTCTGTCAGCGCGCCTTATGAGCCAGATCGGAGGTAGAAATAGTTCTCTGCCTGCAGCGCTCAACCCCACTGTTCTGACTGCATGCTGCCCCAAAATAGAAAAGAATCGAAATCCTTTGTGAGCTATACACCAAATTAAAGGGCAGATGTATGATAAAAAAAATATATGTATGAAAAGTGTAAGTCTGACAAACCGCATAATTAGACAGGGAATATGTCTTAAAGTTAGTCTTTACTAGAACAAAATATGCGGTGATGCCTCTGCTGGGCCCTGGAGGTATCCATGACACTCCTGTAGGTTGCACGTGTGACGGGGCATTTACAATTCTGTAGGAGCGGCACGTGCAGATTACTTTGAACATTGCTAGTTTTTGAGCTACAGATAGGTAATTATAAAAACAGACCATCTCAGTGCCAAAGCCAGACTGGATGGAACTCCTTTACATTGTAAGTTTGCGAGTTTTCAATGTCCCAAGGTGCTTTTGGAAAAGCTCTACACACTAGCAGCCTTATTATATTGCGATTCAGCCAATTGAATAGGGCTCTATATAAGCACAGAGCATATTTTTTGTACAGAAGTTTTTAGTTAGTGAAGACCTTGCTTTTGGATAGAAGTTCACAATCTAAAAACTTCTTAAAAAAAATATGCTAAGTGCCTATATAGAGCCTTATTCAACTGGCTGAATCGCAATTTAATAAGGCTGTAGATTCTAAGCTCAAAGACAAGTCCTTCCATTCTTTGCAATGTGATGTTTTTTGTTTTTTTTGCCTTGTACTTAACACAATGTATAGCGCTAAGGAATATGTTGGCGCGTTACAAATAAAGGATAATAACAATAAATTCTCTATACACATAGTCTTCAAAGATTTTCTCAAAATCGCTTTTATGCTCATGACTTACACAGCTGCCTATGATATTAATTTGTTACATGCATCACAAATGTGAAGTTCTTCCTGAACTACAGTGGTCCTGTATCATAAGCTTAAATAATAGTGGGACATCTCATAAGATGTCTTCTAACAGGTAATAAATTAAAAGGTTGTTTTTTATTCTCCACAATTATCAACCCCTCGTTCTCCAAGCAATGGAGTGTAAATGTGCCTCTCCGGTCTCCTCCTGCATTTCTCAGTCCCAGTCCTGCTGTTAGACAGTGGCTGTCAGACTTTACGAGTCTGGCCCCTCTAAAGCGCCCATGTATCCGTGCAGCAATGCATATAATAGGATGGGGAGTGATTTACTACACCCCATTCTTACTCTGTATCCCTGAACAACTCTACACACAAAATGTTCAGCCAGAGCTTAGTCCGCCCCAACCGATTCATAGCACAAAAAATATCTCCAGTCTGTGCTCAAATCTCTTCTAGATGGTCTAAACAAAAATACAAAAATAATAATAATTTTACATTTGATATTTAATTAATATTTAAGGTGAGGGTTCATTTTTCAAATGAGCTTTCCATTAGCCTTACTGAAATTCCTTACTGATGAAGATGTCATATTCCCAAAGCACACATAGAAACTTCCTGTGTATTCAAAGTATCTTCCCACCCTGGGAAGTTGATCAGCAGAAAGTAAAATGGTAATTTCCATACCAGTATAATGGTATATAAAAAGTAATAAATTAAAGAGTGCATTATATTTTTTTACATTTTAAAAATATGTTGCATTTTTCTAGTGTAATAATTCAGAATAATAATATATTTTAGATTTTGATTATAGTACTCTTTAAAGGAATATACAAGTTGAATGGATTATGAATGCATCTGATAGAGGAGAACCAGTAGTGATGCAAACATTGTTTTTTGCATGAAGAAATCCTTGAATAAACATTAACAAACTTACCCTAAAGTTTGCATAATTTCTTCAGTTTCCTGGCAGTTGGTTTTGAGAAGAAATGCCCCTGAAGAGCCAAGCTAAATTAGCATACAATCCATTGTAGCCAATCAGGGGCAGCTGTAAGGTCGTAGCCTGGTTGGAATTTAGTCCCTGTAGCAAAGCATCATGGGATTTGTAGTCTTTCCCTCTATCTCCTCCCTTGAATGATGCAACTCTAGATCTGTGCATTGTGATGCTACTGGCTGGAAGGTTAGTATACTGTTAAAAACGTACCCAAATGCAGTGTTTCTATTGGTAGGTACACTGTGCCTATGTAAGCAGCTCTGGGGGTGTGGGAACTACTTTTTAATTTAAAATAAAATAAATATGTATGTGTATAGAATAAAAAATCAATTAAATGTGTGTGTCTGATATAAGCAGCACTTGTTAGATTAGAAAAAGGAAAAACAGGGAAACTTCCATATAGTAGAAAATGATCATGAATAACAAACTAGCAGATACTTACAATAAACATTTTATTAAGGTGCCATGCAGCGATGTTTGACTTTCAAGGATACAGAATGAGTCTGATTGTGGAGCAGTTTAAATGTCAGATTTGGAAGTCCATAACATCTGAGCATGCTCACATTACTGACCCCACTTCAGTTACTGCCCAGCGGCTGAGGCTTACAGTAGGGCGTCTGTGCTCAGCCTGAAATGAATTCCCTCGACTGCATTTGTTGTTGGGTACTTAATGCATAGAGATGAGTTTGCAATTGTAATTGGCATAATAAATAATTAATAATAAAGCCTACACAACAGAAAGACAGCCCTCAGTCTCTGTAATGCTACAGATTCATGGACGCAACAATTAAAGGGACACTGCCGTATTGTAAATGTCTAAGGGGTTGTGTGAAAAGTAAAGGCCTGTTAAATTAACTAAGGTTATTAGAAATGATACCTGAAAACACGACCACTTAAAAACTGCTAAGAGCTTTAACAGACTTATTCTAAAAGGCTATGCATCTTGGCAGATCACTTGAATGCTGCAGAGTATTTGTTCCTTGCAGTGATCTAAAGATGCGATTTATAATGTGTAATAACAAAAATGTTTGCAAAAGCTTGATAACTTTTTTACAGTTGTCTTACCTTCCTTTTCATCCCTAGCAGTCCTTATTTTTATTACTTATTATGTGATCAGCTTATTTATCATGGATGCCTCCACAAGACTCACCCACATTACTCATCACACCTTTCTGTCAGTCCTTCCTTAGCTCCCCTAACCCTACAGAATGAAATCTCTTACATACAAAGATGTCTTTAAAAAGCCACCTTTTAAAATAAGCCTATCGTGCATGGTCCTCATATCTATATCAGAGACATTAACTACTACAATCCTCACCATGACACACAACCACCATATTCAACCTACTATTGGTTACTCATCTGCCAGACTCCTTAGTGCAAAGCATCTCCATTACAATATAAGCTCTTCTGTATCGTATACACTCTGCATACAATGTATTTATCTTTTGTATATAGAATAAATAAATAAATATAATGAGAATAGTAATGATCAGCCAATAACTGGTAATCACAGAAGATATAATTGGAAAAGTGGCTGAACAAGTGATCAGTGTGGTCCTTTACTAGTTGTTTTATATACAGTATATATATATATATATATATATATATATATATATATATATATATATATATATATATACATACATACATACATACATATTTCCCCACGTCTCTCCCCCTTCCCTGTGTCTCTGCCGCCTTCCTCCCTCCCCTGTGTCTTTCCCCCTCCCCTGTGTTTCTCCTCCCGCCCCTGTGCCCCCCTTCCCTGTGTCTCTCTCCCCCATGTCTCCCCTTCCCTGTGTCTCTTTCCCCATGTCTCTGTCCCCACATGTCTCTCCCCGCTCTGCCCCTGTGTCTCTTCCCCCATCATTTGTCTTTCCCATCTCCCGTGTCTCTTCCTCCCCCTCCCTCCCCAGTTTATTTATATATATATATATATATATATATATATATATATATATATATATATATATATACACATATACACATACATATATATACATATATATATATATATATACATACATATATACATCTATACATATATACACACACACATACACCCTGTTATGATCCTAAGCACCATTTAAGATTTGAAAGGCGCTTGAGAGAAAATGTCCACAGTGACTCGTGGGGATCCTGCTACAAGTGTTTTCTTATCTAGAATTACTTTACAAAGAACAGGGATAAAGAGACTCATTTGTTGCTGTACAAAGATTTACAAGGCTCCCTGTTCCACCGTATCAGGAGTATTAACACTTTAATGTATTTTTTCTACACTATGCTTAATTAATTTTCATACAACAATCATGTTTAAATTCATGACAGAAATGTATGGACTAAAGCAGCCCTTTAATTAAGCATCTGAGTTAACGTCCTTGAAGAATACATAGCACGTATGTCATTTTATATCCATGATGTTGGGTATATGTCACATGGCTATTACTGGCTATATGTCTGATTCCACATTGTGACTTCAGTGACATTAAATCTATTTTAAGACAAGGAAGGGGGAGGCCTTTGGAGGTTAAAGTTCAATTATCTAATATGCTTCTACACATAATAATTTAGTCAAACTTCATTGAGATTACTGTGCCAGTTCTTCAAGTTGCACCAAACTGCAGCCCCCCTTATGACATTTGAGGGGCCTCCTCCTGCAGTTCTAGCTGCATTTCGATTCTCATCTTTTATGTTTGGGCACCTAGTGTCCTGGGGCAAGAGGGCCAGGGACCTCCTCATCAACCTGCTCCTGGCATTAGCCAGGCTGGCTATTTATCAGTCCACAAACCAGTGTCTGGCAGAGGAGATTCCACTACCATGTGAGGCCATGGGCACTGGTGTGCTTCCGGGGCAAAAGACCACCTAGCTTTGCCCACTGGAAGGAGAACTGAGTTTACCTCAGAGTGGGCTGTAGATGGAGAACTCTGCTCCATGTCCGCCCAGCAGGATACTTTTTCTCTCACACTCCTAATTTAGTTGTCACTTATTTAGCAGTTTACTTTCCTTTTGTTAATTGTCATGTTTTTCCCTACCAACAGGTGGGGATATGGCCATCAACTCTGCTTTGGCTCTATGAAAGGCCATTTAAGGTAAACCCTAAGCCTAATACATTGTGTCCAGTTTTGCAAAAGAATATGAATAAAACTGGAAATAATTTAATACATTAGTAGTAAATGTAGGAAGAGCCCTGTTGGATTAGCTTTTTTTTTTTAAGAGCGCCCTTATTTTCTTTGGAGGGGCCTTTCCTGGCACAGGATATGAGGACAATGTCTTCAATCAAGAATGAAGAGATACGGAACCCCTTCAATCAAGTTCGATAGCTGGTCCAGGGCAGAAGATTGAGGACCAGGGAGCTAATGATCAACGCTATATGATCATGAGGCCTAGGTAAGTATTATTGATTTATTTCATGTCCCAGGTTGTAATTATTTTTATTTTATTATAATGCTATTATTTTAATTATAACATTTTAGTATTTTACATTGAAATTCTTTTAACATTTTTATAATATTTGTTTTATTTGGTAAATTTATGATTTTTTGTATATATGTTTATTTTTTATAATTTAGATTTATTTTTATTTATTAGTTTATTTGGGCGGGTTCATTTCATTATAATGTAGTATAGTGTTTAACTCCTGGTGAACCCCCTGGGCACTTCATGTGTTAATTTAGTTTACCATTGGGGTCTGTATAGACCCCCCATGGTAGGTAGGAGTTATTTAACCATGGGGGTCTGTATAGACCCTCAATGTAGGATGTGGTTAATATAGTATACCATGGGGGTTTAGATAGATCCCATAGTAGGTAGGGGGTTAAATTAGTTACCATGGGGGTCTGTATAGAACCCCATGGTATGAGGCTTATTGATTAGGTGCCATGGGGGTATTTATAGGGGACCACTACAGTAAGGGTTGACTATTTAGGTGCTGCAGGGGTCCTTGATGGACCCCCGCAGCATCAGGGTTAAATTTAAGCTCCATAGGGGTCTGACTGGGATCTCCGTGGAAAGGGTTAACTTATAGGATAACATTTTAGTTGCCATGGGGGGCAACTAATGTTTATGTAGATGAAGTGCTCAGGGTAGGGGATGGGATTTGAACAGGGATGAGGGCGATCGCGGAGTGAGCCATGAAGGGGATCCCCTCCACCACGTGTATGAATGGAGGGAAGTCCCAGGGATTTTCATTAGTTTAGGTTTATTTGTGCTCAGTAATTTATCGAGCACAGCCTTTTCCCCCACAGAACCTGAGCCTTGTAACTTACTT
The DNA here is from genome assembly GCA_027410445.1 of Discoglossus pictus. Classification (NCBI taxonomy): domain Eukaryota; kingdom Metazoa; phylum Chordata; class Amphibia; order Anura; family Alytidae; genus Discoglossus; species Discoglossus pictus. The sequence continues at coordinate 496,706,159 of CM050163.1, read as the reverse complement.
CCAAGTCTTGGGTTTACGAGATATGATTGTGCTCAGTCAGTTTACTGGTGTGGAGCATTGAATCGGTGCAGCAGATTTTATGGAGCAACACTAATTAGGTTCCTCTAATAGAATAGGGCTCTCTGTTTCTAATTTTTCAGAATGCAATGTGACATTTTAGACTCCAGGAAAAAAATACCCAACAATGGAAAGTGATACAGTGCAGGTTCCAAACATGGTATAGTTTAAAACTTCAATGTTGGTTTTCTGCAGGAAAATGCATTTTTGCAAATAGCATTCAACTGATGTTATTACCTGTGATCACTTCATAATATGCTAAATGTTTTAGGACTGAAATTAAAAAATAATACAGTTTTTAATATGTTTCCTTTTATATGCAATTATGCTGCTGTGGGTTCTACCACTTTGGTTTCTGCTGATCAAGTTCCTGAGGTGTGAGGAGACTCTGAATACACAGGAAGTTTCAATCTACACTATGAGAATATGGCATATACATCTGCCACTGCATTCATCAGATCTTATTGAATATTCATTAGTTTACAAGGAGACGTCGACAAGAGAAAGTATCAGACAGGATGCGCCAATAAAAGAAATGGAGCTATGCAGTAATGAATAACTGGGTAAAAAATGTAAGGCTATGTACAGGTTAGTTACTGAAAGCACCATATAAAGGCTGCATTAGGAACACAGAGGCTCTTAAAAAATATATTTACCATCTAGTCTTGAACTGTGACTGATGGCAGATTCGGTTTTAAAGTTCAGCTGAGATGTGGGATTTTTTTTCTCCAAATATGACAAAAATGTCATGTTTTCCCCAAATTATTTTAGCCATGGAAGCTTTTTTTGGGTTCTCAGATGATGGACAGAACCCTACAAAATGTATCAAGTGCTACGGAAGACTTATTTATAATATACAGCCATATAGCTTTCAGCTACCGTCTAGATTAATATTAATATTATAATAGTACAGTAATAATATAACAAGTGTTCCCTAGTGGTCCAGTGGTTAGGATTCGGTGCTTTCACTGCTGCGACCTGGAGCCAAGCAGAGTTTAGCCTGGTCAGTACTTGGATGGGAGACCACCTAGGAATACCAAGAGATGTATGCTGTGGTCCACTGGAGAAGAAACTGGCAACACACTCCAGCATCTCTGCCATGAATACCAAGTAGATCAGCATGATGTGTTATGGCCCATGAAGTCACAGAGAGTGGGACACAACTGAACGACGCAAACAACAACAACAACATAACAACATCAGCAATATTTTAAATTAAAACTGAAATACACACATCCTAAATATATTTATAAAGGCATAAATTGTTATGTAAAATATGATTTTCTTTTCATCTATGTTCAGTGCTGCATCCTGTACATTCACTAGAAGTGTATAATATCACATATATAGTTGTGAGCGTACGGGTCTTTGCTCACGCTTGCGGGCTCGCGAAGCGAGCCGCGGCCCTCGCGTAGCGAGGTCACTGGGCAAGGGCCTCAGTTGCTGGCATGGAGCGCCGAAGGCGCTCCATGCCAGCAACTGAGGCCCCTCGCGAAGCGAGGGCCTCAGTTGCTGGCGAGGTCACTGGGCAAGGGCCTCAGTTGCTGGCATGGAGCGCCGAAGGCGCTCCATGCCAGCAACTGAGGCCCCTCCCGAAGCGAGGGCCTCAGTTGCTGGCGAGGTCACTGGGCAAGGGCCTCAGTTGCTGGCATGGAGCGCCGAAGGCGCTCCATGCCAGCAACTGAGGCCCCTCGCGAAGCGAGGGCCTCAGTTGCTGGCGAGGTCACTGGGCAAGGGCCTCAGTTGCTGGCATGGAGCGCCGAAGGCGCTCCATGCCAGCAACTGAGGCCCCTTGCGAAGCGAGGGCCTCAGTTGCTGGCGAGGTCACTGCGCAAGGGCCATAAACCCTCGCAAACTTCACGTCGCTACTCAAAAAACACGACACACAAATTACGACACTCGCTAAATTTTACGAGGAACGCAAACAACCTACGAAACACGTTACCACACATTACGACCTCGCAAACATCGGACGCAACATGCCGACATACAAACATTTAAAACACAATACATACACACAGCACATACATAAAAACCTTACCTACACCAAGAGGGAGCACCCAGGACCTCAAAAATGCAACTTAGACCTCGATTTTACTCGAAATAAAAGAGTTTTGAGACTAAAAAAAAAATCTAAGCGACAGAAAAAATGGCCGCCGAACAAAACGAAAACGAGGCTACAGCACTCTAAACTCGCAAAACACCACAAGAAACTCGCAAAACGCCACAAACCACCTACGGATATTCATACCACACAGTGCACACATTCAGCATGCTTACACAGCAGCTCCACACCACTAATGCTGCAGCAACATCAACACAGATTGCCAGCTCTTCATCACAATGCTTCAAAATAGGTACAGTATATTCATTTAGTAATGTATTACATATTTCATTATTATACACCAAACAGCATTAGCTACCTTACAATTTCATTGCCGTCATTTTTTGACAGGCAATTCGCTAGTTGTTCTATAATCTAGATCACTCCAATAATTAAAATAAAGATAATGACTAACCTATATTCTGAAAATAACACTTAAAAAATAATTTCTAACACCATGTCTATCTTTACATTTTAATATAACTCTAGTTTGTCAAGTGACAAAGTAAAGTTCCAAATATGGCAGAATTTTACACTGCAGATAATAACAAATACTGTATCAAGTTAATGCTGTTTTAAAAAGCACTGAAGATAAATAATTGGCATTAATTAATGATAAGTCATCAAGGCCTTTGATCCATTGTCTTCCATGCAGTTGCCTAAACATTGAGATAGAAGTGTCTCTTTTGTTTTGTAGGTGACTACATGGAAGACTCAATGCCTCATCAATAGTTAATGATCTCTCTTCAATATTTATTGTAGAAAAATGCATTATTTAAGCAACATTCAATCAATAAAGTACTTATTATTACCCATAATTTTACATTATACGATAGTTCGAACCATCAAAACATTATAACCTATTTTGGGGGTGGATCAGAAAGGCTGATTGACCGTTCAAAATGGTTTACTGTAAGAAAATACAATTTTATTAATAACATATCACTTTGTCCAGGAAAGTATCGTTCTTTCAAATGAATTCAGGCAACAAAATGCAATGCATATTTTCAGAATTAGTTTCTGTAAGTTCATTCATTCATAGAGAATTAATCAAACTGAGTTGTCTATAAAGTGCAGAACCAAGGAAATATGAATGATTAATACACTGTAGGAATGTCTCTCCCAAACTCAAATTAGTAAATATATAACTCCATATTAATCAATAATCTCGCTCTCCAACTATCATCTGGGACTGAAAGCCAAAAGAAGCAAAAACTCCTCCGCAAACTGTTATACTGATTTATGAAGGGACTGACATTCACTGCCACTTTATTTCTATATAAAAAAAAATAAAAAAGTAATGCTAATCATACACTGCAAATGTGAACTCATTTGTATTTGCTCTGTAGCAATGTTTTGCATGAGGATTAGTACTAAAATCTTATTTCAACCATGTACAGATAAAACTGACCCCAAATTCTAGCAATAGGATTCCTCCGTGGATCAATACTCCTTCTCTAGTTATACAACTTAGCCCCAAATGTTCTTCTTATTCAAACATATATCCAACCACTTTTAAAAGTTATCTATTGAATCTACTCATATAACCTCCTTCGGTAGAGAATTCCACTATTGAACCCTTACTATGAAGAACAGTTTTCTTTATTAAAGGTGCCATCTTTCTTCTAACCTCTTGTCAGCTGAAAACATCTTGGCACGAAAAGTTCCCCTTAACAAAAGACTTATATTGACCCAGGTTATATTTATATAAGGTAATCATATCCCCTCTTATACACCTTGTTTCTATAGAAAACACATTTAATTTGGTTAATCTTTCTCTATCACGTAGCCATAAGCAGCGTCTGCTATCTTGAAGATGGGTGGTGATATCAAGTTCTGTAAGTTGATTAAAATGACGTCTGGCACAACCTGCTTCTTAGCCAAGTCATTTATTTGGGAACAAACAACCCAAACTGTTGATTACAGACCTGGTTACCATGAATTATAAATAACAGGAAGCAAGGGCCGTGTGTGGGCTGACCTGCATTCATACAACGTGCCGTCTGCTCATATACTGGAGACTCCGGCAATGCATTAGGAAGGAGGATATCAGAAGGACAGGAATCAGGAGGTCAGACTTAAAAAGAACAACTAAACACTTGGGGGAAATCCTGTGACATGACCAGCAACAATAACTTAGTCATAAGAAATGTAATTCAGATTAGATGTCAACTGAGTAACATCTGGATTAACATAAAGGACACTTTAATGATCCAGCTTTCCTTTAAACTAGAATCGCGCCCATGTATTTCATAATGTGGCAAAGTGTGCAGCTAAATCTCCAGATTCTGCCACTAAATAGTGCTCCTCACTATGCCACAGTTTGGAAAAATAGGAGCCTAAAGATGTGGGAAAACCAGCTATTTTCAGTGTAATCATGTCTGTTGGCATAACTAAGAATAATGAAATAAGCTTTATCATGCATAAGCCTCTGTGATTATGCTGCTTAATGTTTTTACGAGTGAAAATGGCCAATTATGATAAAGATACCAAAGGGAGATCTTATTCCTGTATAGGTTATATTATGACAAACCCACAACATAACCTCAGGTCTGTTCTCTTTCAACTACAAATAAAAAAACAGATTAACCTATATACCTACTGAACCATTTTGTAACCTAGAGAGATTACGGTAATTATGGTTCAGTAAGACTGTGCTAATTAGATTATAAACATATATCACTTTACACTAACCTAACTGAACTACTTATAATGAAGGGCATTGAAACATTTATAGATATAGCCCTTCCAAAAATAATGATATATTTAACTTTGAGCCTTTTTTGCGCTTTTGATTTTAGGCCAAGGAATTAATTCCAAGTGCCCCTATATACCTGCACTTTGGGGTAGAATGAAGTAATGCTCTGCAGCCATTATGCACAAACTATTAATTTCTTATTGTGTTTTAGGTAACTGTGTAGAAATAACAACATTATGTCTTTACATCCTATTAGTTCTAGGTAGATGCATATAGTTAATGTATGACTGGGTGCCCTTTCACCTCTCCTAATAGCAGAAACCGTAGAAAAATTACAATAGACTGACATGTTTAGTGAGATTGTTATTGTCTAAGTTAAAGTGACACAGCAAAAATCCTAAATATGGTGCAATTTAACACTATTAGTAATAGCAAGTATGAATGCTATTCAAAATTGCATTGAATGTATTCTTTATTATTGCCAATACTTGTCAATGTTTTCTGGCTATATTGTGTTCAGAATAAAGCTATATAATAAATGAGAAACTGAACATGCCCGGACCTTAGGAAGTAACAAGGAGAATCGGCCTAGATTCGCCCTGAGATATGCATATGACTTTATATTGAACACAATACAGCCAAAGGATATGCTTCAGGGTAGGTAGTCATATTATTACAGTTCTGAAATTTACTATACTAACTGCTAACACTGCTAATTGACTTTGGTTCACTTTCTAAAGGTTTCGGTTCTGACTGATAAACTGCTGGGGAAGAACACAGATTCTGCCAGTTAGGTATTCCAACTGTTCAGATGCCATAGTCCTTAAGCTTTTAAAATCGCACTATTTTTCCCCAAAGTATCTAATTCAGTCGTTATAAAATTGCAATGGTGAAACGGATCATATCGTCATACTTTGTGCTACCAATGAGTCTTATTGACATTGCTATCAGAAGATGAAAACAACCTGAGAGCTTTTGTACTGTGTCTGATTGTTGTTGTGGTGCTTTGGATGACAAATATTTGCACTACTACAATTTATGCACGTACTACAAGCACATATTAAAGGAACGCTGTCGTTCAAGAAAAATGGCACTTGTTCGTGAAGTATGTAGCAGCTACATAAGCCATGAAATATCAAAAACTGTTTTAGAGTAAAGCTGAATTTTTGGAAAACACAATTCATTAACATAAGAATATATCTTGTCTTCATCATGAGCTGTGTGTGTTTCTACCAGTAAAGAGTGGGATGAGGGAAATGGGAGAGGTCTGGGATATTTGTTGGAGAATTGCATGTGATTGAAATGGACACCAGACCCCTTCCTCCTCACAGGTCTTGAAGGAGATTGCTTGCATCAATAAATGCAAACACTACTTTCCAGAAATGTAAACACCCCATACTTCCACCATAGTATCATGGATGTTTCCAGGGTCCAGCAGAGATATATTTGATTCTAATTATTTCTAATTCAAATAGCTGCCTAATTATGCACTTAGACTAAAATGTTTCATTGTATAATAGTCTGTGCTTTGGTGTATTACTGAGCTTCAGTCTTTAAATATATTTTTATCCAGCAACAGAGTAGCTGTGATGTTATACAGACAGACATGGCTGGTGTTGATGCTGGTATTTGTGGTCCTGTTGACGAGGCCTCTCTTGTGGGTTTGTGTGCCGGGGGCTGTACAGCAGACTGACAGATTTTCATGTACGGGGCACATTTCCAGGAACTGCTGCTTTCCTGTCATCTTTTAATCTGGCAAACTGATTTCTGAGATATTGGGCTATATATTTAAATTATTCTCTGGCAGCAGCAACTACAGACTGTCCTCTCATCCCTAACAATGCTCACTTTATTATCACTAGCTGTATTTAAAGCATATATCACCAGCAATATCATTGTCTTACCATGTTTGAAGCAATATGAGGAGTGGTACCATAACCTACACTTCATTCGGAGGTGTATTTCAGTTTTATGTCACCCTGGGTCACTCATATTTTTTCCCCATCCACATAACCACTTACAACTGCTCCTTTGCCCTTGATAGATTCCAAACAATAGGTGTATGTTTGTTTATATATTGAGTGTGGCAAAACATCCAAGACATGATACTACATATAGTCATTTCTGTGCAAATGTACACACTATTGCATAGCTCCTCATCTGCAAGTACAGGCAGCCAGTGCCCAAGTCCAGGTCCTCCTAGTCACAAACACCCCACTGACTTCATATAATTATCACTGAAAGCCTCAACACTAACATAATGTTCTGTTCATGGGGTTATAGTGAGTTGTCGTCACGCAATGTTAAAAATGAGACACAAGGGAGGGAGAGGAGTGGGGAAAGAAAACAGGGGAGGGAGAGGAATGGGGAAAGGAGACACAAAGGAGGCAGAGGAGGGGTGAAATGAGACACAAGTGGTGGAGATGAGGGGAGAAAGGAGACACAAGGGAGGGAGATGAGGAGGAAAGGAGACAAGGCAGGGAGAGGAGGGGGAAACGAGACACAAGGGATGGAGAAAAGGAGGGAGAGGAGACACAAGGGGGGCAGAGGAGGGGGAAATGAGACACAGGGGAGGAAGAGGGGGGAAGAGACACAGGGGAGGGAGGGGGGGAAGAGACACAGGGGAGGGAGGGGGGGAAGAGACACAGGGGAGGGAGGGGGGAAGAGACACAGGGGAGGGAGGGGGGGGGAAGAGACACAGGGGAGGGAGAGGGGGGAAGAGACACAGGGGAGGGAGAGGGGGGAAGAGACACAGGGGAGGGAGAGGGGGGAAGAGACACAGGGGAGGGAGAGGGGGAAGAGACACAGCGGAGGGAGAGGGGGGAAGAGACACAGGGGAGGGAGAGGGGGGGAAGAGACACAGGGGAGGGAGAGGGGGGGAAGAGACACAGGGGAGGGAGAGGGGGGATGAGACACAGGGGAGGGAGAGGGGGGAAGAGACACAGGGGAGGGAGAGGGGGGGGAGGGAGAGGGGGGAAGAGACACAGGGGAGGGAGAGGGGGGAAGAGACACAGGGGAGGGAGAGGGGGGAAGAGACACAGAGGGGGTAGAGACACAGGAGAAGGAGGGGGGAAGAGACACAGGATGGGGACACAATTTATCACACTATATTATGCCGACATTTTTGACGGGCAAGTTGCTAGTACAAAATATAATTCTTCACAGAGGACTTAGAAAAAACAACTCGTGGTAGCCATGATATATATTGTACAAAATAGATAGAAAGGAACACCAATCAAAGGAAGATACAGCATGAGATTTCAATAATTCCAGAATCACACAACAGCCCATAACACGAATGCAACAGCAGCGCCACAGTAAAGGGCCACTGTGGTCAAATGTGTTCTATATGTTCCTTTAAATATGTAAACTTAATAATGGCCAAAATGTGTAAAGTGAAAGAAAAAATAAGCACAGTCTTTACATTTTTATCTTTTTATAACCAATTATTTTTTACTGTAGGGATGCATTTCTTTTCTCAGCTCAGTTTGTCTCAATGTCCTTAAGTAGTGGATGGTCTAGTTGAAACAACTGGCAGATGTAGATGCCATATCCCCATCATGCAGATACAAACTTTGTGTAAATACTTAGTCTCCTCTCACCTCAAGAAGTGGATCAGTAGAAAACAAAAATCGGCAAATCCCACAGCCGCAGAACAGCATATAAAAAGGCTTTATAATGTTATGTTCCGTTCTACAAACCAGTATCTATGATATACATCAACACAGCGGTCCTTTAAATGGCTAATTAAAATATATACTTTAGATTTAAACTGTATCCATTTTACAATATAGATTTAGTTAGAAATCATTTTATAGACAGCATAATAAAACCTCACTAATATTCACCTTGCAAATATATAATTGCAGACATCACATGGATATTTAAACAACATCCCACCATGCAGGTAAAGAAAAAATACCAATGGCTACATTTATCCTACAACACGATTAAACTAACACAGACAGAGGATACTGCAAAATCATATCCAAATAGAGTCACTCCTGAAATATATCTTCGGTTAATATAGAGACACATTTCAAGACAATTACAGCTGTCTTAAACATATTTAATGTGCGCAATCGACCCTCTCTGGGTAGGATGAGCCTTGGAACAGTCTACATTCAGTTAATGATTTCATCAAATGTAGAGATAACGGACTAGACCCAAGCAGTTAGAATCTGTTTGCACTGCCTATATGTATAACATTACATATGAAAAACACAGCAATAACAATATATACTCAATCACACAGGCAAAACAAACTAATATATTATTTTTCAATATCACTATAACATTAAACCCCTTCTGGATTGCTACCTTGTTGTGGTGAAGGGGCTTATGTACCTCAATGAAGCTGTGAGCTATCCCATGTAGGGTCACCCAAGATAGGCAGGTCATAGCAAAGAGGTGAGACAAGTCGTGGTCCACTGGAGAAGGAGCTGGTAACCCACTTCAGTATCTTTGCCAAGAAAATCATATGATAACCACAACTAGAAACACAGCCAGATGGGCCTGGGGTGCTGTGGTCCATCTGGTCACTGAGTTATGGACACAACCGAAGGACTGAACAACAACAAACAAATACAATCAAACATTAAGGAATAGAATCCTACCATTGTCGGTGCCCGCTTCCTGAAACGGCATCTGCTTTCCGTGAATATGATCTTCTTGAGACTTTAAAATCTGACAAAACAAATTGTATAGATTAAAAATATTTTTCTCCTTAACATTACCATTGCTGTTCATTTTATTGGCAGTGGTTAGTGGCAGAAAACAAACCGTGCTAAGTGACTCAACCAATGCTTGACCAGGATGTCTCTCAACTTCCTATAATTTAACAGATCGCACAGTGGTGGAGCAACTACCTTTATTTCAATGTATATATTAATAGCATCGTTTTTATAAATCAAATATTTCATTTTTCATCTAGATCAACTTTTCAATGAATACAAACATAGGGCCATATTCAATTGCAAGCCAATAACTCTGTCGCAGACGGACGAATCTGCGAGCGAGTTGCAGGCTTCTGTTGGTCTCTGATTACAAGGTTATTCAATTGCTCAAGCCCGCAAGTTACTGTCCCAAAACTGAAACCGTAAACCATGAACTTCCCATTTCTAATCAGCCAATAGAAAATGAGACTATCAGTTTTACGGCAGTAAAACATGGAGGTTACATTTCAATTAGGTTCGGGGGACCGATATGCAATCAGACTTGCAAACCCTCAAAATAAAGAATTATGAAAATGAATGCCAATACTGTACTAGTCCATGTGGGTGGCCTAATATGTATTAACTCATTGATACCCGAGATCAATGTAACCCCAAAATAAAACATAAAAATTAATTTAATTTCCTGCCGATTCGCGAGTTTGAGACTGTTGTGCAATTAATTATAATGTCTGTCATCGCTTTCCCCGTTATTTACAGTGCAGTATTGTTTTTTTATTTACATTCACAGTGATATGAATAAGTGTTTAACCCCCTTGTGAGTCCTCTCTAGCACTCGTAGGATTTTTTCCTTCTTTTGCCGTTTACGGGTATAAAAACATTTGTGGGCTTGGGGAAATTGAGCAATTGAATAGCGATTTGCGATTTTAGCAGTGCGAAAGTGAGAGATCAAAAGGTTTAACCATCGCAATAATTTCAAGGCAGTAACTCGTAACCTGTTTGGAGCCTGCAAAAAGATGGCAACTGAATAGCAAATTAACTTGTGACCTCCCTTACGGGCTACCTGATCACCTGAAACCTCAATTGAATATGGCCCATAGTCTTTTAATTGCATTACAGAAAATGTGGGAGTATAACATCTATTATCATTAAGTTACACTAAAACAGCAATAATAGCATTGTCTATCTCACTAAATGGCATTTTTAAGTTTCCTGGATTATGAATGCATCTGATAGAGGAGAATCAGCAGCGTATGAAAAATATTTTAAAAATGGTGCTAAAATGAACATAAAATTCATACTTTGTTTTGTCCAATCACAGGCGGCTATAATATTGTTTCAATCTGTGAAGTCATTTTGTGCAGGAAAGCATCATGGGATGCATTATTTTCCCCTACACAAGGAAAGAAGGAGGAGCTCAGACATACTATGTGGATCTCTGCATTGTGCTGTTGTTGGCTTGAAGGTTAGTATAGGGTTAAACACTATATTCAAATGAAGTGTTTCTATTGGTAGGTACACTGTGCCTATGTAAGCAGCTCTGGGTGTGTGGATTTTAATAAAATAAAATAAACCTATATATGTATAGAATGACTCCATGTAATGTGTGTTTCTGATATAAGCAGCATGTGTTGGTTTAGATAAAGGTAAAAACAAGGAAACTTAGATATACCTTAAATTAACATCAATCTGCGCTCAACAAATCATTATACACAGGCCATGACAACTTCTTCCTGTGACTTTTTATTTGAGACTGGAACTTGATGGACATTGTCATACGGTTTTATACCTAATGATAAAGTACTGAAAGAGACCATCCCGGAGCTAATCCGCTCTGAGCTATATTTATGGGTAAAGATCAAGATTCAGTGTGACGTTAATTTAAAATAAAACATCTGTTGAAACATGAGTCTAAGTTAAAACTGTCATTTACAAGTACAGTACTTTAATAACCAAAACAACATTTCTTTCTCAAAACAAACCATTTTTGACTTCCAGTTATCCAAATGATTGCATTTTGATTTACATGGATGGACCAAATCAATAAGAATTATATCATGACCACATTTCTTTAAAAAAAATAACTAGTAGCATAGTTAAATAACACAGACTCTAATTAGCAATTATCTTTTTTATATGCAATTATGCTGCAATGTCATCTACCATTTTGTTTTTTATGCTGGTAAACTTCCTGGCGATGGAGAATACTAAAATGTACAGGAAGTGTGTATCTGCCCAGCGGAAATATGGGAGGTAAAACTAAGAGCACTTTCAATAGGAAAAATCCCTAGTTTACAAGGACACATACTCCTGAAAAGGTAGCAGACAGGAACAGCCAAGAAAGAAAATTGAACAATGCAGCAGAGAACAAAGAGCATGAAAAACTGGCTATATATTGCACTTGTCTTTTTTGTCTACAGTTAATAATTTCTGAGAAGTACAGCATTTTTCATGGATAATATGTGGTTTGAGATGCTAATTCTTCCCTCAGAGTACTTGATAAAGGTGTTAGCGGGGAACTAACAGAATGACAACATTGTGGCACTAAAGAGACACACCAGCAGACTGTGATTCTAATTAGAACACCAAAGCAGCTAATTAGTATTCAGGAGGAACTAATTAGCAATGTTTTCGAAAGTGTACCATCCATGAGAAAATCACAGTTGTGTGTACTAAATATTTATGCAAATACAATACATACCCATTATTTCATAAAATGGTTAATACATTACATAACTTATTTTTCATGCTCTTTAAGATTGTGTTTGTTATCAACTTTATTAATTCAAAAGGTCAAATAGAAAAATAAATGATCTTACAGAGTCATGTTTACTCATAGTGTTGGAAAACTCTTAGAAACAGCCATGTGTCAAACAATAACCATATAATAAAGATTTCCTCCAAGACACCTGCAAGAGTTCTTCAACACTTTACTCTTCAGTAGCCATGGCCCCAAAAATAACTTAAACATAACTTAAACCATTCCATTATGTTTGAAATAAGCGGTTTTACGTGCATAATAACAAAGGTATTTTATTTTAAAAAATTAAAATGTTGGCTGGGATTAAGTTTCAGATCACTCATTTGCATGATGGGAAAAAATGGAAATAAAATTAATATGGGCTTGGAAAACTGTTATAAACAAAACACTCCAAATTAATCACTAAAATTCTTACACATGACAACCATGAGAAAATAAAAAATAATAGCTTCTTAAACTGCCAAGACCACATGAGATTGTGCCAAATGTTCTAACTGTTAGTGGGACAAGGAAGACAACATTTTTCTAGTTATTTTTGCATGTAAAAATATGAAGCAAGGAGACTCATTAATGCTCAATCATTAGACTATACCTTCTTCTCCATACTCCATAATCTCTAACTGCCGAAAAGATTATCTACTTATTTACAACTCTTTAGTCTCTAAACTGCAAACCGCAACCATCCATCCCATGACCTGATCAGATCACGGCCCTATTGAGCCTCCAACATTCGGTTAGACCTCCCTATTCGTGGAGGCTTATCAAAATTAATTTTGCATTATTAACCTATCACAGACTATATTCAGAAGGAAATTTAATTATTTTTCTCTAAAAATACAGTCCCCTTACTGAATTAAATCACATAAATCAGTTATTAAAAGAAGCCACCTTGCCCAAGTTACACACCATAAAAAAATGCTGGTCTACAATCTCTCCATATAAAACTACAATTGTGAAAAACAACTAAAATTGACTCCAAAACCAAAACCCAAACTAGACATGAAATACAAACTCAAATTGCTCAAGCTCTGACTTGGAAAAGACAACTGCGCTATGATAACAGTGATAAGGCACATACTCTTCTAGGACAAAAATAACCAACACACACATTATCAACATTCACACTAAAGGCAATACAAATGTATAGATGTCTTTATAGACTTTTACACCAATTTATATAACATTCCTAAATCTACTAACCCTGAACAATCTGAACAGAATCTACATACATCTCTTTCTAACGGTTAAAGCAGATAGGTTGCAAATACTGAATTACAATATTTACAAAAAGATTCCACTTCACCATTCAATCTTTGAAACATTCCAAAGCCCATTGTATTTTCCAAATAGCTACTATAAATAATTCTCATCTCAAATGACCCCTCATCTATTAACAATAGTTAACTTTATCCTACAGTAGGGCTTTTTCCCCTCAGCAATATCACAAATTCAAAAGAATGATAGATACCCACCTATTGGTGCTATAGATCTATAGCTTTAATTTATTCTGATCTAAAAATGACTTTAAGATGTTTTTGTTTTTTTTTAACTCATTTGAATCTCCTCTCCCCATATTGATATCTAAGAACCAAGTAGGATTTGTCTTAGATCAGAGATAACTGTTGTAACTGTTCTAATACTTACCATCCATTTTGCAACATGGCTGTAATAACTCCACCGGACTCTTATTTTTTAAGTCTATATGATGAAAAAGCATTTGATTGGGTCCGCTGGGAATATTTATAAACTACTCTTAAAAGACTCAGGACCACTGTAGCACGCTTTTATCGGTCTGTATCAGTCACCAGCTATGCTCCTTTATTTTCCTGGTAACACAAACATTCAATTTTTTTCTCTCAAATGCCACAAGACAGAGGTGTCCCTTGTCACCTCTAGTTCTTGCCCTTGCTATAGAACCATTCACTATTCAGGTTTGCCACAATATAGGAGGCATCCCAATTTGTAACTATAATCAAATATTAGCATTATTTGTAAATGATATCATGCTTACTCTCTCAGAACCATTTCTCTAACTCACACTCACAACCCCTATTAACAGTTTTTGGTACATTATCTAATTTTAAAATGAATACCACACAATCAGAAACCTTACCTGCTGGCTTCCACAAACACGTATTTAATCTCTCTCAAAACAATTTTCATAAAATTGTAAACAACATTGGAGTCACTACTTAGGAATTAATATCACTAAATCCTGGCACTCACTGTTTCAGGCTAACTTTACTCCTCCCATCAACAAAATTGGACTTACGCACATGGATGGATTATCCCATTTCATGGATAGGATGCATCATTTCACTAGAGATAAATGTTATGCCTAGACTACTTTCAAACCCTCCCTATTTATATCTCCAGACAAACAAACAAAATACAAAAAGTCAATACATGCAATTTATATATATAAAAAGAAATGTCCCAGACCCACAGCTCATACTCTTCTTCATCTTAAACAACTAAGCGTTCTGGCTTTTTTTGGATTTTTTTTAAAGCCACTTACCAGATAGGGCCTAATTTCAAATTTACCATGCTGGGTAGAAAGTGAATCCTTCAGTGTACAACTGTTTTCCTGCCTTTGGTTCCCTACCAAAGTTCTCAGTCCTTTCCAACTGGTCCACTATTCATTTCACTCTTAAAAGGTATATCGAAGTTTCCCTGTTTTGACCTTTTTCTTATCTAACACTAACTCCTTATATCAGACACACACACATTAAATGGAGTCATTCTATACACATACTGATTTAATTGATTTCAAAATAAAACTTGTTTCCCACACCCCTCAGCTGCTTACATTAGGCACAGTGAACCTCCAAATAGAAACATTGCATTTGGGTACAGGTTTTTATCTTTTACTAACCTTCAAGCCAGCAGCAGCTCAATGCAGAAATCTACAGATCAATGTCTGACTCCTTCTACAGGGAGACTACACTGCCATCATTGATTGTTACATTGTATTAAAATGTATAGCTGCCTGCAATTGGCCAAAATGAATTATTAATTTTATGCAAATTTTAGCAGGGATTATCAGGGGTGTCTTTTCATGCAAAAAAAATGTTTGCATACACTTCTGATTCTCCTCTATCAGATGAATTCATAATCCCGGAAACTTCGATATGCACTAAATATAAACTCTCTACTCAACCATCCAGGCTCATCACTCTCTTACAGAATCCCAATATATTCCCAAGCTTCAGTTCTAAAATTATTTCTTTAAGAGTTCTTCAAACACACCCTTTTCCTCCAATAGATACTTTTCCCTATCTACAACTTAAACACCACGTCATCTCTATCTTTATGATAATACTTCCATCACCTCTCTCTCAATTCTATCTTTATAAATATGCATCTAACAAGGATAGAAGACTGATCTCTCAAATTTACACCTACAAAAGCAATCAATTAATCAACCCAGTTGTAAGTTATATTTCACATTGGGAGACTGATTTAAAAAAAAATCCATATACTATTCAGACTGGGAAGAAATATGGGACACTGTGGGTTCAGCTTCTATAAATAAAATCCCTATAATCATTCTACGTTGATATTGGCACCAGCACAATTACATGCCATCTACCCAGAGACGTCCCCTTTGTTTATAAGAGACTGTAGTACAGTGGGATCTATTTTACAAACATTTTGTAAATGCCCATAGATTTTTGGAAAAAAAAAAATATAATTAATCAAATATATTATTGATACAAAAACATCCAACTTCACTTTTATTTACCCTACCTATAGATGGCATCCAAAAACATACTAAACAACTCATTACACATATTTTCACCACTGCACATTGAGCAATTTCAGACCATTTAAAACAAAGGTCTTCACCCACTATTTCAAAATTAGATTGAAAGATATCTGGTTAACAGAAAAGCCTTTATTAAACACAAATAAACTGAAAACGAAATGGTGTCCTTGCATAGAATATATTTCCTGTGGTCACTGACCTGTTTTCCCCCCTCTTTCTTCTCCCCTCCCTGTTTCCCTCTTCCTATTCCCTGGTGGTCCAGTGGTTAGGATTTGGTGCTTTCACAGCTGCTACCTGGGTTTGATTTCAGTCAGGGAACCAAGAGGTCACAGCACCATGAAGCCATGCAGGGCTGCGCCTGGTCTGCTCTTGGATGGGAGCCCACCTAGGAATACCAGGAGCTTTATGCTGTGGCCCACTGGAGAAGGAACTGGCAACCCACTCCAGTATCTCTTCTATGCATACCAAGAAGATCAATATGACTATGGATATAAAGATGTGCCTGGTGTGTTATCATGACGCACACACACTCCCATATACATAAAAGTTTGAATTTATTCCCTATATGGTTGACATCTTTGTTTGGTGATGGTGCATATCTAGGTTTCATGTTCTTTGTTTAACTGAATACGTGAACAAAGAATTAAAAAAAAATATGCAGCTAAAAATCTACCTATGCAAAATGCCACTTTTAGCACGGTGTCTGTAGATCTCATTGGCAGAGGAATCCCACCTTAAGGAAAGTAAATGGTTCTTCACATTTAGGACATTCAAAATGTGCAATTCTCTAAAAAAGGAGGTTGTGACAACCAATAGATAACTGATCCAGGGCGCAATCCAATTGCCAGTATTTGGGGTCACGGAGGAATATTTTTCCTGCTTATTGAGACAAGTGGCAATGTTTTAATGGGGTTATAGGTTTGTGTTTCTCTGGATGAATTAACAACAACGAATTCACTTATGTGACAATCCGAAGGTAGGGACTATACAAGCCCAGGGCCACCTGCTATAGACTACAGGTTAACTAGGACCGTGGGGTTCTTGGAAATCTCGGCACCATCACCATGATATCTGGCTTCTGTATCGGTCAAATCTTGAAATCAGTGCTTCCATGCTACCAAGAGACTCCAGATCTACTTTTTCTTAGGGAGCTTTATAAGACTTGTTCCAGTCAAACTTACCCCAGCAGGATCCTACAGAGTCTCTCAGTACCTCCCTGCAGCCATCCAGGAGAACAGGAACAAAATAAGAGACATACAATTTTTATATGTCTCCAGAAGTGATGCGACTTTATTTGCTTCCAAACACAACTAAATAACTACAGAAAGAAACAGAACCAAAGCACAACCCACATTCTCTCCTCCTCCCTGAGAAATTCTTGATCTGGTTTGAATGTGGTGTCAATAGAGGGGGAGTTAGACTCTCCTTGCTCTATTTACAACCCCAGAGGGCAACCAAACTAGATTTAAACTTCTTTGATCATGCCTGAGGGATTAGGATGGGGGTAGGGGGTTAAATCTGGGAATTGCATCAAACTATCACATGAACCATTTCTGCCACCTTATATCAATAACAGCATATACATTGTAATCAATAAACCATGGCAGTAACTATATATATATACACACACACATTACATACATGACAGAAACTATACTCACACATTAATTATTTTAAACGTGACACAGAACACAGTACTTTTAAATAGGGAATTACATACAGTATACAGGATGAGGCAGGGGCATATGCCAAAGGAAAAAAGAAAAATGGTGGCAATATAATTCCCCTACCCATTTTCCAATGTGGTAGTCTGTTCTCTATGGTAGCTCACTGGGCCAAAATCCAGGCCCTGGAAAGCGGTCCGTGACAACTTATTACAAGGATCAAAGGAGATCTGAAAAGGATGAACTTGATGGAATAATATTATATTTCCAATCTCAATTACTACGTTATTGGCAAAAGCGTAATCTCTACACGGTAACTATACAATCAAAGTCGATTTAGAAATGTTGTTTTCAAGGAAGAAACATACGGTCATTGTCAATTACCTTCTATCAGATGCAAGAAAGAAAACAAGAGTTCTCCATAGCACTCTTGAGAAATATTCTCTCTAAACTGACTGAATAAATCAGAGATTGTTAACAGAACAACAGCTAAATACCCCGAAAGGCTAAAGGATGACAACACAAAGGACTTTAACACCGCTACTCTTTTTATACATTATGATTGGCATATTTACATTTTAATGTTATGGAATTTCCATTGCATTTTTCTGGGACACATGGGAAAGAAATTGTTGCAATTCCTTAGGATCTAATAGACAAGAAAAAGTATAATATCAACTTACAATAAAAAAAAAAAAACATGCTCAATACTTTTGCAGCACTGAAATAGATTAAATATGCAGAGGTACATTGTATCTTATGTGCCAATGCAGGATTCACTAAGTACGTCATGTGCTTGATATTACTCTATGTGCTCCAGTTCCTATGAAACAAATTGTTATTGCAGCCCTTCACATCCATAGAAATCGATTAGCAAATCCCCCCGATGTATTTTATATGCTTTTTTTTTCAAGCTCACTTTTTAAAGATTTGATTATTTCCATATGCACCCAACGCCATTCACTTTCTTTACATGACATGACATGTACTTGGCAAGACTGTGAATATTATATTTATTTAGTTTAGTCCATGTCCCCATTATTATTACATATCATCCATATGCTTTCTTTGCTTATAACCATAAGAATGGTTTTATATCAAGGACTTTCCCAGACATACTGCAGTGACATGAAGACCACTTGTGTTAATATTAGTGATCAGGATTCGGATATACAGTGTTTATGTTCGTACGTGATCAGGGTAATTCATGTATGGTCCTTTATCTAAAGTATTCCTTGTTTGAATTCTGAAAGGCTTATGAACATCCCTCTGTTTATAGGTCTGTGATTTTACATAGAGTTGGGAGGATTACCTCTTCTGGATTGCTACCTTGTCTTAGTGAAGGGTCTTGTGTACTTCCATGAAGCTGTGAGCTAAACCATGTTATTATAACTAATTTATCTAGATATATTTGTGTACCTCTAATTTTCTCGGTAACCTCTCAAATGTTTTGCATAGTTTCCTAACAGCCCTGTGTTAATTGCTGTACCTGAAGCCTGAAGCTATATCCATTTCTTTCAGACTGCTCTCTAGCTCCAATCTCCTCCTTGTCCCTCACCCACCCGCCCCTGTTTAATCTTCATTTATTGAGTCACACAAATCTTCCACACCTTTCTAATTAGCAGCACCTGCTAACGATTCCTATGAACCCTTTACATAATGTTTCCTCTTGTCTTCTTCCTCACACACCCATGCCTTTTCCTCAGACTCTTCTTCTTAACTTTTTCCCTTCTTGTCTCATAACATAACCATCTCATCTTTCATGCCCTCCGCTACTCTTTTACTCTCCAATGAGCTAATTTTATTCAAGTTGTGGTTAAACTATTTGTCTCCTGACATTCCCATCTGCAGGTTACATTATCTGTCCACTAGAGGCAGATACCATATTACATAATAGTACCATTCACTTTACATCAGATTCCTTCCCTCTCCAACTAATGATTAACCTTCTAACTTTTCACAACTTCCTTCCTATGTATACTCTCACTTCTTCCCAACCTTGCTATTCCTTATCTGTTCTTCTCCAGGTTTCTGCCTCTTCCACTCCCTTTAGATTGTAACAAGCGAGTTTCCAATCTTGTAGGGTGCTTTGGAAAAAGTAACTTTTACAAGCCTCAAAGTTCAAAACAGGACCCACCTTTTTCTGCAGTTGTTAATATTGTATATCATATTTTTCCTTGTTCTTATCCCCTGTTCAGCGCTACGGAATATGTTGGCGCATTACAAATAAAAGTTAATAATAATAATAATAATGTAGGGTCACTCAAGAAGGGTAGGTCATAGCAAAGAGGTCAGACAAATTGCTGTCCACTGGAGAAGGAACTGGCAACCCACTCCAATATCTTTGCCTAAGAAAACCATATTGAAAAGCATAACCAGAAACACAGATAGATGTGCCTGGGTGCTGCGGACCATATGGTCACCAAGAGTCGGACACGACTGAAGGACTGAACATCAACAACAGGGAGGATTATAGGTTTGATTGTGTGGGTTGTATACCAAATACATCTTAAGAATCTGAATGTAAGTTTATGTATCATGCATACTAGGTATACATATAACTTGACACATTACTTTACATTCCTACCAGAGCACACCTTCTCACCTGCCAAGCAGTAAAAGATGGACACACCCTTTAACACAGCCTCTAAATATTTCACAATTACTCAATACGGCAGGGCCCCATTTATTATATGACCTGCTGTCTCCGGTGGTAATATCCTTGTAAATGAATGAGCTTTCGATTGGTCACAATGAAAGCACTAGAAGTTTTAGCTAACATTGTGCAGTTAAAAGCATACTGTCTTAATGGTCTTCTCTTTTAGGCAGGGAATCCTGAATGACTTCACGTGTGTGTAACGTCATTCGGGATTTCGTGTCCCAGCAAAAAGAAGTGCCGGCAGGATACCACTGAACCACCAGTGATTCCTCCTAAGAAGTCCCCAGTAGGGGGGAGTTCTGAGGGATGGGGGCATCCACTATACTACAAAAAGAAAAAAAAAATACAAAAAAAAAATCTTAGACAGCACTGCCCCCCAAACTTCTGCACCGGCGATAGATCCGCCCCTAACTTTACCATAGCAAAAGATACATGTTGTCGTAATTATCTAGCATTTGTAAATATATCTGTTACCTTAAATAAAATTATTAAAGGGAAATAATTTATCATGGCGGAGAATGGAAAGCTAGTCACACAGTAATGAGTGTTTATTTGATAACAAATTCCAGAACTGCATCCAGAGTAATTTAATTTGTGGATGCCAATTATACTTTAAACAGATTTATTTTTAATTGTATTTAATATTGTTTACTGTTATACAATATGTGAGAGCGACAGAGAAAGAAAGAGAAATAGTAAATTTGTGTTCACGTTTGGAAGTCTAAAAAATAAGACAAAACACTTATTTCCTGATCAGAGGGGATATTTAAATAAGTGCACAATGCATTTTCACTCTTTAACCCAATACTACCTTGTACATGACTCCTTTTAGCATATGCTTGCTGTTATAACACAGCTTTCATGCATAACATAGGTTTGAGTTGGGCCATCAATGTATATATTTTAATAATATACTAATACACTAAAATATGTTATAAAGTAGAATATTGATTAAACTGATCAATCTGAGTGTGTGTTATAAGAGCATTTACATTCCTGCAGGAGCAGGCTTTGCAGTTTAGCTTCCAATTGCCTGTCTCTGTGCTGGGAAAGGAGCATGTGTCAAAAACTTAAATTTTCCAATGATAAAACAAAAACCACTCTCCTTCCTTTTCATCTGTTTCAACAAGTAGGGCCAGAGGTTTAGTTGCAGAGGATTCAGACCTTTCCTGTTGGCTGGCTGCAATATCGGGCACTAGGTGACGCTGCCGCTTTTCCAGTATATTTCTTAGGGTTTAGAGTTAGGTGTTAGGATCTAGGCGGTAGGGGTAGGGGGTAGGGGAAGGGTTAAGGTACTGGCAGATTATAAACTTTACACTGAACAGAAATTTACTGTCATCTCCGCCACGCCACCTAGTGGCTGATATTGCGGCCAGTCAACAGGAAATATACAAGTTTCCTTTTACAATAGTATCCAATGTTGGTAGATCTCAGTCGATTCTGGATTTCTAGTCATAAAATAAGATGCCCAAGTCATATAGACAGGATAAGTGTATGATCATCACTGTAAACCAGGAGTTTGGATCAATTGTGTGACAAATGTAAGGTGGGTACACTAGTTTCCATATGTTTTAGATGGTTTTCTGATTCTACAGCAAGTACATTTTCATGCAATAAAAGCTGATTCTATGAATTATTTTCAACTTCTAAACCGTGTCATGACATTTCCAGAACAAAGTGATAACGAGCCTCTCTATGAACTATATAACTATTTCTTAGGTGCAGAGAATTAAGTTGAATGAAATTTCTAGTCCCACTTTCCCCATTATGTATTTAAAAGAGAATGTTTTACGTATTACAAAAGTAGATTTGGTATATATTGTACATTCACAAGTTCGTTATTTATAACCATCATTTTGAACTGATAACTTTTTACGCAAAAACAGAGAATTGCTTTCACTCTGTATAAGAATTCCAGTTTATTTCAATACACAAACCAGATGAAGGCTATAATAACATTATTCCCATTTAAAGAAAAATATATTTAGTGGCCGCCTATTAAAAAGGCTTTTTCATTAGCATGATTTTATATTGCTTCAGAGACAAAAATAAAAGGCTGGTAAATATACCTACTTGTCTCATACTACTGGTACCAATGGTGATTACACTGGTACAGATGGCGTTTAGAACCTACTCACAAACACCTTCATTATTATTATTATTATTGATATCCTATTAGGGACATGCTTGGTTCAGTCCATTGTGCTCCAGAACACATTGGCATCTCAATCTCTGCCACAGTATGCTAGATGTTGTGTTTTTTTAGATGAGGTTGAGTGATGTAGACCCCATTGCATAATCCATCCTTTGGCAATGGTGATAAGGAAAATACATATAAGTGGGGTCTCCTAAGGAACCTATGAATATCTGTAGGTGGCATAAAAACTCTCCCCTACTTCCATTCCCAGAGATTCCCCAACATCCTGGCGCCGAAAGAATTTTTTTAATTTTAGTTAGAGTAATTCCTAATCTATCCTCCACAGTCAGAGGACTTGGGTAGTCCTAAGTAGAAAAAAAACACTCCCATAAATCTAGGGCCCTATTTACCCTCTGCAGAATCAAGCTGGTCAAGAATCAACAATGATCCCACTTCTGGATGTTTCAAGCCAATCAAATAACAGCTATACATTCAAATTATTACAATTGCACTTGATTTTTTTTATAAAGAATTTTAAATTTGTCTCAGCAAGCATCTACACATAAGAGCAACCTATTTTTAGGCAGTATTGTCAAATTTCCAGTACCATTAAAAAACATTTAAGTGAAGTTCTACATAATTTGGCTTGTTAATTATAGAAGTCAGTAGGACCCTACTCTAGATGATTGACAATTATTGTATGTGTCGTTTCACATTTGTACTGTGACAATAATTTTTTGGGCATTAAGATATCTGTGCATTTTACTCTTGCTTCAAAAAACGAATTCTTCACCAAAATGAGACATATGCCCAAAATTATACTAACATGCAAAACTTTGTTTCAAGTTCTCTCGTCTCCAAAAGCACATGTTTATTATACTAAAAAAAAATATATATACTTAACCGACATGTTACATAGGATAGATGAAATAGATGAATGACATATTTTTATAAAATAGCAACAAAACTGTAAGACGCACCTTTTCAAGGAAGCTTGGATCATATAAACACTTTCTGAAGAGCTCAAGGTCAGACTCCAGTGAGTGTCCAGCAGGTTGATGTAGTGTTAATGTCAATACTCCAGATGAACGATTGAACCGTAGAAATGATTTTGCGTTGATTGGCGCTGTACAAAAATCCAAGGGAGGAGCGTCCTGAAAACTGAAGAAAAGAACGTAAAAAAAAAAGTGCAATCTTACTTAAAATTACAGAATTGTCTCCATCAGTGGATTGATAAGCAACAGGTCGGTTGCTTAGACTGGAAAGGAGCTCATTTAATGCCTCTGCTTCCAGTAATTCTGTATAATGAGAGACAAACGCAGCTCACTTTATCCATATAATGTAATTGTCATAGGATTCAGTTATCCCCATTATTTCTTCTGCTTGTGGCTTAGCATGCAAGAGCTGCTACTGCACAGCTAGCTGGAAGCGAGCAGGTCTGCTTGCCTGTGACTGGGAAAAACAGACAGAGCCTCAAGGGAGCTCAGTATTGTTTAAGATGTTATAAACACAGCAGATATTCATAACAGAATGTACCCGTAGTCTGTAAAGTGCTTGTGTCATGTAAATAGAAGCGTGTACATTACTGACAGAAATGACATGAGCACAGAGTGGGATCTGTGAGCTCCCTGCGAAATAGGAAGGAATGCTTGGAAATTACAGTTTTTTGCCCTATTCTGGTCTGTGTATAATATTAACAAGTCAAGAATAGAGGTATAGTCGGCATTGCTTTTTAATTTATAACCACAAGAATACACAAGAAGGTCGGACTGGCATTGTTCAGGACAAAAACCATCCCACCAACTGGGCTGCCTATGATAGATTAAAATCAATAATTAAGGTCTTGTTTTTGTTAAAATACGCAATACTAATAGGCCTGTTTTATTCATGACAGATGCAAAGGTTTAAAAAAACAGTTGAATTCATATTACAATTTGTAAAATATTGTTATATATTCATGTATTATAAAAAAATAAAGGAATAACACTACTTACTCATGATTTAGGCTTTCTATTTTCCACTATGGGTGCCGCCATTTTGTTATTAACAGTCCTCCCTTGATAACAACACATCCATCTTGCTAATTCTGCAGTTGCAAATTAAGATGCAACACATGTCCATGTAACCTCAGCCCAGTCGCCCAGCGTGTTGGTCAAGCAATGTGAACCATACGAAGTGAATGACTCAACTGTGCACAGCAGAGACATTCTGAAATACAGGACTGACACTGTATCCCTGTGCTATCACAGTACTCAATTGAATTTTATTAAAAAAGCATTTCTTTACATTAATTTTTCAATGAGTTTTTTGGCTGGTTATTAGACTTTCTGAACCCCACCAATCCCTTATTTGTAAATCTGTATTAGAATGTAAGTATTGTTTTCATTCTGCATACACTCATACTGATTAAAGAAAGTGCTTCTAGGCTGAGAACAATGTCTAGTATTGCAACTGGCATTTCATACAACAAATGTATGAGCTTGTATATTTGAAGCTTATCCTCGTTACAGTAACGTCATAATTTTTTCCATGCATTTAGAACCTGCATGTGGCAAACTTCATGGAAGCTATTTTTCACATGAAACAAAATTCGTTAAAACATCATTTAAGTGTACAAAGCATACTATAGCATGTATTTTATTGGTAGACATGTGCAATTCATAAAGCTATGTTACTACTCATTGGCTTAAGATATGATCAGATATGAGCAGTGAGCTAAAGTGAAGAGGCTGCTCTCTGAGTAGGTAACCAAGCCTATATAACGACCCTACTTAGCTATTGTTCTTTCTTATACTTGAACAATACTTTCACATTCATTAATTGTAGCTAGAAACAAACCAGAAATTGTAACAATAACAAAGAACAATATGAAAATATAAATCACATATGAATCCATGTCTAAGTAAGTATTAGTTGGTGATTTATAAAGTATGTGAGCATGATGTAATTGGAACAATAAATACAATACGAAAGTTCTGTTTTTCTATATATAATAAATAAAGGCAAAAGAGTGTTATTTTGATGAACAGAAGTGATTTTGGTATTTGAAATAAAGTACATAATCTTACTTGGTGATTTATATCTTAGTGAACGCAATAATCCGACATTTTTTTTTTTTCAAGTCTAACAGGGTCCCACTTTCATCTAATATATTGCTTTCATTAGTCTCTGATTTCAACTCTCTCTTTAGTATGTTAACAAGCTTTATTTTCCCTATTTCAGTAAAATATGCAGGAGGCTATCCAACCCTTACCCCCAAATCACAGGAAGGCAGATATAAAATAGCCGTTTCTGTCCACAAACCCATCTCTCCTGTCCCGGGTGCACACACATCCCTGCTCTCAGAAAGGCAATGGGGAAAGTACTGGATAGTATACACCAGAGGGTCCCTATTCTTTGGACAGGGCCTGCAGGACCACACACAAGCAAATGCCAGGGATGCCTGTGATGTGGTCAAAAGATTGCTACAACAGAAAGGCAAAAACTAAGCTGCTGAATACGCTATAGTAAGGAAGGACCAATAAAAAAAAAAGACTGTAACTAAATGATCTACTATACTACAGCAGAAATTTAATATTTAGCTCTTTTATATATTTAAAGAAAAAAAAACAGTAAAAAAGGAAAAAATAAAGTTTCTAAAATTATGTGTAAGAATCTTCACCACAAATCAGTATTTGAAATAAATACTAAGAACAAAATAAATGTTAGTGTCATGGATCTACTCACCTCCTCAATAGTTCAACCAGTCTAGTGTGCCCATTCCGCGCAGCAAGATCCAAAGGGTTGTCCCCTTCTCCATTGACTGTTCTTAGGGCTGAACTTCCACCCGGCTGGCATATTAGGAAATGTGAAAGCTCCATCAGCCCCCATCTCATTGTAAGATGAAGAAGAGTCTCATGGCAGAAACCCTCTGGAAACACAAACAAATAAAAATTCAGTATAGTTATACTTTGTGTAAATATTTTCAGATTTACCCTGCTCACTTGTATTTTAAATTTATTTGTATACACATAGTTTCATATTAATTTCTGAGATAAGAAATTGATCAAACTTAACAAACGACATCTGAAATACAGAAGAAAAAAAGTACAAAAAAGTTACAAGAGATTGAGCGCTAACTATAAAATAATAATACATGTGAACTATCCCACAAAAACAATATGCAACCTAAGTCAGCTTTTTCAAAAAGTGTTCAGTGGTTCCCCCAACAGCATTAAATCATTCTCACAATTTACATATACAACACTTTTTTTTTTTAACTTTGAGTAAATGTTTAGATTTCATTAGTTAATCCTGATATGTAGTTCAGATAGAGCATCCCTGGTGAAACAGAAGAAGGTTCTTCTACTGGATATTGAGGTAGGATGCAAAAATGAAATAGGGTTTCCTAATAATTTAGCAATACTTTATGTTCCTTATGCAAAAACTATATTGCCATTAGAATGTGCACACATCTTCAGAAAGGAACTGAAAGATGGAGAAGAAGGAGAGAGAGAAAAAGGGACACATAAAAGAGAAAGACACAGACATGAGAGCGAGAAATGACAGAGATAAAGAAAGGTGAGTGTGTGAGAGAGGGACAAGATAGACAAATAAAATAAAGGACCCGAAGGCCACCCCAGGCCTCCTAGGTATGGAAGGAGGGACCACTTGACTTGGGAGGACTGGGTATGGTAGGAGTGGCTAGCTGGGAGGGATGGAGCCATTTATAGGCTTTTTGGCGCCATTTCTCCCATTAGGCTTCCAGCTAGCATGAGGAAAGATACCCATCCCTAAAGTATTGTTGTTATAAGTTAGGTATATGTTTTCCTTTTTTTTTTTTTTTATAAAAAATAATAATAATAATAAAACTAAGGAGGTATATTGTCTAGTTCCAAGGATTATCTTGTTTATTGTCTTAAGCACTTGTGGTTGTATATATTGTTATTGTACATCTTATGTTATCAAATCATGCTTTTGTTGTTGTCACAGTGGCGGGTGGTGAGAGGAGTCCCCTGGGCAGTGGTACAATGGTTAAGATCCTACCCTGCGGTGGTACGGATGTTACAACAGGCTAGGACCTGGACAAGGTATCAGGGCTAGGGCGTACTGTCTCTGGCTAGGCTCCTCACCTCACGTGGTTATGTTTATCTATTAGCGTTATGGTTATTACGTCTAATTGTGTTCACCAATAAACAATGTGACCAGTTATCCTCCCGAGAAGTGGCCTGTGTCTAATCATTACATTTAATAGGTAATTGTGTATAACCTTAATTCGCTCATACCAACTGGGCCTTGCATAGGTCAAAATGGAAGGGAGAGATACAGTGAGAGAAAAACAACGAGAGAAAGTACAAAAGCATATTAAAGATCAAATACCATACTTAAAATGTAAAAAAAAAAGTTATATAAAAATAAAATCTTGTTCATTTAAATAAATCTGCATGATCTTCAGCAAAGGTTAATATTAAACTAATTACATTAATTAGATCTTCTTGCAAAAACAACAAAAAATATTGGAAAATAAATAGAGATGTTTATATAAATTGCTGAGAAGTACAGCAATACACACAGGGATTTATCCCAGCCCCATGAGATGTTTTTACGGAGCAAAAACTCAACAGCAACATCTGGTTAAATGTATTTTGGGAACTGCTGCTTGAGAACTGTTTGCATGTAGCTTGGTGTGACTGCACCTAACCTTCTGTTCCTTTCATTTATATTCAGTCACATTATACTTATTAGAGTGGAATGCTCTTATAAATACACACAGATAAACTTGTAGTATGCAGTGATTATACAACAGGGTTTCATTTGCTCATTTCAAAACTGATAAGCAGTCAAATCAGTGTATGAAGCAAATTAAAGTTGTTTAAAAGCTGCATTCAATTTTGTTCTTAAAGTTTCAGCACACATGCTTCTCTTCATCCTATATTATGTATGAGGGGGTGGGGGGAAGATCTGCAGGAGGTATAGGATCATTATGTGTCCTTCCCTGCAGCAACCATTGCAGTCAAGCGAAGACTAGCCTCATAGGCAGATTCTTTGCCATCCCTGGACATCCTATAACAACAGGTGGAGAGAAGCAGCTCTGCTAGACCCTAAATCTAAAGTAGAATGTGGCCACACACAAACACAAGAAATGCAATCATACAAAGTATGGTTAGATATCCAGTGTCTGTGCCCATATAAAATACCCACTCCCCTGACATTAACCCTCAAAAACCTGATCCCATTAACAACACTGATATTGACTATGACTTATAAATCTAATCACAGCATTATATTTAATATATATATATATATATATATATATATATATATATATATATTTTTTTTTTTTTTTTAAGATTCACTCAACACAGGGTCTCTACCAGATGACTGGAGAAAAACAGATGTGATACCTATATTTAAAAAGGGAGCAAGAGCAAATCCGGGGAATTATAGAGCCTCACTTCTGTAGTGGGGAAGCTTTTAGAAGGGTTAATATACAAGAATATATATATTTGATCAGGAGTATAAGTAGGAGTCAACATGGATTTATGAGAGATAGGTCATGTCAAACAAATCTAATTCATTTCTATGAGGAGGTTAGTAGGAACCTGGATCAAGGCAACTCAGTGGATGTAGTCTTTTGGGATTTTGCAAAGGCTTTTGATACAGTGGCACATGGGAGACTATTGTGCCAACTAAGGGATACAGGAATTGCAGTAAATATCTGCTTATGGATTGAGAGCTGGCTAAATGACAGGAAGCAAAGGGTTGTTGTAAATGGAACATACTCCGATTGGACTAATGTGGTAAGTGGGGTTCCTCAGGGTTCAGTATTAGGTCCTCTCCTTTTTAACATATTTATTAATGACTTAGGATTTGGAGTGTGGTGTCTCCATTTTCGCTGATGACACAAAGTTGTGCACAGTTATTAAATTGGATAATGATGTGCTTTCCCTCCAAAGGGATTTACATAAAATTGAGGAATGGGCATCTAAATGGCAGATGAAATTTAATTTGAATAAATGTAAAGTTATGCATCTGGGAAGGAAAAATAGTCATGCAATTTATAATCTTAATGGAGCAAGGTAACAGTGCTCAAAGCGAAGCAGCAGCTGCAAAGGCAAATTAAATATTAGCGTGAATTAAGAAGGGTATAGAAGCAAGGGAAGCAAATATAATTCTGTCACTATACAAATCCCTAGTACGCCCTCATTTGGAATATGGAGTACAATTTTGGGCACCACTTCATAAAAAGGACATTTTAGAGCTGGAAAAGGTACAGAGAAGGGTAACAAAACTAATAAGGGGAATGGAGTGGCTAAGTTATGAAGAAAGACTAACCAAATTAAACTTATTTTTTCTAGAAAAAAGGCGTCTAAGAGGAGATATGATTACCTTATATAAATACATCCAGGGTCAGTATAAAGATTTGTCAAGGGAGTTTTTTGTGCCAAGATGGTTTCAACTGACAAGAGGACATCCCTTGAGGTTAGAAGTAAAAAGATTCCACCTTAAAGAAAGAAAAGGGTTCTTCACAGTAAGGGTGGTTAATCTGTGGAATTCTCTACCAAAGGAGGTGATGACAGCAGATTCGATAGATAACTTTAAAAGGGGACTGGATTTGTTTCTAATTAAAAAGGGAATTCAGGGTTATCATGGATAATTAGAGAGACAGTATTGATCCAGGGAGAAAACTGATCGCCAGTATCTGGGGTCAGGAAGGAATTAATTTATTTTTTTCCCTTTGAGACGATTGGCTAAGTCTCACTTTGTTTTTTTTTTCTGTTTGCCTTCCTCTGGATTAATTACTAATCAAATAATAATAATAATAATAATTAAATAATTGATTAATAATTAATTAACAACAAATTAATTAATATTTAATCCGCATATTGCAGATCAGAGGAGATCTTAAAAGGTTGAACTTGATGGACTGAAAGTCTTTTTTCAACCTTAATTACTATGTAACTATGTAACAACTCTAGCCCTTCCCAAAAACTTGAACACAATGCCCAATGCACTGACCATAAGGATAGATAGATAGATAGATAGATAGATAGATAGATAGATAGATAGATAGATAGATAGATAGATAGATAGATAGATAGATAGATAGATAGATAGATACAGACTTATAGTATGGACTATTTGAGTTCCATTTTGTTAAACAAGGGGAGCCAAAATAAATTACTCCAGAAAGTGTCCTTCTGTGGCATGCTTTGTGGTGTCCTGCAGAGGGATTATGAGATTCATTGTGAGATTTTGATATCCTAGGAGTCATTCTGAGTTCCTGGTACTAGGGTTTTGACCTTGGGCTATACTTCATTGTAGTGAAAAGAGTTCCATGGGAACATTACTGTGTCCTTGGGTTCTATCAGTACTTTTAACCCCACTCAAAGTTTCCATGGTTATAATAATTTTGGAACCATGGGTGTGTATAAAACTTGTCATGATAGAAACAGAGTGTCTTAGAAAGGACTAAGAACAATTCAGATAGGTAAAAATGATATGTTCATTTTAGGAGTGTAGTCTTTTGCCCTGTAAGGTTGTCCATACATTTGTGAGCTAATGTTTAAATGGACACGGAGTCACTATATGTACGGTGTACTTTTAGAGAGAGGATGAAAAATCATATGGAAAAGTTATTAAAACTGTATAATTTGATCTAGATATCCTCAATTTTTGTTATTGCTTATATAGCCTCTAAAGACCTCCAACAACAAAAAATGCATAGATAAGGTTCAGGCTGTCACACTGATCTCAGATTTGTTTCCCCTATACTCTTTGCTAACCCTGCAGTGTAGTGAGCAAAAGCTTCTGTTGGTTCTAGGTTTCAATCCCCCTTACATCCTTTTTTCACATTAATATATTTTTACCATTTACAGTTTATATATATTTTTCAATATTACCATGGGTTGATAATAAAAATACTATTTAAAAAAATCAGGTTATAGTAAGATTCAAACCCACATTCACCATTTCACAGTACAAACACTATACCACTGCACTTTGTGGCTTGCGATGGTGAAGAAGTACAATATATGTAACATAGAGCTACTTTCCTACACCTATATTTGTCTTATATCATCCATTTATATCTAAAAAGTTAACATTTTGCATATATATTACCATGTAACAAAAGTAAAAGTTACTTATCTAAAAAAAGTGACTGCATTTGAACCCAGTTCTTCCACTTTATACCACTGGACTGCCATCAACATTTGCAATAGGTGAAAAAAGAACAATATAGCTAATATATAATATAGTCTAGAGCTCCAGTCTAACTATATTTTTTAGTTATGAAAGAATGTCTATAAAATAAACCAAAAATTGTAGGTCAGAATCAGAACTTTGGTAACTATCAGGCTCCAGGCTTAATAGTAGTTGAAATGGAAATTGCTAATGTGCATTTTTTGTTTGAAAGAACCCCTTATTCCAATTCATAAAAGTGATTAAAGAAAAATATTGTCAAAACACCAGCATTTATACACCAAGGAATAACTAGAGAACATGCTGCATCAGCCCAGGTCAGTGGTTACCATCAATCCGCTTATTGAAAGGAATATAAAGGTAAACTTGTCATTGCTAATGGTGACTTCACATTCACACGCAGGCACTGACAGCCTGCGAGAAGGATAACTTTTATTCTCCAAAGCTACAGTAAACATTTATAAAATGGTGCATTTGAGATCCCAAACATGTTCAAAGTTTAATTAAACACTGTACTAGGAAAGATACACAGAAGATACAAAGATACAGGAGGTAAATTGATCATTTTTAGATCCAGCTCTGCACCCAATGTGCTACAGTAAGCATCACTGCAGTGTTAGTTATGTAGAGCTCACTAAGCAGCATGACAGAGTTTGGGACTGAGTGTTAAAGGGCCTAAGGAATATAGGCGCCTCCTTGATTAAGGACGAGATACGTTCCTAAGAATATCTTTAAACCAGCTTTGTATGGAACTCAGATCCCTGAATAATAATAACAATAATTATAATAATATAATGGCTCATATGTGGTAAAAATAATAGTGTTGTAGTAGTAATAATAATCATAATAATAATAATATCCCTGTACTGTAATAATAAGTTACAGAAATGTTTGTATAATATTGTGCTCTTTCTTTTAATTAAAACAAACAGAAAAAAAAACTCATACAAAAAGCCTTAAAAAGGTATATATTATGTTTCCTTGGTTTCAAAGGTTTGGTAAGAAATTGGCAGTTATCAGAAAAATATATGTTATACAGATAAGTTCAGTATACTTACAAAGTTAAATGCAAGAGCGTAAAATCCAGCTTTGCACACCCAGATGGAGCTTACATAACCAAGTACACACAGGAAAGGCAGCCAGGTACAGAGTTTGACCTTTCTTGGCGATGCCACAAGAAGTAACTGCTGCTGGATAGAATCACATGGTTGGGTGGGGTCTGAGCTCACAGCTGAATCAGACCACAAGGATAGAGATATATTGTCTCTCTCTATCCCAGGCTGCTTTACAACACAGGAACCCCAGAAAATGATACAAATGTATTAACCAACCTCTGCTTTCTCCTGATTTGCCAAAACAAATTATGAATTTTATGCTAATTTTAGCAGGAATTTCAGGTGTCAATTAACAAAAGCTGCAGTTTACAAAGTGAAGGGATTTAGAGTGTGTGTTTATTTTGGTATTTTTTCATGCAAAAAAAAATGTTTGCACTACTGATTATCCTGCATTCATAATCCAGGATACTTAGATATGCCTTTAAGTACGGGTCGTCTGTAACCTGGGGACATCCTGTACTGCTCTACACCATCAAGAGAAGTACATTTCAAATAAAAAGTTTAATTTGCTGCTCTTTTCAGTATTTTATAAATTGTTTTTTAAATGGTGCAGTTATAACCTTAAAAGTAGCCACTAACAGATGCCTGTCCTAACATTGTCTCCATGAATTTGTAATAATGTTAAATCCTTCTCTCTACTTGACTTTATTCAGGCTAGCATTATATGTGTCACAAAAATAATGCTTTTCAATAGGCCGCCTACTTGTATAACTAAAAAAAAACAAAAAAAAACAGACAAGAATATTTTTGTTGCCAAACAATCCAGATTTCTGTCATAAATGTCCCACTTTTAGCTTGTCGTAAGTCTTGTCAAAAATAGTGTTCTCTCTATATATCTGTATAACACAAACACAGGACTGATTTAAGCCAGATATAAGCAGCAGAAAATAAATATTATTTTTATTACAACTCCTAGTTGTTATCAGATCTGTTCCTTCAATGTTTTGACTGTGGATTCACTTAGTTCATTGCCATACTTGTACTTGGCATTAATGTTGGCATTGTGCCGTGCCATTGTACTTCTTATATTAGAAATATTTATTCTATATGCATCATATTTTTAGCAAGTGGACATTTATATATCATTATACTTTCAGCGGATTTGAACAAAGATGAAGTCTAGATATGCTATGGTGAGAGGCCTCTCAAAGTCATACTCTATTCTACAGGCCGACAAGATCGGTCTCGCAAAAGCTGCGTACCGTGTGAGGATTTCAGGATTTTCCTGCTTTGAACATGAATTGATCACTGCCCCAGTCATTAAGGCCGACTCACCTATACATAACACAAAAGTCTGCCTGTGTGTCTCCAGGACATAGACATACATAGATAGGCACCTTGTACTAACCAATAGAAAAACTGCATCTAAGTACATTTGTAACCAGATACTAACCTTCCATCCAACAGCCTCATAGTGCAGAGATGCAGAGCAGCACTGATGCTCCAACACAGGGGGGAGAGAGGTATGTGGTAGAAACAACTACAAATCCCATGATGCTTTGCAGCAGAGACTGAATCCCCATACATTGCTACATTGTTGTAGCTGCCTCTTATTTGACACCATAAATTATGCTAATTTAGGTTGAATTTTCAGAGAAGTTCTTTTTCAAAATCAACTGCCAACTTGGTTATGTTTATTTTGGAATTGTTCCATGCAAAACAAATGTCAGAAGCATGCATAATCCATAAAACTTCCATATACCTCAACATGAAAAACAATAAGATAACAAAGGGAGCTGGAGACATCTCACATCACTGGGAGTTGGAGACGTCTCACATAAGCTCTGTCTATCTACCAAAAAGTATTTTAACATAAAGAGACCCCTCTACTTTTTTAATATAAGATATTTTTAGGTAAAAAACTGTGAACATAATAAATACAATAATGCATTGTAAGTGGTAACTGTCAGTCACATTGCTTTCTGTTCCAAGAACTCACCTCACCTCCTGATTCCTCAGACCAGTGTTCAAATGGAGGAGAACATGACAAATTCTGTTCCTATTGCATTTTGATAGAGGGAAACGTTTTGTAGCGGAGGCAGCCATTAACTGCCGATTATGGGTCATATTCTAATGTTGTTGTGCCTTCAATATTTCCCAGCATCAGAGTCCTTTCAAGGGAATCCTCCCGTCTCATGACATGGCCAAAATATTTGAGCTTCAGCCTCACGATCATACCTTCTAGTGAACAGTTTGTCGTGATTTCCTGAAGTATTGATTCATTGGATATTCTTGCAGTCCAAGGGACTCTAAGCAGTCTTCTCCAACAGCACAATTCAAAAGCGTCAATTCTACAGCGCTCAGACGTTTTTTTTGGTCCAGCTCTCAAATCTGTACGTTACTACTGGGAATACCATAGTTCGAACTATGCGGACCATTGTTGATAGTTTAAGATCTCTACTTTTTACTAGTGTGTCCAAGCCTGCCATAGCTTTACTCCCCAGAAGCAAGCGTATTTTAATTTCATGACTACAGTCACCATCTGCAGAGATCTTGGATCCACTGCCTCCACTTCTTCCCCATCTATTTGCCAGGAAGTGAGATTGCCGTTTGCCATGATCTTCGTCTTTTTAACATTGAGCAGCAGGGCAACTTTTGCACTCTCTTCTTTTACCCTCATCAAGAAGTCCTTTAGATCCTCCTCACTTTCAACCATCGGAGTAGTATCATCGGCATATCTGAGGTTGTTGATATTTTTTCCAGCAATATTGATTCCAGCTTTGGATTCATCCAGTCCAGCCTTACGCATGATATACTCCTCTGCATACAAGTTGAATAAATAAGCTGACACTATAAAACTTTGTTGCACTCCTTTTCTGATCTTGAACCATTCTGTTGTCCCATGTTCGGTTCTGGCCGTGGCTTCTTGGTCGACATACAGATTCTTTAGGAAGAGGATGAGATGATCTGGTACTCCCATCTCTTTAAGGACATGCTACATTTTTTTGTGATCCACACAGTCAAAGGCTTTAGAATAGTCTATGAAGCAGAAGTAAATGTTTTTTTGAAACTCTCTTGCTTTCTCTATTATCCAGCAGACATTTGCAATTTGATCGCTTGTGCCTCTTCCTCTGCAGGACCCGGCTTGCACAACTGGTAGCTCCTGGTCCATATATTGTTGGAGTCGAGCTTGTAGAATCTTAAGCATTCCCTTGCTTCATTAGATCTGGTGTTACTTGTACTTGCCCTCTGCTCTTCCTCAGTGATGTGGTAGTCACCTTCTGACCTGAGGGGCTCATCTTCCGGTGCTATATCGTTAGGTCGCTGGTTGCCAGTTCCTTCTCCAGTGGACCACAATTTGTCTGACCTTTCTGCAATGATCTGCCCATCTTGGCTGACCCTACATGGTATAACTCACAGCTTCATCGAAGTACACAAGCCCCTTCACCACGACAGGGTAGCGATCCAGAAGGGGCTTATCCAGAAGCTAATATTCTATTAGCTGCTCGCAAATGCCTCAAACTCATAAATTTGGCTGCAGGTGTTTTTTTTAAATAAATGTTTAGATGTATTCTATTGACTCCAGCTCGCTAATTCCGACTGCAAGGCTGAACTGCCACTTTATGCCTTATTTCAGGGGGCATGATTATAGGATCTGACAATATTTAAGCAAACCTGTAATTTACTTCTTAGACACTAATAGTAAATGAGACTGTCATCATGACGTCAGTAAAACATGGAGTTTATACTAAAAGTTCACTCAGAGACTATTAGTGTTGATAAGTAAATGTAGCCATTGCACTCGCAATCTAGCAATGTAGAAATCAATAAAATGAATTAAAGCATCTTTTCTAGACCATGCAGGTTCCATGATACGTAACACAACCCCTTAAGTCCCAGGATCCATTTCACACAAAAGAAAATTTAATTTTTTTTTATTGCAGATTTTCTTGGTTTGATACTGTTCGGCAATGAATTCTAATGTATTTCTATGCATTAACATATTTTAAATGTACAGTATTATGTGTTTTAATAGCTGTTAAGGCTCTAATAATAATTGATTAAAAAGG
Organism: Discoglossus pictus; assembly: GCA_027410445.1. Lineage (NCBI taxonomy): Eukaryota > Metazoa > Chordata > Amphibia > Anura > Alytidae > Discoglossus > Discoglossus pictus. The sequence goes on along the minus strand of CM050163.1, from coordinate 496,669,329 downwards.
CCTTTTGAATTCTCTTGAGTATTTTTGACAGCAACCGGATTCTTTTTTCATTTGCGTGTTTGAAAATATTTGTGAATTAGAGCTGTAAGTCTAGTAGAATTTTGATTTTGTGTAACCTTAATTGGTTGGCACCCGTAAATCTTGGGCTGTGCTAAATCCAATGGAGTTTTCAACTAGGATTTACGAATTTGGCTCGTCAGTAGTGATTGCGGATTATCTACTCGTAATTGGTTTGCGTACAAGAATTGTAGAATGTATAGCATACAAACAAATGAGATCATCATACTGTTTAAACTCATCCTGATATACAGCATGGAAACAGATAAATCATCTTTATTTACTATTATTATCGGACATCTTCAATTCCTACGTTAAATTTAAATGTGAATAGGCACCAACATATCAGACATGAAGAAGAGTGATTTTTTCACTATGGAGAAAGTATATAGAGTACATCCCAATGTTTCCCTGCTGCACTGTTCCTACCCACTAACCCGAGAGGGAAGGGACCACCAGATATCATATTCCACTCCCCAGTGCCCAGTATTTGTGTTTATTTCTGTATGAGTGGGTGTCTGTTTGTGTAAAAGCTCTATGTTGGATACTGTGGATGTCGCCATTTGGCCTGGGGATTGTATGTCTGTGTGTATCAGTGTCTGACTATGTAGTGTGTCTCAGATGGTCTGCATGCAGCTCAGATGGTGTTTACATGTATTTCTATTAAATGACCTGTTTCTGTACAGGGTGCTTATGTTTTCACGGTTGATGTTCACTGCAGGAGGCAGAAGCATCTATTTCCTTCCTCTCTCTTTTAATGATCATTCCTGGCAGTTATTAAGAGAGTTTACAATCTAGGGGGCCCTAGGAAACAGAGTTCTGACATTATTTCTCAAACCATGTCTGTCCACAAGAAAGTTATTGTTTACAAAAGACCGCTTCCAACACCTTACAGATTGCCAAAAATGGTAGGAACTAAACTTATTTTTATAACAAGAAATCCTCCCATATTCCTTGAATATTTCCAGTACATAGTAGTCACACACTCCTATTCTTAGTACTACTCCTAAGATTTTCTGTGAAAAATAATGATGTTAATATTTAATGAAAGATCACTCATTAGAGCTGTAAAATAGCCTAGTATTTAGTATCCCATCAATTTGATTCTGTAAAGACAACATGGAGACTGTTTATGAGTATAGGAATACATTTTGTGTTTGTTACATCACTTGCTGAGAGCTGAATCATGAGGGTGTGTGTTTTGTGGAAAGAGGGTGGGGAAAGAGATGATTGAATAAGATTAAAATAGACAATGCCAATTCTCTCTCACTGGCCCAGAAGCAGACCCCTTGCATCATTCAGAGCAAACACAGCACTCCAGAAATGTAAACACACCTCTCACACACAACTTCCACTTATATCATGGATGCCCCCAGGGACCAGCAGATGCATGAAATGTTTTCTTTTTTCTAATTAAAAACTAGCTGTATGCCCCTTTCTGCTTAAATATGCTCTTATTAGACTCAAACTTAAAAAAAAAAATCATTGTGCAGTTGTCCTTTAAATCAGATTACTACAAATGCAAACATTCACATCTTTATAGAGGCTACATGGATATGGTGAGTGATCTCAAGGTAGGGTGTATAGAACTTCTCAAGTTGAATATAAATTACCGTAATGGTTCCAAAGTTTCCTTATGCGACATTTGCACTTTGCTGGAGAAAAATGGTGCCCACACTAGGGGATTAGAATGAAACAGGCAGATACACTGAAAACTGATTATCACTAAAGGCAAGCACATACAAATAAAGAGATAAAAATACTAGGCTGCAGTTTCTAACTAAACTGGCACAGGTGGGAGATACCAAAGAACGGGATGTAATCATATTATTTGATCAGCTTGCGTTCTAATTGTCATATTCATTTGTTTTGAAAATTGCAAGGTTAAAGTTAGACAGGAAGTAATGTCCAGTCTCTGCAAAGGTCCATCCCCAGTTGCTCATGCACACAATGTTTCTATAGCACTAGATGTACTAGCCAATGACATTCTGTGTGTCAGCAGCATGTTACTAAACAGTAGACACAGCATGTCACTGGCTGGTACTTCTAGTACTGTAAAAGTGATATATGCATGAGCTACAGGGAGGTTTCAATGAGGATTTAAGTCCTTGTTAATAAAATGATGTTTAATTATGCAAACAAACACTTAGGTAGTTTATTTTAACATGAACCCTCCGTGGTTGTATCCCTTCAAACAAATACCACAAGATATAGCTGCCTGGACTGCAGCTGTGGTGATTTAGCAGCCATTACATTGAGCAGAGCTCCCCCTGTTGTCTGTTGATATGCGCTTGTTTGCACAGAGTACAAGCTTTATGAAGCGTTCGTCTCCAGTAGCAGTTATTGCATATTGTGCATTGTGATTAATGTTGTTAACATTTCTGCTGTCTGTAGGGCATTTTATACTATCAGGCCTCACGGCCTGCTCCGACAAAGGTGGTGTATATTAGGGGTACATGGCTGATAATGTCAGATCCATTAAATGAGAGGAACCCCTGTCAAGTGGGTGTAAAATGGGTGGTGATCATTCAGATAAACCCTGCGACAATACATTTTTACACACCATATTTGCATGTAATAGGACTTCTGTAATGGCATACTAGGAAGCAAGATGGTTAAAAATACCACCGTAGCACCTTAATACAAAAAAAAAGGCATTTTGTCTTTGTGACATGGTGGGTGGAGGAGGACCACAATTAAAGGCACAGTTATATTGCTTGGAATACGACCTACACAAGCAGTATGTTGTTTTTTTTTTCAAGCGGTTACAGTAGCTTAAAGCCAGAAGGGACTCCTATGTTTTCAGACAAGTTTGTATCAACACAATGCTCTTCATTAGCTGGAGGTTTGCTGTTTTAAAGTAATTTAATTTGGCAAAAAGCTATTGCTAATGAGGGCAACCTAACTGACTGCCTCATACCTAATCACTTTGTTCTTAAAGCTTTTAGACCAGTCTCCAAGCCAGACTCCTACCCCCAATAAGCGCATTAGGGTAGAGACAATCAGCTCAATTGGAGAATGATACTCCAACCTTTAAAAGTAAATTTAATGTTGAGAATTGCTTTTTTTTTAAACCATTGAACATTCTATTTATTTATATATACATTATTAAAACAACTAGACTCTCTTGTTTTTTGTGTTTCTATGTTCCTTCAAAGAATGTATTTTACTTTCTGAAAACATTTTTAAGAGTTTTTGAAATGGCACATACTATAAATATGGGTCATCAATAAAAACAAAGTGTAGATAAGTCTACAGTGTTTGAAAAACAAGAACATTATTTGCCTCAACGTATGCAACAGAAGTCATATTGGCATGCTGTAAGAGAATAAAGATCTTTCCTGTTGGCTGGTCGCACGCAATGGAGGCCACGGGCCACTAGCTGGCACGGCCGACATTTCAGTGAGTTTCTTGTCAATGTAAAGCCTTTTATCTGCCACTACACCAACCCTATACCTAGGAAATTCACTGAAATGTCGGCTGCACCGCCTAGTGGCCGATGGCCACCGCTGCGTGCGACCAGCCAACAGGAAGGGTCCGGAGAATAATACACAGCATAAAATATCTGTTCCAAAGGATAAAAAAATGTAATCTTAGTAAAGAGCAAGTAACATAGAAAACCAGATTTGATGACAGATAAAAAGCAAAAGGTCTATCTAGTCTGTCTCATGCTTATCCAAGGCATGCTTGAATACCTTAAAGGGGCATGGAACACAAATCCATTTTTTCATGCATTTAAAAGAGCGTGTTTGAACCTTTACAATTGTTTTTGCATTAAAAATATTAAGTCATATCTGTTCAAACTTCATTGAAACGATAAGAACATGTACATTATACATGTATATACTTAAGTCTGTAGATCTCATTTACAGACAAGCATGAGTCATACAGCTTTGTTATTGCTCAATGGCTGACAGGGGCCCTAAGAGTTGTTAAAGATGTTAATTAGTTTTTTTTTCTGCTTCCACTGTCACATATTATCAAATCAGATGCAACTAGGAAAACATAAACATTTTCAAGTCCCTATAACTGTATTTATCCCTAATACTTCCATTAAAAGGCTATTTTATTTAAAAACTGAGATTTGAAGCCACAATTTCTTATATCAGACATAATTGCTCTTACCGCTCAGCCATCTCTCTGCACATGGCTCTGTGGTAGTAATTACAGTAAGTCCTTACACTGTTAATTGGTCCCAAGGATATCAGTGTAAGTTGAAAAATCTTAACTCCAGTGTGTTTATTAGAATATAAAAGCAAAGGACATACATAATAACATAACTATAGGCAAATGCTAGGATTTGAAGGCTAATCAACTAAGCATGGCTTGGATTTTGCATTAGATTGCATTACTTGCCCAGTATGTTGTACCTCCCCTTCTGGATTGCTACCTTGTTGTGGTGAAGGGTCTTGTGTACCTCAATGAAGCTGTGAGCTATACCATGTAGGGTCACCCAAGATGAGCGGGTCAAAGCAGAGAGGTCAGACAAACTGTGGAGAAGGAACTGACAACCCACTCCAGTATCTTTGCCAGGAAAACCTGATGGATGAGCACAACTAGAAACAAGATGTGCCTGGCGTGCTATGATCCATAGGGTCATGGAGAGTGGGACAAGACTGAACGACTAAACAACAATGTTGTACCTTGTGTGAATCATGTAAACTATGTAATTTGGGACTTACATACAAATGTAAAAATGACCTTTCCCGTTTTAGACTCAACCAAACACAGATTTACCTATTTCAGAGAGCTTTTGATAATAATGTGTAAGAGCTGAAATAAATGACTGTGTCATAATCCATTTAGCAATTTATTTTCTTCCTGGGATAGTAGGTTTGCGTCATGTGTAGGAGGGGTGTGACGCAGGACGCAACTTTCTAAAATATCTCAAGCTTGTTTTACAAGTCGGTTTCTTTAGAAGCTCAAGGTAGCCGTAAAGTGGTTTGATTTATATAAGACATCAATCAAAGGAACCATAATCATGAGTCATATATGAAACTGACATTAATAAATTAATTAGCTTACATCATGCCTTACAAGTAAATGTAATGATATAGTTCATATAATCATGTAAATAATTACAAGGTCGTAAAAATAGCTCAATTACATGACCTAACAGAAATACAAAGTTTCAAGTTGTATCTATATGCAGAATTTAAAGGGACACTGTAGTTTGATTGACATTTCATGCTTTAAATATATATATATATATATACACATTTCCCGTTTTTTCCCTTTTTCTAATCTAACACATGCTGCTTATATCAGACACACACATTACACAAATTAATTCTATACACACAGATTTATTTTATTTAAAAATAAAACTGGTTTCCCTACACCCCAGAGCTGCTTACATAGGCACAATGTACCTACCAATGGAAACACTGCATTCAAATACAGATTTTAACTATTTACTAACATTCAAGCCAGCAACAGCTCGATGCAGAGATCTACAGATCAGTGTCTGGCTCCTCCTACTTCCTTGTACAGGGAGACTACATATCCAATGATTCCTTCCTGCACAAACTGCTATCATTGATTGTTACATTGTATTAAAATGTATAGCTGTCTGTGATTGGCCAAAACAAATTATTAATTTTATGCTTATTTTAGCAGGGAATTTCAGGTGTGTTAACTCACATAAGCTACTGCTTGCAAACTCAAGAGATTTAGCAAACATCAGGATGACTTGGTTAATGTTTATTTGGTATTTTTTCATGCACTACTGATTGTCCTCTATCAGATAAATTCATAATCCAGGAAACTTAGGTATGCCTTTAAATGATACCCAATTCACTGTTTTATAAGGTTTTTAGCCAACTCCGTTCCATATACATAAATGTCTATAGGGAGTGTATAATGTATGGTCTCCTTGGAAGCTGAAATGTTATCCATGTACTTAACATTTCCATGAACTTAACATGTCTGCTATAATATTTAAACAATTTCAAGGATTGAAATGGTCAGAAATCATGAATTTAAAATATCCTATTTTAAACAATACAAAAGGTATTTGTGTATGAAAAAAAATCATACACTATAGTGTAGAGAAATTATATTAAATAAGACACAATTGGATGGTTTTCTCCCTCGCTGTTCTAATTTGTTATAGGAAACAGAGGGACAGTGAGCCTTATGGATGTCTAAGGTGTGGCAAAACTGTGCTAGTATTCCTGTGCAATCGGATGTAAATTAAATGAAAAAAAAGGTCTCCATGAGTCTTTGTTTACACTTCCTCTTGTATGATTAAGTCAAATCAAACTCATTGTTTTTATCTGTTTTTAAGATGCTTTGTTGCAAATTTTATTAAAATTATAGTGGATCCCTGGTACTCGACTACCTCAAGACTCGCCAATTTCGGTATTCAATGCATCTTGATGAGCAAAAAATCTTCTGGCACTCGACACTTCCTTGGTACTCGTTGCACTTGTTAAAACCAATGTCGTTTTCGGCACTTAGAGTACCAAGGGTCCACAGTAATGTAATGTATTTGCCATGCAAAAAAAAAAGCTTCTTAAATGCAATATAGGTAATAATATAAAACAGTGAAAAGACGTTTAAACTAAAACATCTCTCCATTTGGTTTGGACTGCTCCTGGTGCAGAGTTGTATTCACAATTCAGTTTAAGGGTCCTTTATGTCCACCTTATTTTTGTTTAAGTGCGTATATTATGTAAATAAATAACAAATTCAAGAAGCACTGTAGGTGAAGAAAAAAAAAGCACTTGTTTGTGAAGTATGAAAAAAAAAACATTTTGAGAAAATAAGAATGTTTGAAGTCTCTTTTTAAGAATATACGAAATCCATATTATCGTTGTTATATCTCTTCCTAAAAGATGGATCATGAGAGTGTGCCTCAAGGCAAGAAGCAGTCTGCTTGCATCAATAAATTCAAGCACTGCTGTCCATAAATGTAAACACTACTGTTATGTCGTTCAGTACTGCAAGAATCCATGACATGGAATGGATGGGTCTATGTGTACATATGTATATACGTGTACCACTTATGTGAATCGCAATAAGGTCGCTATATGTAAAAATGATGATATTGTTTCTATGACGGTGCGTGCAAAACTGAATCAGAGCATGAACCGCGATAAGTATAAAATACAATCAGATCTACAGTGTGCAAATGGATGTAAATTTATTGATGTTCAATAGTTAGAATATAAATAAGTAAAAGGGGTGACCAGACACGTTTCGCCACTCTAGAATATGGCTTTTTCAATTATCAAATTACAAATTACTTCTATTAGCTGGGTTATTTGACCTGTTGTGTGATTGATATGCAAGCACTATTTTCCATCCTTCTGCTGGGAGGTAATACACATTATGTTTGAAATTCCAAAAAAGAATAAATAAACCCCAGAGACTCATTTAAAAATCTGATCTTATATGTAGAAAAATAACCTCTTTCCTGTTTCCTAAACAGACAGGTATTCCTAGAAAATAAATCTCCAGGATTATTAAATTTTCTGTTTTTTAAAGGATCACTGAAATCCAGTTCTGTTCTTTTGAAGGACTAGACATGATTATATGCACTCTATTAATCTATTAAACATTAAACACAGTTATGCGATAGGGAAAGCTGCCATTGCACTGTTTATCTGCTTTGATGACAAGGAGGTGATCTTTGCATTTTTTAGTGCAAGCACTAGCAATAGAAGCTTTAACAATCAATTGAAATATTGAATATTAAAAAAACGCAAATCTTTCAGCAATATTGTTTGAGAATTAGCTTTTGTGATGGTCAAACAATATATATTCTTCTATTATCTAATTGTCATGATGTGCCCTTAATTAGCATGAAGTGTCACTAATGCGCATACCGTTCCACCCATTTAATTTAGGGAGAATGAATAGTACAATATATACTGTACTATTGCGTAATGCTTCTTAAAAAGACCCAGTGATCTCAAACGTAGCAGGTGCAATTTAAACCATCCATTCTCTGGATTTGTTTTCTTGCTCTATTATGTTAGCTCCATAAAGAACTTTTCAAGGAGTATTATAAGGCTGTATTCCATATTAAAGTTAAAGTCCTATACAAATCATGAACTGAAGTATACTCTATTAACTTTGTTGTTGTTGTTTAGTGATTCAGTCGTGTCCAACTCTCCGTGACACTATGGACTACAGAACGATAGGTACATCTGTCAGTCATTGCCCCTCTGAGCTCCACCAAGTTCATGTTCATTGCTTCAATGCCTCATAAAACCATCTCCGCCTCTGCTGCCCCCTTCTTCATGAACATTCAATCTTTCCAAGCATCGGAGTCTTCTCTAGGGAATTTTGTCTTTTCATAATATGGCCAAAATATTTGAGCTTCAGCCTTATGATCATACTTTCTAGTAAACAGTTTGTCTTGATTTCCTGAAGTACTGATTTATTGGATCTTCTTGCAGTCCAAGAGACTCTAAGTAGTTTTCGGCAACACCACAATTCAAAGGCGTCAATTTTACGAAGCTCAGCCTTCTGGATCGCTACCTTGTTGTGGTGAAGAGGTTTGTGTACTTCAATGAAGCTGTGAGCTATACCATGTAGGATCATCCAAGATGGGCATGTCATAGCAAAGAGGTCAGACAAATCTCGGTCCACTGGAGAAAGAACTGGCAACCCACTCCAGTAACATTACTAAGATAACTTTATGGACATGCACAACCAAATTAACTTTACAAATGAACAAATGTTTGCAATGATGTGAAAAAATATAACCTTTTATTAATGACTATATTCAGTTTATGATTTGCTGGGGATATACATTTATTGTTTTGTTTTCCTTACCTAGGAAACATTGATTAAGAATTAATGGAAGAGCAACTTAAAATAAAAGAAATGTAGAGAGCAAAGAAAACATATCCAAATGATGAATGTAACCTAAAATAATAATAAGCAAATATACAAAAATTAATTTACTTATACTATTCCTTTATTCTCCTCATACACAACATACATTAATGCACAGATTAATGCACACATTAAATAAGGAACAGGACCCAACTCAAAAGTGTATCAATGTCACAAAGCCAACTTCCTAATGCTCTGCTTAAAATAGGATCACCATCCCAGGTGACTAACCAAGTTAGGGGAACAAAAAAAAAAAAAAAACTTTCCCCAGTAAAGTAAAACTGAATATAAGATGTAATAAATGTAATGCAATTTCAGTGCTTCTTGAATTACATCTGACAAAAACAAAATTAGAAGTGCTCAATCTGAGAACGGACTATACCTGAAGTAGGTTTGTCCTATAGGTCTGGTTACCTACTGTGAGAGCAACCTCTATCCTAAAATATATCAGTCTGGTCCCACTCAAAAGAGTGACCCAGCCCCGAAAAACTAGGCAATTCTACCCTGAATAGGCAAACCCCGGATGAACTTCGGCCTCCTCGGTGAGATGCTGCTTTACTCCTGATCACCCTTAGGGTAAGAAAAACCCCTAAGGGTAATTTGCATACATAACAACAAAATTAGAGGGGCTCAATCTGAGAACGGACAATACCTGAAGTAGGTTTGTCCTAAAGGTCTGGTTAACTACTCTGAGAGCAACCTATTTTAGCTCACTTGTGCCCTTCACAGGGAGAAATATCCTGTAGTATATCAGTCTGGTCTCAAGAGTGACCCAGCCCCGAAATACCAGGAAATATATTTGCATACAGTGGATATAAAAAAGTCTACACACCCCTGATAAAATGTCAGGTTTCTGTGCTGTAAAAAAATTAGACAAAGATAAATCATTTCAGAATTTTTTCCACCTTTAATGTGACCTATGAACTGTACAACTCAATTGAAAAACAAACTAAAATCTTTTAGGTGGAGGGAAGAAAAAAAAAGAAAAAAATAATGTGGTTGCATAAGTCTGCACACCCTCTTATAACTGGGGATGTAGCTGTGTTCAGAATTAAGCAATCACATTCCAAATCATGTTAAATAGGAGTCAGCATACACCTGCCATCATTTAAAGTGCCTCTGATTAACCCCAAATAAAGTTCAGCTGCTCTAGTTGGTCCTTTCTGAAATTTTCTTAGTTGCATCCCACAGCAAAAGCCATGGTCCAAAGAGAGCTTCCAAAGCATCAGAGGAATCTAATTGTTAAAATGTATCAGTCAGGAGAAGGGTACAAAAGAATTTCCAAGGCATTAGATATACCATGGAACACAGTGAAGACAGTCATCATCAAGTGGAGAAAATATGGCACCACAGTGACATTACCAAGAACTGGAGCTCACTCCAAAATTGATGAAAAGACGAGAAGAAAACTGGTCTGGGTGGCTACCAAGAGGCCTACAGCAACATTAAAGGAGCTGCAGGAATATCTGGCAAGTACTGGCTGTGTGGTACATGTGACAACAATCCCGTATTGTTCATATGTCTGTGCTATGGGGTAGAGTGGCAAGATGAAAGCCTTTTCTTACAAAGAAAAACACTCAAAGCCAGGCTACATTTTGCAAAAACACATCTGAAGTCTCCCCAAATAATGTGGGAAAAGGTGTTATGGTCTGATGAAACCAAGGTTGAACTTTTTGGCTATAATTCCAAAAGATATGTTTGGCGCAAAAACAACACTGCACATCACCAAAAGATAACCATACCCACAATGAAGCATGATGGTGGCAGCATCATGCTTTGGGGCTGTTTTTCTTCAGCTGGAACTGGGGCCTTAGTTAAGATAGAGGGAATTATGAACAGTTCCAAATACCAGTCAATATTGGCACAAAACCTTCAGGCTTCTGCTAGAAAGCTGAACATGAAGAGGAACTTCATCTTTCAGCATGACAACGACCCAAAGCATACATCCAAATCAACAAAGGAATGGCTTCACCAGAAAAAGATTAAAGTTTTGGAATGGCCCAGCCAGAGCCCAGACCTGAATCCGATTGAAAATCTGTGGGGTGATCTGAAGAGGGCTGTGCACAGGAGATGCCCTCGCAATCTGACAGATTTGGAGTGTTTTTGCAAAGAAGAGTGGGCAAATCTTGCCAAGTCAAAATGTGCCATGCTGATAGACCCATACCCAAAAAGACTGAGTGCTGTAATAGAAGCAAAAGGTGCTTCAACAAAGTATTAGTTTAAGGGTGTGCATACTTATGCAACCATATTATTTCATTTTTATATTTTTTGTTCCCTCTACCTAAAAGATTTCAGTTTGCTTTTCAATTGAGTTGTACAGTTTATAGGTCACATTAAAAGGTGGAAAAAGTTCTGAAATTATTTATCTTTGTCTCATTTTTTTACAGCACAGAAACCTGACATTTTAACAGGGGTGTGAAGACTTTTTATATCCACTGTATATATATTTTGAGCTTCTGATGCTGCTGCCTGACACTGAGCGCTATTTGAAAAATAAAAAAAACACTTCAATACCTTCTCAAGATCAGGTTGTCATAAATAAATTGCATCAAGGTTATTGAAATTGATTTATTAAAATAAAAATTGTGATATTCTCTGATATTCACTAATGGACCATTATGAAATTCTTCTTTAAACAAATCTTCACAAAACAAACACGAAAATAAAAAATAATCAATATTGTTAAGTACTGGCAATACAGTTTCCACTTCATGTTAGGGTGTGAATGGTTCTGGTGGCAACGTGGGAAAATGCCCTACATAGAGGGTTATTGATTAATCCTCATTAGTGCTGCTAGGTGGTATCTCCCAGAGTCCTCCACTACAGCAGGTGAGTCCGATAATCCTTATCTGCGGAGCGTTTCTATGACGGCACCTTTATGTGCAAGTGCAACCTCACAACAAACAGCCGCACACCTGTTAATTTGACACCCTGCACCTGTTAGCAGGCTGATCGTCAGCAGGGACTGTGATAAATAGGCGTCTTTGTCTAAAGAAGAACAGAAATAAACGGCTTTACATTTTCTTAGCAGCTGCTCGGTTATCAGCGTATCACGTAGTGGGAGGCCTTATAATAACTGTGCAACCTGTTAAATGATTGCAGTTTTGCAGAGTAGGTCTGTGCTAATCAGCTCCATCTTCACTAATATGCTTAAAAGGCTATAGAGATAAAGCCTACCTGCACCAAACGTAATACTGTACCCGATTAAACATGTATTGCATTTGATATAGATCTTTAATTAGATGGCATTATATCAAGTTAAACTTGGCACTAACACAACACTTTCTTTAAAAAGAGAAAGATTACCTGGTTAGATGATTTGTAAGTTCCCATGGGGAATTCATGGAAATAGGGCATGGCTCAGCAAGTCCCTGGAGCTAAAAAGACAGACAGGGTTTCTAATATTTTTTCTGCTGGCTAATTTTTTGATAATTTTAGAAAAAACTTTTACTATTGCAAGAAAAAGTCTGGATTTTAAGTTTGATATTATGTGTCAAGCCTGCCAAAGTTATAATGGTAATATATTTATAATATATATAATATATAATATATTTTACAGAAAAAAGTTCAGTATTTATAATTTGTTCAAGAATGAGCTTTGCCTAGTATCTAGTAATGGAACAAAGTGATGCCAGTTACAGGCATAATCTGAAAGGAGAAATATCTGCATATCTGTTATCTACAGACCATCGGCCTTGTGTGGTGTTGACAACAAGATGGAGCAATCTGCAATGGGATTTATGGGGTTACGTCTCCTGAAGAGTAGAAGGGGAATACCAAACAGATGCACAATAATGGATACCATGATTTCTGTCCTGATACTAGACCCATCTTCATACTGTTTCTTGCATGGACATCATGTAACCTGGCCTCCTAACCAAGAAGCCAACCTCCATGATGAATGTGCTGTCATCACATTAATCACAAAGCCAAGCTCTCATTACCAAATCTTATGAAGAAAATCCATGAAGAATCCACAGCCAGGCATAGATCCAGACACAGGCCTTAGGCTCTGATTCCAATAACCGCTGGCCACAATATAAACTTATAAATTCTTCAACCCACTCTCTGCCTGACCAAGTCTGCTAGTATAAGGGGGGGGGGGGATCAGGTGGACTGTTTATGTGTGCCTACTATAGTTTGGCTGTTATATGACCCCATTATTCAAATCTGGCACTTTACTAACTTTGTTTTTTTACTTTACGGTTATACCCTCATGTGCTATAGACATAACGGTATAATCACAACATTTAGCAATCAGAGGATTTGCATGTTTTCGACCATGTTCTTGTGATTTATTAGCATCATCAATTTATCACAGGTACAAGTTGACTTTCATTAGTATGACAAAATTGTAACGAGAATGGGAATATGTAATATGCTAGTGGATATAGTAGAAGCTAATATAGGCAACCAAATCTAGTTACAATAGGATATGATACAATCTAAAAGATATATATCTTACACCCCCAAAAGCATATAATGTAATGGGGGGGGGGGGGGGGGGCATGGAACAGTCCACGTGCACCCTTAAATACCACTGCATATAATATGTGTGAATGCAAAAGATTCCTATTGAATATCACGCAAGTAGTAATAATGGTTGTAATATCACAGTGCTATTTATAGCACTTTCTATCCACTCATTGCCTGTGTTTAAAACAACCTCATTGGTCTGTTAGATAACGCAATGACGCGGCACGCATTACCGTGTCATCACGCTATACATTAGTTACCATAAATTCGCGCCTTTAACATTTCTACTTGTGATGCCATTGCGTGGTGATGCGGCGACGCGCGGTGCGTCATCGCGTCATCACGCTATGCATCCGATGCCAACCATTTTCGTGTTTGCCAACCATATCCATCATGGAGTCGCCCAGTAGTAAGGACTACACAAAAAAAACAAACGCTATTATTTTCTAGGATAATGACGCTGCTGCGTCTTGATTGGTTTCTAGTTACTTATTGTACATAGGTAATTCCATAAATGTTTTAACACTTGTTTTAACACATGTTTTAATTCCCATAATGTGAATGTGCTGAAGTAGAATGGCATAATTATGAATATAAAATACTGAATCCTTGTGTAAAGAGGAAATAATAAATAAATTCCTATGTGTGTGATTCCTATATCAAAGATAAAATACTAATTGAATTTTACTGTGTGGGATACAAATGTAAATTAAGTGTTTATTAAATGTAAAACTATGTTATACGTGGATGAAACGACTATGAAAAGGCGTTAATTAAAATTAAAAATGTGAAAATGTGAAAAAAGAGAGAGGGGTTAAAGGGGGGAGGGGGCGGGAAAATATGGACTATAGATAATATAGGATACCCTTACATTATTATGTAGGTTTACAAAACGTAAAATAACGTTAAATTTTATTGGAAGATAAAGCCTTTCCATTTTCAGGTCAATTTGTGAGATGACATGGAATCATATTTTACATTTTAAAGGAAAGCTGAATATGTAAAGCCTTCATTAAGTCCTCGAGGACTTTGTGTGTCTAGTTCAAAAATCCATTTGCTTTTCATTTTAAGCAATGCTTTATCTAGATCTCCTCCTCTGGGTCCTTGTTGGATATGATCTATCACTGAAAATGTCATGGTACAAGGTTTATTGCCGTGAAATAATTTGATGTGACGAGATACGGGAGTGTCCAACTCTTTGATAATTGCGTATGTGTGCTCTAATATGCGTCTCCTTAACTGACATATAGTTTTACCCACATATAACTTGGGGCATGGACATGCCTATTACATATTCCCATTCTCGTTACAATTTTTTCATATATATCAGAGTGTTAAGCACTTAGGAATTTTTATATAGTGATTATCTATTATACTTTCATTAGTATGACAAAATTGTATATTTTGCTTAGGCACACATTGATATGTTTAAGCACATGAAATTGTAAAAGTAAGAACAATTTTAATAACCAGCTAGCACAACCAGTAAAGCAGTACTGCAACTGCCTGAACAAAAATCTGCATATATTATTACCATGAGACTCTTCTATCATCAGACTCTCTCCATACATGACACTCCCACCACCAAAAGTATACATCTATACTGAGGAAACGTGGTTGAAATAATCCCTAAATGACAGATAAATGGTTCAGGCACAAAGAGCACAAAAACACTGACATGAGATGAAACCCTCAGTTTAAACGTAAACAGCGATGCAGAGAGAGTGGAGGCAGCATCTGACATCAGCAGGTAAATGCATGTAGGGGGAATCAACACAACATATTATAGAAAACATATATAGTCACATAGACATATGTGTATATATGTTTGGTCTGGGCCTGCATGAGTGCTGCCGGCACTGGGGAGCTACAGTTCATTGAGGGAACCATGAATGCCAACATGTACTGTGACATAATGAAGCAGAGCATTATCCCCTCCCTTCGGAGACTTGGCCGTATCACTGCTTTCTAACATAATAATGTCCCCAAACACACCTCCAACACGACCACTGCCTTGCTAAAAAAGCTGAAGGTAAAGGTGATGGACTGGCCAAGCATGTCTCCAGACCTAAACCCTATTAAGCATCTGGGGGGCATCCTTAAAAATGGAAGGGGTGCAAGGTCTTTAACATCCACCAGCTCCGTGATGTCATCATGGAGGAGTAGAAGAGGACTCCAGTTGCAAGCAACCTGTGAAGCTCTGGTGAACTCCATGCCCATGAGGGTTAAGGCAGTGCTGGAAAATAATGGTGGCCACACAAAATATTGACACTTTGGGCCCAATTTGGACATTTCCACTTAGGTGTGTACTCACTTTTGTTGCCAATAGTTTAGACATCAATGGCTGTGTGTTGAGTTATTTTGAGGGGACAGCAAATTTACACTGTAATACAGGCTGTACACTTACTACTTTACATTGTAGCAGAGTGTCATTTCTTCAATGTTGAAAAGATATAATCAAATTTTTACAAAAACGTGAGGGGTGTACTCACTTTTGTGAGATATATATATATTTTACATACATACACACTAGCGGCTTGCCCGTCAAAAATGACGGCAATAAAATTTGAAGCCTGGCAATGCTGTTTGACGCAAAGTGAGAGGATATGACTCCTCTTGGCACCTTCAGCGTTTATCACGAGCCCCGCACTGAGCACCTTAGGGGCTGTGTGTGAGTGTGTAAAGAAATTTGAGGCATATTTGTGTGTTTTTACATGTTTTTTCAGTTCGGGGGTTTGGCCAATAAAGTCGTATTTTTGCAAGCCCTGCAGTCCATCTACGTGCTTTGGGTCCTAAGTCATACGGGCCGTAATTTTGGCCAAGTCCTGTGTCTCGAAAGGAGCTCCAACTAAGTCCCATGTGTCCCCCAAAAGGCGCTCATTGCAGCCTAAGTCCCGCGTGCTTCAACTGCTTGCCGCTTTCGGCTCTCATTGCAGCCCAATTCCCGCAGCATGCAGCAACTGGACAACAACTCTGAGTACGACAACTAGATTAGTGATATAGCAAATAAAGAGTACAATGATATATATATATATATATCACATATTATAATTGTCGAACTACGAGACGTCGTCACTCTTTGAGTGGTGCGTGCGCCAAAGGCGCTCATCAATTGCGAGCCGTTAACTCGGAGCACTTAGGCGATGAGTGCGGAAGGTGCTCATTACCTGCGAGGCGAGCCGTTTAGGCACTAAAACTCACAGCACTTGGGCGATGAGCGCCAAAGGTGCTCATTGCCTGACT
Organism: Discoglossus pictus; assembly: GCA_027410445.1. NCBI lineage: Eukaryota > Metazoa > Chordata > Amphibia > Anura > Alytidae > Discoglossus > Discoglossus pictus. The sequence goes on along the minus strand of CM050163.1, from coordinate 496,652,703 downwards.
TCTTAAATTGCCATTCGCCCAATTGAAAATGGCTCCATATAAGCACATAGCATCTTTTTTTAAATACATTTTTACTAACTGAAGAGATTGCTTTTGCATAGAAGTTCACTAACTAAATACTTCTGTAAAAAAAAAAAATATCCTATGTGCTTATATAGAGCCATAATCAATATGTGTGTGTGTGTGTGTGTGTGTGTGTGTGTGTGTGTGTGTAAAAAGGCATAATTTATACTTTATTTTCATTGCTTTATCTGTTTTTGATTACTTCAGAGTCCCTTTATGTGAAACTTGTTCTTTAATAAACTTAAACCATATTCATCAGACCTCAAAATACCTCCTAAATATGAATGTATATACAAAATAAAGATAATAATGTTAAATCAGAAACAAAAATAAAGTGTCACTTCATTAAAATGCAATACAATACACTGTATAGTATTAGAAAATGAGAATAGTTTTAGTTGATACATATTGATACAGAGAAATGCTTTCTTTTTTAGTTGATGATTTTACACTGTATAAATGTCGCTGTTATCACAAAATGTCTTATAAATCTTGTTACTTATTTTCTTCTAATAAAACTTGAAAGTAAAAAAAAATATACAGTATAATACACTAAAATATTTATCTAACTTTCGTGGGAAGTGTCTAACATGTCATCTGTGGTTCTAAACCAAACTGGAGTAGACCAGAAAAAGGAAGAACCTGGTTTGACTTTTTTGCCGAACACCTGTTAGAAAGGTTATCATTTAAAGATAGAAACCAGAAACAGGTTGTTGTTTGTATCTAGTTATCTGGAAGATTGTGTTTTTATTAAGGGTGTGCTATTTATAAGACAACACTAAATAACTAAAACACAAAATTTGGTAGTTTTTCAAAGCTCACTTTTGAAACGTTTTTTTTTTTTTTATTGATTATCATGACTTTCATTCTTAGATTGGTGTGACAGGGAGACATGGGTAGACAACAACGCTATTATTTTTTGTACTTTTATGTACTTTAATTTATTAGGAAAAGTGCTTATAAACTCTGTATTCACTGACCAAAATAAAACACAACAGCCCTATTAAGTTCCCTCAATGTGTATAACCGTAGCCCGTAAGACTTGCGGCTACTAAATTGGCCCCGTAAAGCAACCCGCCAATGACTTGTGGGGTAAAGGTGAAAAAACCCTACAGGATGTCAAAAATTGAACTCTGCGGCCGTAAAACCTTTGTTCTGTCAAGCCCGTAACGGTTACGTTGCAATCACGCCATTAAATTGCAACAAAATCACTGGTGTTCAAGCCTGTAACCCGCAAAAGGAGCCAAAAAGCCAACGGGTACTAGAGAGGACCAGCTAGGGGGTTTAAGTCCTATCTCTAGCACTGTAAATGCAAATATCAACACAATACGGTACTTATAAGTAAAGGGAAAGTGGTGTTCGGTATTAAGATTAATAGCACAACATTCTCAAGCTCACAAATCTGCAATATACAATACTTTTTGTAATGTTTAAATTCTGTGTTATATCGATCCCGGCAATCAATGTGTTAATACATATATTGGAACTCGCATGGACTAGAATATCATATTTACTGATTTATTAATATTGCATTACAGGAATGCGGGTCCGATCAAAACCTGTAATTGAGACCCGTAAGGCTTTGGAATCTAACCTCCATTTTTGAAGATCTCATTTGCCATTGGCTCCGTCTAAACCCGTAACTAAGGTTTGACTAATTGATCATGTTCACGGCTGCACATCCAACGTTCGAAAAATAGTTTATGGGCTTGCCTCTCTGGCCCGTAACTCGGGGCATGGTGGAATTTAATAGCTCTGCAGCCAAATTTAAAGCCCGCAGACTTTGCGGGCTTGCCGATGTCGCTACAGGCTTCAAATTTAATGGGGCCTATAGTCCCTATATGGGTCTGCCCTTTGCAACTTATTCAGACATCTGTAGGGCGGGATGTGCAGTGTAGCGTCCTAGCCTTTCAGGGACCATGTTTCAGTAGCACGTTCCAGAATTTTGATGAGACATGTTAACCGATTGGTTTGAGTGAGATACTGCACATCCAGTACTATAGAGTGTGTATCTTTGTGAGCTGCAGAGGGCAGACCCAAAGCAGGTAATAATTGTCTGATTATGGGCATTAAAAACAGAGTTTATAATCACTGCTTCATAAAATAAAGTACATTAAAAGTAATTGGATACACAGATATATTATATACCTAATAACATCCAGAAACCATCAATATCCATTAAAGAACGTCTTTCTAGCAAGTGTGTTTCAGGCTTAACACTTTGCTCGAGATAATTCTACTTTGCTTTACTATATTTATTTTTCATGTAAAAAAAAAAAAAAAAAAAACAGCAGCAACAAACGTTTGCATAAAGCATCTAAGAATCTATTTAAACTTAACAGAAATGTTGGAACTACGGTGCATTCCATTATTTAAAGTGACACAGCAGAGGTTACAAATATTGGTATAATATAAAACTTTAGTGACCCGAGGTCTCATAAATCTATACAGCTGGCTCCTGAATATTTTTTCCAATATATAGTGTATCTCCTTGAAGGGCTTCCTCCCAGGCTCTTAAAAACAGCCTATCTGGTTCCCATAAAATATTCCTGGCATACAGCCCTATTAAATTAGCTCGATGTGTAACACCGTAGCCCGTAACGTAGCCCGCAAGATTTACAGCTATTAAATTAGACCCGTAAAGCAACCCGTCAACGACTTGCGGGGTAAGGGAAAGAAAGGAAACAAGATGTGCAAATTTGAACTGCGCACCCACAAATCATTTGATCTGTAAAGCCTGTAACGGTAATGTTTGCAATCATGCTAGAAAAATCCAACAAATTCACTGGCGTCCAAAGCCTGTAACCCGCAAATGGAGCACAAAAGCCAACGGGTACTAGAGAGGACTCGCTAGAGGGGTAAAGTCCAATCCGTAGCACTGTAACTGTAAATACACACACTACTTTACATATAGTAAAAGGGAAAGTGATGTTAGGTCTTAGAACTAATAGCACAACATTCTCAAGCTCGCAAAATACTTTATTTTGTGTTTAATTTCCATGTTATATCGATCCTGGCACTAGAATATCATATTTACAGCTTTATCAATATTGCATTATATCTGGAATGTGGGGCCGATCGTAACTAAACCCCATAAGGCTTTGAAATCCAACCTCCATTTTTCAGTGATGTAATGATGACAATCTCCGTTTCCAATGGCGCCATCTAAAATCGTAACTCCGGGTTTGACTAATTGATCGTGTTCACAGCCGCGCATCCAACATTCTAAAAATGGTTTACAGGTTTGCATTTCAAGCTTGTAACTCGCTACCTGTTATAATTTAATAGCTATGTAACACAGCCGAATTTCAAGCCTGCAGCCCTTGCGGGCTTCACATTGCCGCTACGGGCTTCTAATTTAATAGGGCTGATAGTCTTAGATATTTTGTCCTTTTCTGTTATACTTATATTTCTATATAAAATTCATAGCCTGTCTCCTAAACAATGTTTGGCATGCCCCTAACTAGCCGGGCTGGCTCCTAACTTTCAGATACATTTGCCAAGCCTATGTCTACTGGCATTATTTTACCTCAAAGTCTCCTGGTTTTTATTTAGATATTTTTATTTATTATTTTAACATTTGACAGATCTTTATAAAGATAATTAGCTCTGTACATATCCATTCTAAATTTATACACATGGCCCTCATTCTATTGCGATTTGGCCAATTGAATAGGGGTCTAAATAAGCACATAGCATCTTTTTTTAAAATAAGTTTTTCGTTACTAAACATCTATCCAAAATAAAGGTTTTCACTAACTAAAAACTTCTTTAAAAAAATGATGGTAAGTGCTTATTTAGACCCCTATTCAATTGGCCAAATCGCAATAGAATGAGGGCCATGGACATTTAATGATAGGTGGAATAAATTCCCTCAAAATATATATATATATATATATATATATATATATATATATATGAAAATGCAATAAATACTGCATATTTACAGCCTTATTAAGTTGCAATTTAGCCAATTGAATGGGGCTCTATATAAGCACGCAGCATATTTTTTTACAGAAGTTTTTAGTTAGTGAACTTCTATCCAAAAGCAAAGTCTTCACTAACTAAAAACTTCTGTAAAAAAAATATGCTGTGTGCTTAAATAGAGCCCTTTTCAATTGGCAAAATCCCAATTTAATAGGGCTGATAATATGTAGTAGAGACAAACGGAATTGAGTAAAGAAGAACAGAGAACAAGGAAGGAAAAAAACGATGGAAAAGAGAGAGGCTGAAACGGTGGGAGAAAGAGGAAATGGTCAAATTAATGGTGTCTATTTGTCTAAATAACAAAACGGTTCCCATGGCCTCAGAGCAACCTACCTTTCCTGTAATCACATACCCTGCAGTTGTGCAGATGTTATATTTGGAGACTCATTATAACAAAGACAATATGAAATGTGGAAAGTTAGCATCCAATGTTTTGAGAACAACATGCTTCTAATATAGCCAACAGAGCAAGGGTTAAAGGTTGGTATTGTCATAAAAACACCAAGAGGAAATAACCTCCAAGTAATACACAAAAGGACATGTGAAATGCTGAACTTGTTTGAGGAGTACTTCTTGCATTTTTGTTCCTGTGATGGATATTTTTGTAACACAATCAACAAATAATCCTGGGAAAAAATGCACATCTTAAGCAGCCAATACCATATTGCATTGTAAAAAAAATAAGCTTCATCTATTTACACGGAATCATATAGGATTATATAGTAATGTTGGAACCGATTGTATTTTTTTATATTTTAGTAGCATGTAACATGCATTATATATATAAGTAATACATGCATTATCTCTCACTATATACATATATATGCTCAACTTACTTGATACAGCTCAGCAGAATGAATATAATAGATTAAAGTAAACATGCGGATACTAGGATCCAACTTTACTACACTGGGTGCAGGCAGTGTCAGGATGCTATATCTGAGTTGCCATTTTTGGAGTAAAAGTCTTCCTGTACATTCAGATCACCGCTGATCAGAGAGCACACACAACTTTGAATTTGCCGCCCCATTGATTTTATCTCCCCAGAATGCACAGCTCAAGATCAGTAAATTCAAATATGCTTTCTGGGTGTGCTGATCAGCTTTAATCCAAAAGGCAGTTTTTTATTATTTAAAAAGGTATAAAAACATGTCCACTTACGCTTCCACTTCTTCCTTTCTTACTATCATTCCCTGTTTATCCTCTGACCCCCCCCCCCCCCACACTTGTTTCCTGCACTCCATGCCAGCTCCTCTCCCTCCTGCCTTTGGCAATACCTCCTTACTGTCTCCATCCTTTTATTACCTCCTTAAACTCTCACCATCATTTTTTCCTTGTTTTCCTTTTTATATTGTTGATTTCTTCTGCCTATAAATCTCCAAATAGTTCCTAACTGGTTTCTCCATTCTGTAGCTCATGAAAACAATGTACTTCTAAGTACAGGGTGTGCAATGTCTATAGATACATACATAGGTGTATTATATCCTTAGTGAAATCCAGACGCTTTCCATGTCCCTTTCAAGGAGGTTGCGCATATATCTGTATATAGTGAGAATGACGTCTATTGACTTGACCAGTTCATTCTATAATTCTACTGTAACTTTAGATCTGTATGAAAAAGAACTATAAAAAGTAAGATCAAAAGTGGTTGATCTTGCAATGCAACATTTTATTTAAATATTTGTTTCACTTCATATAAACGGTCTCTATTGAAATTCAGGGTGGAACGCATTTCTGAAGATCAAACATATGTCAGAAAATTAAGGTAGCGGCTCTGTCAGATTGACACTTGAATAGTCATCATCATTGTAGGTTGGATTTAAAAAATACTTAAGGTATTATTTCATAATATATATTTACTGCACCTGTCAGTGCACAAAAAATAATAATCTTACCGGTTTCAGAATATGATCCAAGAATATTCCAGGCAGGGGTGAACTCCTCGTGAGCCAGGCAAAGCATCATATTTCGATCTAGCATTTGTAGTTCTTTGACTGTTACTCCAAATTGCTGAATTATTGTTTCATGGCTAGACGGGATTAGACTGTCGCAATGGCTTTTGAGAAACTGTGCAATATTACAGGCCGTATCCTTAATATAAGTTATAGAAGTGCAAGCCACAATCACAGGTGAGTAGCCAGGAGTATACATACAAACTGTCACAGTTACGGATTCTGGACAATAGTGACCTAAAATAGGAAAGAAAAACCATGTTAATTTAATGTGTAGTTGAGAGCAAAATAATTAGAAAGACATATGGGATGTAAAAATAGGTGGAATTAATATAGTTAATAATTACCACTTATTTTTAATGTTACAAAATAATCCAAAAAGCTTCATAAAAGTAATACAATTGGTAGATGTTTAAAGTGGCGGTTAGAGAAGCACAGGCTCCTATTTTTTTTACGTATTTCCTTTTCTAGAATATCTTGTCTGGCTCTTATTTTTTTGTTCACTCCTGGGTATAAATATTTAAACAATAGGAATTTGAAGAAATAAGATGACATTTCATGGACTGTTGTCCGCTGTAAGGCTGATTAGAGGCCTACTATGATAGTCTATAATAACTTCAGTAGAAAAGATCAGTATAAACACGTTTTCAATGTATTGCAATTAAAAATGCTGATCTTTTTAAGCAATTCATACACTAAAAAGTATCTGGTTTTACACCATCTCTAGGCTGTGGCTCCCCCCATCATTTACGAAACTGTGTGTCCAGTACATTTCCATAAACTACTATCATCAAAGATGTTTAGCCGGGAAATGGATCCCACACTTTGTCACAGTTTGTCAACAGATCAGATGGGAGGGCAAAGATGGGGAAAGCAGCTTTTATAAGTGTAATTTTTCCTTTTGTAATAATTGAAAAAAAGTTGTTTGTGTTGATCTGTACTACCTAAAGGTCATAACAATGGAACCATTACAGTGGCCCTTTAAACAGTATCAGTATAAAAACATAGTGGCACTCTTATATACTACAAATGAATGTTAAATTATCCACACCAGCTGTAAACCTCTCTTGTTTCTCTTGGCTGAAGGTTGTTCCTGGCATGTCCAATGGAACTTCACAACTTTCTGAATTTTATACCATATTGGCAGCATCCACCTTTTTTTAATCTGCATATTTCTATATCAGGAGTGAAATAAAAATTATCATAGCCAAATGTCACAAATTCTGTGAGCTTGGATACAGTTCAAATGTTAATGTGGAATTCTTTTTTAGCTTTTATTTACTTTGTAGTTATTTTACAGCATCACATATGACTTCTAAAAGAATCTTGCCTATACCCACTCAAAAGCCTTTTACCAAAAAACAAAAATCACTGAAAAGGCAATACACTCTGTTTGCTGCATCTAAATTGTCAGTTTTTGTCTGTTGGATTCTTGACATTTCTAACCCCAAACGGAAAAAAAATTAAATTTTTATTGATGTAGGGAAAGTATATACGCATTTAGAGGGTGTTTGTAATTTATGGTCCATTCAGTACCTGAGAGTTTGTCCCCATAAACTTAATGGACCACGGTATGAAGTTTTGATGCTCGTATAAGCAGTATGCCAAGGAATGAGAATTGAGCATACTATTAAAAAAAAAAGAAAAACATTCTCCTTTGCTGAGGTGTCACTCTAGGGGTATTTTATGTAAATTACGGGGGTGTTCGTGCACTATTTCTCCAGGTTCTGTGAGTTTGCCCAGAAGAAGTTTTCAGTTACAGCCCAGCCATTCACACCCCCACAATTTCCAAAAAACCCTCCTAGAATGACTCGGTAGCAAAGGAGGAATGTAGTGCTTGATCAAAGTGGTTAATGGAGTCAAAGGGAATAAAAATATGTTTAAAAATGAATAAATACATTTTTTATTTAAACAATATTCTCAATTCCCATTCTTTGGCATAATGCCTACATAAGCAATATAACTATTACATTTTTTTTCATATAGTGCACCTGCAAGAACATTTTGTACTTGATTTTGACTGCTCTACATGATGGTGCAAAGCAGTATCCATGAATTCCTAATAATACTTTAATGAGATTCTTTAAATGATTAAAAACACACAAAATATGGCCAAGTGTCTTGTAAAATGTATCATTTCTTGGAATTATTTTAGCAAGAAACTGACTCACAAATGTCAACTACTGTCAATAAACCTCTATTCATTTATGAGAATCACAGAGAATGCAAAAATACACTTATTTTCTGTCTTTCAATTTAGATAAATGACCAGTCTTCTTAATAAACCGTATAATGACATGCAATGCACAATCATTTGCTAGTAATGAAACCACTGACCTGGAAAAATGGACCGCAGAGTGTTCGCACTGACACGCTCTGCAAACATGACGTGCCTCTGACTGGATCCATTGTAAACAAAGTAAAATTCGGCATCTTCCGGGAGATGTAGATCCTTGCCAAACTTCGCAAATACAGTCATTTGACCCTGGAAAATAAACAAAACTCGGTCTGCACAGAGTCACCTTTCAAACAGGCCCCGTATTGCCCTGGCTCCACATGTGCACAGTTATCTTCATTTTCCACTGGCTACTTTGGCCTTCAACATAGAATACATTATTTCTGAGGTAAAACAGTAGAAAATGAACTAGTGGAAAAACTGAATAAAAACAAAATTGTCAGGCAAGAGATTTTAGAGGCCAGATATTCGGATTATACCCTTTAGCCTCAGACAACCAATTAGTTTTGTCACTAGCACAATTAATTTCAACCAGTTTTGGCAATAACTTAAGTGTGTATCTATGTGATTGTAGAACATTACTACATATTAGGCTTTTAAGGATCATGGTTTCATTATTTTTAAAACGGACTCTTCTGTAACACTTACAAAATGTTTTTAGAATGTAAAAAACGAATACAGCCTCCAACGTATGCAGCTGTGGAAGCTACCATTTTGTTTTGAGTAGATCAAAGTCCTGAGGTGGCAGGAGAGAGTGAAGTTTTTGGCTACAGACTAAAGGGAAGTTCATTAGTTTGCAAGGATACACCCTCCAGAGAAAGTAACACACCACAGCAGGCAAGAAAACAAAATGGAAACCTACAGTAAACAACAACAACTGCAAATACAAGTAAAAAAATCTAAAAGTTGTCCTTATCTTTAAAAACGTTGTCCGTTATTGTGTTTAGTTAATCGAAGCACCATAAAGAAGTAATTTAAATTATTTGAAACAAGGAATGACTTACTGATTCTTAAGGTCCTTTGAGAAATGCCATCAGACTGCTCGAAATGTCTCTAATATCTTAAGCCCCTAGTGGCAGTCCCATAACTATTTTTTAAATTACAGTCACATGTCTCCTGTAATGATCCTCCACTCTATGGTTATACTTTAGAATGTCATGTGGGTCCATAGAGATCCTTATGGATCCCCACAGCACCTAAAATTAACCCTATACCATGGTCATTCCTATTGCCCCAAGGTATGCAATTCTATAACTATTGGGGGTGCTGAAGTAACTCCTTTGTTCCTAAAATTAACCGCTATACTACAGGGATACTTATAAAAAAATACTTTTAAAAATTACATATAAAATAAAAGAAAAAAGAAAAGAAACTACCAAAATATCTTACTGTAGGGAGCAAATTTTACTTACTAGGTTCCCAATCTTCAGCCCTGGATAAGCGGGTACACCTGTGTTGCTTGAAGTCGTTCTTCTATCGTGATTGAAGACCCTTGATCCTCATCTTAGGTTCAGCTTAGCTAACATTCTCCTCTCTGATTTCCTGCTTTGCCTGCTTCTATAGCTAATCAGAGACGGTCAAAACCTTATTCTGACTGGCTGACATTTTGACCAGAATAGGGTAAAATGGAGCCCAATTAATTGGTTAAAGACTAACCAATCAGAAAGCAAACATTTCAATCCATGCATTCTATTGGTTAGACTTTTAACCAATAAGAAATGGGTTGGAGCAAATTAAATATTCAATTCTGATTGGCTCAATTATGTGTCAACATTTATTCAGCCTATCAGAAGCCTAAAAAATGGTATATAGTCAGTGGAGGAGCTTTTTTAGTTCAGTTTATTTATATATTTTTTTAAGAACGGACAGTATTTTTAGGTGGAGGCTCTTTCCATGGGCCAAAGATGAATATCTAGGGTCTTCAATCAACACAGATGTCCCTGCTTATGCATAGCTGAAGATCGAGGACCCGACGTCAATGGTACATACTTTAATGTATTTAATTTTTTTAGTGTGGATAGTGTTTGGAACTATGGCGGCCATGTGGATCACCATGGTGGGATAGGGTAATGGATTCCATAGGGACTCCTACAGTAGTAGTTAGGGTGCCATGGGAGTCCATGGTATAGGACTTGGTTTAAGGTGCCATGCTGGTCCATAGAGACCAGAAAAAAATCATAAAGCTAGTTTTAAATTAGGAAAAATAAATGTTGACACGTCTGCTGAAACCTAAAAGCATCCACGATACACTGGTGGAAGTTGTGTTTATTCATGGAGAGTCATGTTTGCAGTTTCTGATGTCAGTAAAGGGGAAGGGGTGTGGTGTATATGTGAATAATATCCAATAAACCTATTGACCTCTACCTGTTCCCTACTCCGCACATCTCCATCTACGGACTGATAAAAACACCCCCCACCTGCCTTTTTGAGAAGGAATGTAATTAGGAACATATGTATTATTCTACCCATAAACAGAGTGTTGAAATGTTTTTACCTAGCTGCTAATGTTGTTAGTTTGCTCCACACTTCCCAAACAAATTCATTTCTCTTTAACTGAAGCGGTCATTTAACAGTGGTCATCTCCAAAACTCCACCAACCTTTCCCTTTGTTCTGCTCATGACCTGCATCTTTGCTTCCTTTAGTTACCGTATATACTCCCTCCTCAACCCCCCTCCTCATCCTCAACCCCCCCTCCTCATCCTCAACACCCCCCTCCTCATCCTCAACCCCCCCCTCCTCATCCTCAACCCCCCCCTCCTCATCCTCAACCCCCCCTCCTCATCCTCAACCCCCCCCTCCTCATCCTCAACCCCCCCCTCCTCATCCTCAACCCCCCCTCCTCATCCTCAACCCCCCCCTCCTCATCCTCAACCCCCCCTCCTCATCCTCAACCCCCCCTCCTCATCCTCAACCCCCCCTCCTCATCCTCAATTCCCCCCTCCTCATCCTCAACCCCCCCTTCTCATCCTCAACCCCCCTTCCTCATCCTCAACCCCCCTTCTCACCTTTACCTCTTTCTAATTAGCTCCCCCTCTCCCTTCCCCCTCACTTACCTTCTATCAGCAGCTGCTCCTGCGCTCCTCTGCGCGTCTTCCGGCTGCATCGGGACCCGGCATGTGCTAATGACGTGACGTCACATGCGCGTCACAACATTAACATTGTCCAGGGTCCCGACGCAGCCGGAAGACGCTGGGAGGAGCGCAGGAGCAGCTGCTGATGGAAGGTAAGTGAGGGTAAAGGGGGGGTAATTAGAATGGGGTAAAGTGAGAAGGGGGTTGAGGATGGGGGTTGAGGATGGGGATGGGGGTTGAGGATGGGGAGGGAGGATGGGGAGGGAGGATGGGGAGGGAGGATGGGGAGGGAGGATGAGGAGGGAGGATGAGGAGGGAGGATGAGGAGGGAGGATGAGGAGGGAGGATGAGGAGGGAGGATGAGGAGGGAGGATGAGGAGGGAGGATGAGGAGGGAGGATGAGGAGGGAGGATGAGGAGGGAGGATGAGGAGGGAGGATGAGGAGGGAGGATGAGGAGGGAGGATGAGGAGGGAGGATGAGGAGGGAGGATGAGGAGGGGGGTTGAGGAGGGAGGATGAGGAGGGAGGATGAGGAGGGGGGTTGAGGAGGGAGGATGAGGAGGGGGGTTGAGGAGGGAGGATGAGGAGGGAGGATGAGGAGGGAGGATGAGGAGGGAGGATGAGGAGGGGGGTTGAGGAGGGGGGTTGAGGTGCAGGGTTGAGGCTGAGGAGGGGGGATTGAGGAGGGGGGGTTGAGGAGGGGGGGTTGAGGAGGGGGGGTTGAAGAGGGGGGGGTTGAGGAGGGGGGGTTGAGGAGGGGGGGTTGAGGAGGGGGGGTTGAGGAGGGGGGGTTGAGGAGGGGGGGTTGAGGAGGGAGGGTTGAGGAGGGGGGTTGAGGAGGGGGGTTGAGGAGGGGGGGTCGAGGAGGGGGGGGGTTGAGGAGGGGGGTTGAGGAAAAGAAGGGAGGGTTGAGGAAAAGAAGGGAGGATAAGGAGGGCTGTTGAGGAAGGGGGAGGGAAAGAGAGACACAGGGGAGGCAGAGTAGGGGGGAGACACAGGGGAGGGAGAGGGGGGAGTGACACAGGGGAGGGAGAGGGGAGGAGTGACACAGGGGAGGGAGAGGGGAGGAGTGACACAGGGGAGGGAGAGGGGAGGAGTGACACAGGGGAGGGAGAGGGGAGGAGTGACACAGGGGAGGGAGAGGGGGGGAGTGACACAGGGGAGGGAGAGGGGGGGAGTGACACAGGGGAGGGAGAGGGGGGAGTGACAAAGGGGAGGGAGAGGGGGGAGTGACACAGGGAGGGAGAGGGGGGGAGTGACACAGGGGAGGGAGAGGGGGGAGTGACACAGGGCAGGGGAGAGGGGGGAGTGACACAGGGCAGGGAGAGGGAGGACACAATAAAGAGGCACAGAGGGCACAAGAGAGAAACAGGGGGCAGCACATTTCCCATTTTCCCCGCTTATACTAGAGTCACTACGTTTTCCCAGTACTTTGTGGTAAAATAGGTGCCTCGGCTTATACTCGGGTCGGCTTATACTCAAGTATATACAGTACTTCCTTTTCAAGACTTCTCTTGAGCTACACCTACTCTTTTCAACTCCTTGCTCTGTCAGACAATCTTGTTTCAAAAGCATGAACTTTTCACTAAATAACAGCTTTTTAAAGAGGCTTATTACCTAGACCAGTAAGGTAAAAATCCCTTACACATTGTACTCTCTTGCACTCCCTTCTATGTTGTCTTTAGATTTCTGTTTACCTTAAAATGTATTCTCTTGTATCTATTGTACTCATTTTTATTTAATATGCCCTTTTAAATAATGCTTATGCCGGCACATAATATACAATGAGTAATACAAATAATAATATATACTACATTTACAATATTTTCCTTCTCTGGCACTTCTTCTCCCCCGCTTCTGCTCACTATTGTGAGCTCATAGTTTAGTGCTAGGCTCACTGCTGTTTTCATCTACACATCATCCTGAATTTCAGTATCATTGATTGCCGATTGCACACAAAACTATATTTATATATCTCTTTTCCAGCACATCACTCTAAGCATGTCAAATCATGGATTCTCACTCTAAAAACATTTCACCCCCCTCAAGACCTTTTCAACACACGTACAAAATTAAAAAAATTTGAGTCATATTTCTCTTTCTTTTAAGTTTTCTTATCAACACTCAGTGGCCATTCTGGCAGGTAAAACTTGTCATGGCAGTTTAATGTAACCGCTCCCTGGATTCTTATTGTAGAGTGCTATTTCTTGTAAGTAATATACTTTCATATGCCCAATTTGGTTGGCTGTAGGCAAATGAAATATGCAATTCAGATAACATTGCCTAACCTGACCAGATCATTTATATTTAATCAGTGTAGTGAATAAGAAACCATGAGAGTTAAGTGGCCCCAATTAAATTTACACAAAATAACTTTCACGATTTTTGACAAAGGTTAAAAGGTAACCTCAGAATTTCCCATTGATCTTTGGTTACTAGGGTTTGTTGAACTGGTGTCTTGAAGCTACTTGTACAATAAGTGTGAAGTTCCTCAGAATTTAGCCATCTCATTAATCCTTTCAATGGCAACTGACACTGTACATCTTGTACACATAAAAGATACTTTAACATTACCACGTTTTACATTTGAATTATTTTACAAAATTACTTTTTAATAACTAGTCATTCAATAAATAAATGAATAAGTAACAAAATATTTTAGTACCATTATGTCAAATGAACAGTTCTACCCCTTTGAAAAGTTTGTAGATGTGTCAATAGTTTGATAATATTGATGACTATGATAAATTCTTCCCCATACAGATCAAATGGGTGGTTTAAGGTAAAATATGAATACTTATTTTATAGCATAGAGATTTGTTAACAATTTACTTTTATAGAAGGTCTAAAGCTTTGGTTTTCCTGGATCATTTAAAAAATAAAATGGTCAGGATCTTGTGGACCACCTTAATACAGGCGGTGCCTGGGTTAAAAGCTCAACTTACAAACGACCCCTACTTAAGAACGTGGTCCCAAGGCTTTTTGTATGAATTTGTTCTTATGATCTGATTGTTTGAAGTAAAAGAAAGAGCACAATAGTTTCTGTGACGTATTATTACAGTACAGGGGTATAATAATTATCACATACAAGCCATTATAGTATTATTCCAATTATTATTATTATTATTAATAATAATAACCAGGGGTTCGACTAACATACAAATGCCACTTAAGAATATTCTCAGGAACAGATCTCCTCCCTTACCCGGGGACCCCCTGTTCTACTAAGGGCCATTCACCAAATTAATTTTCTTTGCCTTTTTCTTAACAATTAGAATGTGCTTTACCATTTAGGAATATTAACAGGTCTTGTCAAAATATGCAATATTATATATTCTGTACTTCAACTGTTGCATTATATTAGAAAACAAATATGTATAGTCCTAAGCTTTGGTGACTTAGAAAAGCAAACTTAAAATGCCACTTTAGTATTCTCATAAAGGGTTTACTAAAGAAAAGTTAGGTAAGGCTAGATAAGAAAAAAAACTTTTATTGTATGTTTAAACAATGAATTACAATGTTTTAATCATGCCTCCAAAGTACGAGATCCTTTACTCTCCATGCCCTGAATGATGTATTGTCTCTGGAGTGGAAGCCACAGGAGAATGCTCTCCAAACAAGAATGCAGTACATGCAGTATGATAGTGGGATACAACTAGAAAGTGTATTTGTGTACAATGCTAGCAGCTTTTGTTACACTGCTGCCTGCTAGAATGAGTGTTTTGCAGAGGATGGACAGATCTGGTGCTCATACAGCATGGGATAGGATTTAAAGATAGTAATTTGTTGTTTAAATGTAGATTAATAAAAAATGTTTTTCTTATCAAGCCCTACTTACAGTAAGGGAAAAAAGTATTTGATCCCCTGCGGATTTTGAACATTTGTCAACTGACAAAGAAATAATCAATCAGTCTATAATTTAATGGTAGGTGCATTTTAACAGTGAGAGACAGAATAAAAAAAATTAAAAAAACAAACAAACAAGAAAAATGCATGTAAATTGATTTGCAGGTCAATGAGTGAAATAAATATTTGATCCCTTCGACTTAGTATTTGGTGGCAAAACCCTTGTTGGCAATCACAGAGGTCAGACGTTTCTTGTAGCTGGCCATCAGGTTTGCACACATCTCAGGAGGGATTTTGTCCCACTTCTCTTTGCAGATCCTCTCCAGGTCATTAAGGTTTTGAAGCTGATGTTTGGCAACTCGAACCTTCAGCTCCCTCCACAAATTTTCTATGGGATTAAGTTCTGGAGACTGGCTAGGCCACTCCAGGACCTTACTGTGCTTCTTCTTGAGCCACTCCTTTGTTGTCTTGGCTGTGTGTTTTTGGTCATTGTCATGCTGGAATACCCATCCACAACCCATTTTCAATGCCCTGGCTGAGGGAAGGAGGTTCTCACCCAAGATCTGATGGTACATGGCCCCGTCCATAGTCCTTTTTGATGCAGTGCAGTTGTCCTGTCCCCTTAGCAGAAAAACACCCCCAAAGCATAATGTTTCCACCTCCATGTTTGATGGTGGGGATAAGGTTCTTGGGATCCTCCTCCTCCAAACACGGAGAGTTGAGTAGATGCCAAAGAGCTTGATTTTAGTTTCATCTGACCACAACACTTTCACCCAGTTCTCCTCTGAATCATTCAGATGTTCATTGGCAACTGGCCTGTAAACGTGCTTTCTTGAGCAGGGGGACCTTGCGGGTTCTGCAAGATTTCAGGCCTTCCCAGCATAGTGTGTTACCAATTGTTTTCTTGGCGACTATGGTCCCAGATGCCTTGAGATCATTAGCAAGATCCTCCAGTGTAGTTCAGGGCTGATTCTCACCGTTCTCATGATCATTGAGGTGAGATTGCAATTAATTGCACCAACTTTTGTCACCTTGTCACCAAGCTGCTTGGCGATGGTCTTGTAGCCCATTCAAGCCTTGTGTAGGTCTACAATCTTGTCCCTGACATCCTTGGACAGCTCTTTGGTCTTGGCCATGGTGGAGAGTTTGGAATCTGATTGATTGATTGCTTCTGTGGACAGGTGTCTTTTATACAGGTAACAAATTGAGATTAGGAGCACTCCCTTTAAGAAAGTGCTCCTAATCTCAGTTCGTTACCTGTATAAATACACCTGGAAGCCAGAAATCTTGCTGATTGATAGGGGATCAGATGCTTATTTCACTCATTGACCTACAAATCAATTTATAACTTTTTTGACATGCGTTTTTCTTGTTTGTTTGTTTTTTGTTATTCTGTCTCCAACTGTTAAAATACATCTACCATTAAAATTATAGACTGATCATTTCTTTTTCAGTGGACAAAATCAGGAGGGGACCAAATACTTTTTCCCCTCACTGTAAGTATTCTTTAGAGAACCCCAAAAAGACAGGCTGATCCAAATGGGATTTATTTCCCTCACAAACTGGAGAGTTGCCTGGGATTTCAGGGCTGGTCTTGCTTTTGGATAGAGTCAGCTTGATATACTATAGTATATTTATTCTATGTAATGGCATGAGCGAGTTATCATTGATTTGAAACAGACTGCCACATGGCCGATTCTATAAATGGTATCATTTCAATCTATAAGCAATAAAAAGTACTTTATTCATTTAATATAAAAATGTAAATTTTCTCACAGTAAACTTATGTTTAGTTTGTAAATGTTACTTGTCAGTCAGCCTTTATGATTCAACAAGGTTTCTGAATTTCTCTAAGAATATAACATACCTATGTAACTCTACTTGTGTAGTTTATTTAAAAGCTCGGTTTCTCTGCATAACGTCTTGCAGATAGTTCCTAATTGGTTTCTCCCCTCTTTAGCTCATGAACACAGTGTACTTTGAAGTACAATGTGTGTATTGCCTAAAAATTAATCAGTGTAAACATTCTGCAACATGCTGCTTAAGAAATGTCACCACTGGCTAATTTGAAACACTGCACTCCACAATCTGTGTATTCATAAGCTGTGTGAGTAACAGAGGGCAGACACAAACAGGAACACATTTTATTATTTTAGTCAGAAAAACAGCTTATAAGCACTTCTTGATAAAAAAAAAGTACTTAAAAGTAAATAGATACACAACGGGCCTTATTCTAATCCTACGTTTTTGGCATAAGTAGCCGCAAGGGGAGGCCGCAGGCTACTTAGCTATTCAATTTGCGGCCTTCGATCAGGTTACGAGCCTCGAGCTGCGATCCCTTGCGATTTGCTCAATCACAGCTTTCTTCCGTCAAAGCCTTTGATCATGTGCGGCCTCGAGAAATCCCAATTCGCTATTCAATTACTACGATCACCCTGCCGTCAAGCCCGTACAATCGCTAAAATTAAACCACAGCTTACACCGAAGAGGTCCGGCAACGCTCCTACTTACAAAACTATCCTGTACTTTTATTAAAAAAGTGAAAGTAATTTTAGGTCTTAGAATTCCCCTACATTCCCCTACTCTCAAATCGGCAAATAAAAATAGTTCAATTTCATGTAAAATTTTCGTCATAAAGTCCTACGGGCTTCAACCTCAAAGCCCGTAGGACTTTTGAATCCAACCTCCAGGCTTGGAGGTTGAAGCCCGTCAGACTTTATGACTGAAATTTAACATGAAATAAAGTGGTTATTTATGACGATTTGAGAGATTATGAATGTTGTGCTATTAATTCTAAGACCTAACATCTTTCTCTTTTAATAAAAGTACAGGATGGCTTTTTTATTTGCTTCATTAGTCCTACGTTCTGAAAGTAAGACCTTGGCGGTTCTATGGGTTTGAATGAGCTCCAAGTCCGTAACTCGTTATTCGCGTCCGCAAGCCCGTAACTCATGGTTCAAGCCTGCAAACCCGGAGCACTTGAAATGCAAATATAAATTTAAGACAGCACCGTAAATGATGGGGAACACAAGGGGTGACATGAGGAATAAAGGCACAACATTCTCAAGCTGGCACATCGCCAAAATACAATACTTGATTTCACGTTTAATTTCCGTCCAAAGTCCGACAGGCTTGATTAACCTGCAAGCCCGTAACTCGTTATTCAAGCCCGTCAGACTTTGGACATAGATTAAATGTGAAATCAAGTATGGTATTGTGGCGATGTGCCTGCTTGAGAATGGTGTCCCTTTAATCCTCATGCCCCCCATTGTGTTCCCCATCATTTACAGTGCAGTCTTGAATTTATATTTGCATTTACAGTTATCAGAGTTTGCGGGCTTGAAACACGAGTTACAGGCTCGCAGCAAATGCTTATTGCCGATTTGCGATCGCCGTAAACGGGTCCTCCTTGCGGCACCGCCCACATCGACTAGCAGCGTACACATAGCGATATGCGGGGGCGTAACCCGGTCACAAGGAATTGCAGACTTGCAGCCGTTTTACGGCCCGATTAGAATGAGGCCCAACTATATTATTTTACTAGTGAAATCCCGATCCAGAAACCTTTCATATCGTTTAAGGACAGAGTGATATCCTTTAATGTGATATTATTGTCAATAATTGCCAATTATTCCCTGTGGCTCTGTATGTGATATGTCCAAAGCAATAAGGAAATGACCATGGGATAATTACCATAATCAACCTAGGAAATTATTGGCCCATTAAAAAGATACCATTCTGTTCTTAGTGGGTGGATGAAAAAGGCTCACTGACAATTAATTTGGTAAAATGTAATACAAATGTAATCAATAAATACTAGTTACTACCAACAACTTTAAATTCTGCAATATTTGGAACCTCCCATGTCACCTAAACATTGTGAATGTCTCTTACTTTTACAACTACAAATCAAAAGAAAATTTTCTTGACTACAGATTGCTCATTTTTTATGCAAAAACAAATTGTTTATAATGTTTACATGTTTTTGTTTTAATAAATAACCGAAAATGTGAACGCTGTGTGTGTGTTACTTTAATTTGTTATTATCCTATATTATTACGCAGGACAAGATGCTGTGAATAGCATTACATATAAGAAGTGTTACACTTACGTATAGAGGCACTTCAGTGTTGCTGAGCTCCATCATCTTAACATCTAAAGAAAGAAAGAAAGCATGGTTACTGTAAGTCACATCATATTACTTTGCTTATAGTCTATAAAAGAAGATCCGTCTTTTGCTATATATTTCCAATTAAACAATAGAGCAGGTGGATGTGCGCTCCTGCCTCAGACTGCACCTTATTCAGATAAGAGGTGTGTAGCACTCCAGGCCAGGGCTACGCTTCACAAGAGACAGCTGGAGAGTGTCTCTGTCACGCATGTGAAACCACTGCAAGGCCTGCATTGTGTACTTCTTATACACCGCACGCCTTAATGAGGGGATCTTGGCTTTCTTACATATGTGGCTGCAAAAGAAATACACCTCTAATGGGGAACTAATTCTTCAGGAAATGTAAAGAAACTGAACAGAGCCTGGGGATTCAGAAAACAAAAAACTCCTGGATACAACAATTAGCTCAGCACCTTAAAGGGACAAGGAAGGTTTCTCGATATAGATATGTATTTACGTTTCTGTACTTTATTTTATTAAGTCGGAACTTTCCTGTTTCTTGCCTGCCAGCAGTGGCGTGCAGTGGCCCAGTAGGGGGCAATACGGTAGCTCGCCAAGATTTTGTTCAATTTTTTAGGGCTAGATTTAGGCGTAAGGGTTATGGTTTAGGTAGATACGCTTTTCATAGTAAAAGTAGTGGCTTGTTGTGCACGTCACTATTTTAATATGTAAAGCTTACAAATCTGCCACTGCCCTAATCCTAAACTCTAGCCCCTAACCATAACCCCTAAATCTAACACTCACCCTAAGAACAAATTGAACAAAGTCTCAGCAAGCAACCGTCGCGCCACCTAGTGACAGCTACACACAAATGCTGCTGGGGACGAAACAGGAAAGATCCAAGTGCTTATAAGCTTTGCTTTTACTGAACAAAATCAAACAAATATTAGCTGCTTGGGGCTGCAGTTAATAAAAGACAAAGACAGTGGCTTTGCAGTGTCTCATAATATCCAATCAGGAGCAATGTATACTGCTGAGACAAGTCACTGATGAACACTGGTTAGTATGAGACACTGCACAACCAGTAAGGCAGAGTCTGTGTCTTCATAAGCTGCAGAGGGCAGACCCATACTGGTATTATTGGTTTGCTTTTATTCAGTAAAAACAGAGCTTATAAGAACTTCTTAATAATATAAAAGTACATCAAACCAAATAAATGCATAGGTATATTATACTCCTAGTAAAATCCAGATAACCTCCATGTCCCTTTAAGGGAACCACAAACCAGAACAACCAGAAACACAGAGTCAACCAGGACTGAAGGACAGAACAAGAACCATTTTTTGGTCATAAACAGGTATTTTGCCATGAGCTTGATGGAGCTCGGGGGGCAGTAGCTGACAGATGTGTCTGGCGTGCTGCAGTCCATATGGTCACGGAGAGTCGAACACAAGTGAACGACTAAACAACAACAAAATAACCTGTAATACATTTGCGTTTCACTATTTTGTAAAAGTTTTTTTTCCATACTGTATATTTAACCCTATTAATCCTCAAACAGTTCTGACTAACGGGTGTATGGACTTGCAGGTGATGCTGAAATGCCAGCGTGCTCTGTCTGCTACACCAAAGCATGTCTGCTTATGCCTTTAGGTTCATTAGACAATTCAGACACAAAGCAAAATGTTACGGTTTACTTTTGCGGCAAAGAGATTATATAAGAATGCAGAGGTAGCTTGTAATTTATGGTCCTATCAGGAGCGGAGAGCTTGTCCCCATAAATACAATACATCAGGTGACGCAACCAATACCTGCAAATACTCAAAGGTAAATACACGTTGTGAGTGCTGTAAGAGCCGGCATAGCACCAACAACTCTAAAATAGTGAAGAGAGTTTCAAATGAAAAATATTTTTACACATTTTCTACCTGATTTTGCCTCTGTTTAGTGAAGCTCAGGTATATATTTTTGAAGGTTTCATTAGTGCAACACAATGGGGCATTTGTTGTATCTCTTTAAAAGTTATGAAAGCTGGACCATTGCTGTGGCGCCTTTTTATATATTTCTGTGTATTATGAATTATTCTGGTTTATTTATATGGTGGCAATATATTGTGAAGCACTATGCCGGTGTACAATGGTTAAACTATACATGACAACATTTCTTTGCGCACAGTTGCTGCTCTTGTACAAACATTTTTTTGGAAAGTATCTTATATTTAATCATGTCACTGGGGATACACCTTCTTACGTTGCTAGTCTGTCTGTAGAGTGATGGGAGGATTATCTTATGGAGTTCTACTGTAACATTTACCATTTGGAGAGGACATTTTCAATAGAAGTGAATACCGATCTCATCAAAATTCTTCTACCCCCTCCCAGGTTATTAATCAAGACAAAATGCCTGTCATCATTTAAGCAAAATTGAAAACAATAATTCAAAATAATAGTCTTTTTATTTATTTTACACTGTGTAAAAACATTTTGCACATTATCAAGTTCTTTGAAATTTCCCTTTTCTGCTAGGGAGATGCATCACACAGCTGACTCTGTGGAACCTGCCCAGCTGTGTGCAGGGTCTGTCCATGGCTCCGCCCACCCATGACAACATCTGTGTATATATCAGTTGTGTATAGCAGTGAGGGAGAATGTGAGGGGCAAACTGGCACTACTATACGGAGTGTCAAAATAAGGCAAGTAAGTCCACTTCAACAGATCTGGTGCTACTCGTACTCTCCTTTTCTCTTCCTCAGTAATGCGATAGGCACCTTCTGACCTGAGGGGCTCATCTGTCAGAGCCATATCATTATGTCTCTGGTTGTGCTTATCTATACAGTTTTCTTGCAAATATACTGGAGTTCCTTCTCCAGGGACCGCGCTTTGTCTGACATATCTGCTATGTCCTGCCCATCTTGGGTGACCCTACATGGTATATCTCACAGATTCATTGAAGTACACAAAACCCTTCACCAAAATAGGTAGCGATCCAGAAAAAAAGTTTATAAAAAAAGTATAACATATTATAGCTGTCGTAATAGCAAGTTGTCTTCACGCAATGTTAAAAATTACAGGTTGCGCATGCGCAATGAGCGCCAAAGGCCATAGGCGCTCATTGCAAGGGCCACGCGACGTAGGCTGCATTGCAGGCCTCACGAAGAGCGCCACAAGCGTTCATCGCGAGGCCCGCGTGACTTAGACTTTAAAACAGCCTAGACATGAGAACAGAAGGCGCTCATGTCGATGGCCGCAATCAGAGCCAAAAGCTGGACTTTACAATTTTAAACGGACTAAACTATTTCAAACCCGCAACTCGAAAGAACCCCCAAAAAAGCCAAATCATTAAAAAAAATTACTTACACACTGACACACTGCACAGGTGAACAGACACATGGAAGGGAAAGGGGGGAAACAGACACAGGGGTCAGAGAGTGGGGAGAGGCACATAATGAGCGCCGGAGGTGATCATTGTAAAGCACGAAAGTTGTGGGTTGCCAAAACCGGCAATGAGCGGCAACATGAGGCCTGTAAAGTACACGGGGGAGGGCAATGAACCAATATTTGGTTTGTTTATGAGGCATGCGAGATGTAGAAAACTTGTCTGAATAGACAAATATATTAAATTGTGTGAGATTGGGCAAAATACCCATTTATGAGAAGCATGACCACCAAAAAATGACTCACCTAATCATAGATGTGTAATTTTTTGGTGGTCATCCTTCTCATAATAAGCTTGATGGCGGTTAGAGGGACAGTAGCGGGCAGATGTGCCTGGCATGCTGAAGTTCATATGGTCACGGAGAGTCGAACACGAGTTAACAACTAAACCCCAACAAAATTACCTGCATTCATAAATATTTTCAATACTGCTTTATATACATGTTAAAACGACACTATCATTCCTTAAAAAGGACCAATGCAGATTATGAAGAATATAATGTATGTTAAACAATCTCAGTAGAAGGCAGTTTGCTTTGTACCTGTCCCTTCACGGCTTTAAATACAAGTAGTACTGTCATGGCAGCTTCCACACACTAGCAGAGCCTACTAAAAATAAGGTTTTCCCTAAGATTGCTGCATGTGAAGTTTTCCTAATGCTCACACTCATTTATATAAAAAGATTTGGCACCAGAGTCTCATGTCAGTTACTGAGTTCTCCCTTACTATTGTTAGATCTAACAAGGCTACAAGGCCTCCCTGCCAAGTCTACATACATCGGTCTGCCTCATAACAATAAGTGAATCTGAGACTGAGCCCTGCAATGAAACACGGCCAGGCTCTATTATCTCTGCTAATGGCTCAATTAGTTCTGGAACACACAATGAGCTTTCAAATGTGACCAGAGAAGACACAGTAATTAAGAATAAAGCACAGTCTGGCAACACAAATATGCTATTAAGTACACAACAACACTATGAGCAGTCTGGGATGGAGTCTTTAAGAGCAGCAACATTTCTATAAGTCCTATCACAGTACCCAACGTTACTCTGAATGAGGTGTGCCTTAAAGGGACACAGCAAAGGTACTATTTATAGAAGAAATTAAATATTTAATATAAATTAGTGATTCAATTAAATATAAATTCCTCACATACAGTCACTAACAAAATATTTTCTTTTTCTTTTAAACACATCTCCAAAATACATTACAAGACACAACTAAGATTCGAACACAATCTTTTATCATATCCCGTCTTGACTACTGCAACTCTCTCCTTGCTAGCCTCCTCACCACCAGTCTGTCCCCACTCCAATCCATATTGAATGCCTCCGCCAGACTCATCTTCCATACACAACATTCAGTGTCTGCAGCTACTCTGTCAATCACTCAACTGCCTTCCTGTAGCCTCCAGAATAACATTTAAAATCATGATTCTAACTTGCAAAGCCCTCAAAAACTGTGCACCTCCGTACATCTCTGCTCTTATCTCCAAATACTCCCCCAAATGCCCTCTTCATTCTACTAACGACCTTCCTTTTTCCTCCTCTCATCACCTCCTCTACCTGCCTTCAGGACTTTTCTTGTGCTGCCCCTATTCTCTGGAATCCTTGGCTCGCTCCACAAGTCTATCAAACTGTCTCAAAAACTCTCACCCTCCTGTACCACACGCAAACCCTTTAATTTGTAAGTCTGCGAATTTTCAGTCTTGCAAGGTGCTTTGGGGAATGCACAATGCACACAAGATTTTAAGCTCAAAGACAGGGCTCTCCACAGCCTTTAAATTATGCCACTCTTATCACATGTATAGTTGTGAGCAAGCGGGTCGCTGCTAACGCTGCGGCTCTCGCGAAGGCACTCCTTGCCGAAGGCGCTCCTTGCCAGAAACTGCGGACCTCGCAAAATTTACGGACTTACGAGAAACAAATACGAGACGAGGAACTTAGAGAAAAAAAAACATTACAACCTTGCAAAAATACGACCTTACCGCCCGAAACCCGCACACATGAAAACATTAAAAACACAATAAATACACACAACAAATACATAAAAAGCTTACCTACAACAAGGGGGGCACCCAGGACCTCGAAAACTAAAGTTACACCTTAATTTCACTCAAAATAGAAGAGTTTAGACACCCGAAAATCCAGTAAGCGAGAGAAAAAATGGCCACCGAAAAAAACGAAAACGAGACTACAGGACTTTAAAGACGCAAAACAACACCAAACACCTACGGATTTTCCGAAAAAGACAGACGCGATCCAAGAACAAGGACGCCAAATCAGCCACAGCCGTATACCACACATTAGGCACCATTTTACAACAGCAACACAATGCGGAAGTACACAGCTACCCTTTTTTGCCCGCGCACTCACACTATTTACACTACACACTGCACACATTACTGACACTTACACAGCAGCTCAAAACACACATTCTATGCTGCAGCAACATCCAAACAGATTGTTAGCTCTTCTGCACAATGCTTCCTGCAGATATTACTTCAAAATAGGTAAAGTATATTCATGTATTATTTTATTAAATATTTCATTAGCAAAAAAAAACAATGCTCATAGCACACAAACAACCAACAGCCTCGCAATGAGCGCCGAAGGCACTCATTGAGACACGCGTGAGGAGTGCCGAAGGTGCTCAGCTCCAGACTCGAAATGAGCGCCGAACCATCTTGGAACACCAACAAAATTAAATCTCTCAACCAAACACTATTACCTGCCTTACAATCTTATTGCCGTAATTTTTTGAAGGGCAAGTTGCTAGTACAAAATTATTGTTCACTGAAGATTTACGTTTCTTTACTAGGACATTCTTACAGCTTTTGCCTCAAAAAGTAGTGTTCTTGCAAACTAATGAGCTTTGCATTAGTCCTCCCTGTTAGTTTTACCAACCACAATCCCACAGTGCAGAGAGAAGCTGCTTCTCTCCATCTCAAAAGGACTTTTCACGATGTCCGTGCTCAGCCAGACAATCTTCCTGTGTCAAAACGCACAATAACATATTCTACAAAATAACTCATACACCCCCTACAATGTAACATACAGCCACCAACACTTGCATTAGCCTACTAGATCACTGCCATCTGTCTCCCTCCTGTCTCACACCCCCCTTGATTGCAAGCTCTTCAGAGTCCGGACTTGAATCCTGTTGCTCCAAGCTGTCTGCTTACCCATTTGTCATGTATTTGTATTTCTACTTACCTTAACATTTTACCTTTGTCATTTGCCAATTGTACCCATTGTATTAATTTGTAAATAGCGCTATTGAAATGCTGGAGCCTTTTTAAAGAGAAATATTATTATTATTATTATTATTATTAATAATATTAATATTAGTTTGCCAATAATCCCAGTTCCAAATGCCAAGTAAGCCTGCTATGGTAGCCAAATTATAAATTAGAGAAAGGCACAGCCACAAACATAGTAACAATGAGTGGCATTTTATAACAAATCTACTTTTCTGATTCTCACAAAAGAAATAAATGAGTCAGCACAATATTGTCATCCCCATACTTGGCTGGGTAAAGGACTACAAAATATGAGCTGAATTCAACACCCATATACACCCTTGCAGGGTTACAGTTTGGGCATAGTGCATGTTGGCACAATCAAGGGCATTTGGAAGACAAAGCTGGCATGGAATAAATTGTTTAAATATTTTATGAATGTGGGTCTTTTACTTATTCTGATTAGAGGTTCCCAACAAATCTGTCCCCTTCAGACCCAACTAGTAAATCAATACATTCCTAGGCATTTAAATTGTGAATATATGTGCAATGTACACAAAAGTTAAGCACTGTGGTCATTTTTCTTTAGATGTGTTTTCTTTAACAACTTCAAAAAGGGCAAAATATTTTTAGAAAACAAAAACTAAATAAATACATAAACATTGCCTTTACATAGTAACATAGGGCCACAGGCTAATTCCTGAAAGAAAAAAAAATTGCCAGTGTCCTAACTGTACAGTAAATCCTACATAGCTATGTTAATCATCCATCCCTAAAACATTGCGAGAGAACTCCTACGGGTCACTGCTTCGAGTGAACTTCACGGCAAACCCGAAAAGCAAAGCATAAGTCTCCATTGAGTTTTGCACTGAAAATAAATTACGAGTTACTCTGTTAGACTCTGACACACAAACTCTATGGTAATAAGATTTTATGGATCACTCGCAAATCAGGACTGTAAATTCAAAAAGCAGAAGAAAGACCACTCGCAAATATTTTTCAAACCTTTGCAGAGTCCCTTTGAAGCATTTACAGTGGCAGTATAGCACAAAAAATACTACAAAATGTTGAAATGTCAACAATATTTGGCATTTAACAACCCAATATCAACATATGTGTAATTAAAAAATATGGTATGTTGGTACTATGCCTGTCTTGTGATACAAAATCCAGGGAAACAAACAACCCAGAACTCAAGGGGTTAATACATGCCACAAATCTATGTTGCCTAGGAACAAATGCTCTGATACATTGTCTATAACTATATCCTATTTTAAAACACAAAATAAACACTTTTTTACTGATTGAAGCTATAAATACAATGGTCACGTCTTTCAAATATCAAAATATATTAATAAATAGAAAAACAATTATGCCAGTTATGGGCAGTTGTTCCTGCACTTCCCACTCATAAGACTTATGAAGTTCACATTTCTTATTGGCAAATAAAGCCCTGACTCATTCGTAAAGCTTATTTTGGCTGCTCCCTGCACAGAAATCTGTTGCATCTAAGGCAGGATTTACGGCTGTTGGTTGAGTGCTCTAATGTGGGGGACCAAAAGTTTTGAATACTTTTGCAACTTGAGAAGAAAAAGCTCCTGCAGCCGATTAACAGCTATACCACAGTTTACACTGTCCGATTAGCATAAGTAAGGTTGAAAAAAAGTTCAACCTTTTTAGATCTCCTCTGATCTGCAATATGCAGATTAGTTGTTAATTGATGCAGAGGAAGGCAAACAAACAAAACATTGCCAATTGTCTCAAAGGGGAAAAAACTAAAATGACTTCCTATCTAGGATAAACCTGAATGCCCTTTTTAAGCAAAAATATATCCAATTCCTTTTTAAGTTATCTATCGAATCAGCTGTCACCACCTCCTTTGAGAATTCCACAGATTAACCACCCTTACTGTGTAAAATCCTTTTCTTTCTTTAAGGTGGAATCCTTCAACTGACAAGGATGTCCACTTGTCAGTTGAAAACCTCTTGGAACAAAAAGCTCCCTTGACAAAGCTTTATACTGCCCCTGGATGTATTTATATAGGGTAATCATATCCCTTCTTAGACACCTTTTTTCTAGAGAATATAAGTGTAATTTGGTTGGTCTTTCTTCATAACTTAGCCCCTCTGTTCCCCTTATTAGCTATGTTGCCCTCCTCTGTACCATTTCCAGCTCAAAAATGTCCTTTTTATGTTGGGGTGCCCAAAATGATACTCCATATTCCAAATGAGGGCGTACTAGAGATTTGTATAGTGGCAGAATTATATTTGCTTCCCTTGCTTCTACACCCTTCCTAATACATGCTAACATTTTATTTGCCTTTGCAGCTGCTGCTTGGCACTGAGCACTGTTACCTAGGTGGTTGTCCACTAGTACTCCCAAATTCCTTTCAATATTGGATACCCCTAGATTTACTCCATTAAGATTATAGATTGCATGGCTGTTTTTCCTTCCCAGATGCATAACTTTACATTTATTTGTAGTAAATCTCATCTGCCATTTAGATGCCCATTTCTCTAATTTATGCAAATCCCTTTGGAAGGAAAGCACATCATTATCTGATTTAATTACCTTGCACAACTTAGTGTCATCAACAAAAACGGAGACAATACTTTCCAGTTCTACTTCTAAGTCCTTTATACCCAATTATTCATTACTCCATGGTCCTAGTATATTTTATCAAATGATCATGCCTGTTACTTTCTCAGGTGGGTTTGTCTCTAATCTTATGCACATTCCTTTAGAAAATACAGGCACTTGTAGATGCCACATTCCCGTTGTGCAGACTGAATTACACAGGATGTCCCTAAGTCTCATCCTATCTTAGGATACAGAACAGTAGACAACAAAATGGTAGATGCCACAGCAGCACTATTGCATTTAAAAGGAAATATGTTCCAAGGCAGTATTGCTGTATTTTCCATTCTCAAAGCATGTTGCTTATTTTCAAACGTAACATTTTAAAATAGTATGTTAAAATATATGACCACATGGGCCATTTAAATGGACTACTTTAGCAAGAATTTCTGTCTTGCACTTATGATCATGCTTTATATATTACAATGTAAAGTTTTGTATACTCAATCAGTAGTCTAAAGTGTAGAAAACATTATAGTGTGGAATTGGCAGGGTTGTTTTCTCCTCCTGTTGTCCTGATTGGTGGCATGATGCCTAGATAATCTATTGTATATCCACAAGCATTATGCCTTTAAGCACTGTATATCATCCCATTAGACTCATGCTCCCATATGAGAAATCAGGTAAAGAACAAAGCAATGTCTGCACCACCGTGAGAATAATGCATATTATCATTAATTTATTTCTGTAATTTTTTTCTAAAAGTATACTGTAGTGCTTAACAAAAATGTTCTGTAATATATGTTTCAGAGGTATCTAATATCACAACTTTCTCCAGTATACTGAAATCTACCTTATCTAAGGTTGCTTTTGTTATCGGACTTGACTTATTTGCTTATTTTGGTTTCTATACAAAACAGAGCAGTTACTTAAAATGAGTTTATTTGTTGTACTTAAATGTTTTCTCATAAGACACAATCAAAGACATGACACCAGTTAACACCTTGGGGCAGAGGATTGCTTAAAGGCAATGGACATCATACAATAAATATTTTTGTATGATAGGGTAAGTTCTACGGACCTCATCTCACGCTGCCATAAAAGCTTTGCCGCTGGAGAAATTATATTGTGTCATTACTTAGGAAAAAGTGTAGATAATTAGCATCTTGGCACTGCAACGATACATACAATGAAATGCATTGTGCACAACCTCTTGACTAAGCACCCAAGGGCTTTGTTCAAACAATGGCAGTAGGTTTACTTCTAGGAATCTCTCTCATAATAACCTATAAATTCAATCTTCTGCTCTTTTTGCCTAAAAACTCTCTCTTTCTGAGAATGTGAAGAACTAAAGTTCAGAGAACCATAGCTACCAATATTCCCAAAATATTTGTTATGCTCACTTTCACAGGAATAATGGCCCTATTAGACATTTAGCTGTCCCTTTATGAATGTCAGTCAGCTCTCATATCCAAATACAAATTGCAAACCTACATGTAATACTATAAGAACATTACCAAGAGCCTGATTCAATTTGAAGCCCGAATCTCATAGTATACAGGCCGTATGTCTGCGGGCTTATACTCTTCTAGAATTCCAATGCTATTCAATTGAACAAGCCTGCAAGTTAGGGGCCGAAAGCCAAAACCGTAAACCATGCAGTCGTATGTAGCATTTCAGGTCGGGAACATGATCAATCAAGCAAGCCCGTAACTATCCATTTAGAAACCGCCAATAAAAAACGAGACAGTCATCATTACGGCAGTATAAGATGGAGGTTACATGTCAATCAATTAGCGTTTAGAGGTCCGATATGCGATCAGATTCGCAACACCACGAAACACAAAATAATAAATATGCATGCCAATACTGTTCTAGTCCATATGGTTGGCCTGATATGTAATAACTCATTGATTCCCAAGATCGATATAACCCCGAAATGAAACATAAAATAAAATAATTTTTATTGCCGATTTGCGAGCTTGAGACTGTTGTGCAATTAATTCTAATGTCTTTCATCGCTTTCCCAGTCATTTACAGTGCAGTATTGATTGTTTATTTGCTTTTGCAGTGCTACGGATATGTCTTTAACCCATTTGCGGGTCCTCTCTAGTACTCGTAGGATCTTCTTCTACATTTGCTGTTTATGGGTGTGAAAACATTTGCAGGCTTGAGGGATTTTTGCAATTGAATAGCGATTTGTGATTTTAACGATCGGACGTGAAGGATCAAAGGCTTCGGGAGGCTGTAAGTTCCGGGTTTAACAACCGCAAAGTTTTCAAGCCGGTAACATGGTAGCGTTTTTTAGCTTGTAAAAAAAAACAATTGAATAGCAAATTAGCTTACGGGCTCCATTAACTTACAATTGCTCAATTTTTTAATTAAACAATATTTGAAACCTCCACCTGTCATTTTAACTTCCAACCTTCATGAATCAAATGCAGCTAATTAAACAGTACATAAATGTTTTTAATTGAATATATACTTAGGTCCTCATTCAATTGCAATTTGGCCAATTGAATAGAGGTCTAAATAAGCACATAACATATTTTTTTTAATAAGTTTTTAGTTAGTAAACATCTATCCACAAACAAGATTTTCACTAACTAAAAACTTATTTAAAAAAAAATATTTTATGTGCTTATTTAGAACACTATTGAATTGGCCAAATCGCAATTGAATGAGGCCCTTAGTGAGCAATAGATCTCCAGTTGGTACAAGTTATCTAACATAGGGTTTTATTTAAGATATGGTAGCCAAGTATTATAGTTTAGTGAGGGTTTAAAGTAGAGGTCATCTAAGAACATTTTTAATCTAAACCATAGTAATTTCTGGCAGAAAAAGAACTACACAAAGAAAGCACCACACTTTGTTCAACGGAAGTCATGTATTTTATTAGCCAGAGGTGACCTTGGCACTCATTTCCATCTTGGCATAACACAAGAACTACAGGTAAAATAAATAATGCTTTAAATAAACACATAAAATGGGCAGATTAGTTAGGAAACGGGAAGTTTAACAAAATGGGTCATATCAAGAGGAAAATATTTATTTTATATATAGTAACATAGTAATTAAGGTTGAAAAAAAGTTTTTGGGATCTCCAGCAATATGCCGATTAGTTGTTAATTGATCCAGAGGAAGCCAAACAAAAAAAAATCCAAATAAAACTTTGTCAATTGTCTCAAAAAGGGGGGGGGGGGGGGGATTTCTTCCTGACCGCAGATACTGGCAATCAGATTCCTCCCTGGATCAATACTCCCTCTCTAATTATCAAGGATAACCCTGAATGCATTTATTCAAAAAAATATCCAATCCCTTTTTAGGGTATCCCTTAGGTATCTATCGAATCTGCTGTCACCACCTCATTTGGGAGGGAATTAATCACCTGCACTGTTAAGATTCCTTTTCTTTCTTTAAGGTGGAATCATTTTACTTCTAACCTCAAAGGATGTTCAATGTCAATTGAAAACCTCTTGGCACATAAAGTTCACTCGACAAAGCCTTTTATTGACCTTGGTTGTATTTATATAAGGTAATCATATGGGCGTACTAGTGATTTGTATAGTGGCAGAATTATATTTGCTTCCCTTGCTTCTATACCCTTCTTAATGCATGCTAATATTTTACTTGCCTTTGCAGCTGCTGCTTGGCATTGAGCACTGTTACCTAGGTGGTTGTCCACAAGTACTCCCAAATCCCTTTCAATATCCAATATCCCTAGATTTGAAGTGTAAACGCCCTCACACACAAACACATTGATCTTCAATGTATCATGTATCAATCAAGGGTCTTGTAGAGGCAAATATAAATAATATACATATATATATATACACACACACATATATACACATTATATATATATATATATATATATATATATATATATATATTATATATATATATATATATATATACATATATACATATATACACACACACATACATACATATACCTCCCATCCTTGCATTTAAACAACCACCAAACCTGAAACAAAAACTTGTCAGCAGAAAATTGGCCAATGAACAACTGAATACAAAAAAATGGAACTAAACCTTGTAACAAACGTGCCTGTAAATTATGCCAACACATTTTTAATGATGATACAGCCACACAAGACCTATAACATTAAAGGATCATATTCATGTACATCGTCAAATGTGGTTTATATAATACAATGTACTTTATGTGACACAGGCTGTTACATTGGAGGAACCGGCCAAAAAATGCATTTAAGGATGAATTTACACAGGCATTCAATAAGAAAACATAATGAAGACAGTTATTGTAGCCCAGTAGGACACCATTTTAGCCAGAATGATCACTCCATCCAAAACTTAAAAGTCAAAATATTCAGAGGAAAATGTAAAAGCATCCAAGAGAGAAAAGCATTTGAAATAAAGATGATCACATTCTTCAACACTAAAAACACAGGACTTAATATAGATTTGGGCTTTCTAACACATTATAAGAATTTCATGTGGTTTTTTTTTTTCTTCTTATACTATAACAGACTTAGCTCTCTTAATGAGGTGTTTGTCCAACAGGAAAGATATCACTGTGGACTACAGTACACTGCTTTATCATGTATATATTGATGTATATGTGTATATATATATGTTTCCTTTGCTATGTTGTGTTTATTCCCCATATATGTATTTACCTGATGATGTCAGATGCTGTCCCAACTCTCTCTCTGCATCTGCTGTTATTATTCAAACTGAGGGTTCCATCACATGTAGTATTGCTTGTGACGATAAAGAGAGGTTAAGCCTCTCGAAAGCTTGTCATTATAAATAAAACGCTTGTCCAATACAAAAGGTATCAAATTATATTGCAATACTCATTATTAATATATATATATATATATATATATATATATATATATATATATATATATATATATTGATTAATAATTACTAAATTACTAGATTACTGGACATTCACGGCTGCTTCACTCTTCAATTACATATACATACATAAATATATACACACACACACATATTTTCATAGTGCAGTGGTCTGTAAACAGCATTCACGAATAAGTATGTAACTGTGCCTGCAGTATATAAAACCTAACCAAATATAAATAGGAAGAATAGTAACATAATTTGACAAACAAAATGCTAATTATCTGTCAGGGACTGGAAGTCAGAGGCAGGAAAAGGCCCAGGAAACCAGACTGCAGGCCACAGGAAGTCTGGGGCCAGGGACTGCAGGTAACAGAGACCTCAGTAGCAGGAGCACCAAGTAGAATGGTTACAGGAGAAGCCTGTCCGGGTAGACAGGCTGAAGGAGTAGGGACCACCACAGAAGCCGGAGGTCCGGATAGACAGGCTGAAGGAGCAGGGACCACCACAGGAGCGTGAGGTCCGGATAGACAGACTGAAGGAGCAGGGACCACCACAGGAGCGTGAGGTCCGGATAGACAGGCTGAAAGAGCAGGGACCACCACAGAAGCCGGAGATCCGGATAGACAGGCTGAAGGAACAGGGACCACCACATAAGCCGGAGGTCCGGATAGACAGGCTGAAGGAGCAGGGACCACCACAGGAGCGTGAGGTCCGGATAGACAGACTGAAGGAGCAGGGACCACCACAGGAGCGTAAGGTCCGGATAGACAGGCTGAAGGAGCAGGGACCACCACAGGAGCGTGAGGTCCGGATAGACAGGCTGAAGGAGCAGGGACCACCACAGGAGCGTGAGGTCCGGATAGACAGGCTGAAGGAGCAGGGACCACCACAGGAGCGTAAGGTCCGGATAGACAGGCTGAAGGAGCAGAGACCACCACAGGAGCGTGAGGTCCGGATAGACAGGCTGAAGGAGCAGGGACCACCACAGGAGCGTGAGGTCCGGATAGACAGGCTGAAGGAGCAGGGACCAACACAGGAGCGTGAGGTCCGGATAGACAGGCTGAAGGAGCAGGGACCAACACAGGAGCGTGAGGTCCGGATAGACAGGCTGAAGGAGCAGGGACCAACACAGGAGCGTGAGGTCTGGATAGACAGACTGAAGGAGCAGGGACCACCACAGGAGCGTGAGGTCCGGATAGACAGGCTGAAGGAGCAGGTACCACCACAGAAGCCGGAGGTCCGGATAGACAGGCTGAAGGAGCAGGGACCACCACAGGATCGTGAGGTCCGGATAGACAGGCTGAAGGAGCAGGGACCACCACATGAGCGTGAGGTCCGGATAGACAGGCTGAAGGAGCAGGGACCACCACAGGAGCGTGAGGTCCGGATAGACAGGCTGAAGGAGCAGGGACCACCACAGGAGCGTGAGGTCCGGATAGACAGGCTGAAAGAGCAGGGACCACCACAGAAGCCGGAGGTCCGGATAGACAGGCTGAAGGAGCAGGGATCACCACAGGAGCGTGAGGTCCAGATAGACAGGCTGAAGGAGCAGGGACCACCACAGAAGCCGGAGGTCCGGATATACAGGCTGAAGGAGCAGGGACCACCACAGAAGCCGGAGGTCCGGATAGACAGGCTGAAGGAGCAGGGACCACCACAGAAGCCGGAGGTCCGGATAGACAGGCTGAAGGAGCAGGGACCACCACAGGAGCGTGAGGTCCGGATAGACAGGCTGAAGGAGCAGGGACCACCACAGGAGCATGAGGTCCGGATAGACAGGCTGAAGGAGCAGGGACCAACACAGGAGCGTGAGGTCCGGATAGATAGGCTGAAGGAGCAGGGACCAACACAGGAGCGTGAGGTCCGGATAGACAGGCTGAAGGAGCAGGGACCACCACAGGAGCGTGAGGTCCGGATAGACAGGCTGAAGGAGCAGGGACCACCACAGAAGCCGGAGGTCCGGATAGACAGGCTGAAGGAGAAGGGAGCACCACAGGAGCGTGAGGTCCGGATAGACAGGCTGAAGGACCAGGGCCCATCACAGGAGCGGGAGGTCCGGATAGACAGCCTGAAGGAGCCAGGACCACCACAGGAGCGAGAGGTCCAGATAGACAGGCTGAAAGAGCAGGGACCACCACAGGAGCGGGAGGTCCGGATAGACAGGCTGAAGGAGCAGGGCCCACCACAGGAGAGGGAGGTCCGGATAGACAGCCTGAAGGAGCCAGGACCACCACAGGAGCGGGAGGTCCAGATAGACAGGCTGAAGGAGAAGGGAGCACCACAAGAGCAGGAGGTTCAAGTAGACAGGATGCAGTAGTCCAAGTGAGCATGGGATCGGGTAGACCGATAGGGGGGTCTGAAATTACAGACTACAGGGAGTACAAATTCAAGCTCCGATGCAGAGGTACCAACAGACTAAATAAAAATGAGGTCAGATGGTCCAGGGGGCAAGTGCAGTGGGTAGACATAAGCAGAAAATAATAATAAGCCATGGTAGAATTACAGAAGATCCAAATAAACTTAATAGCGGAGTCTAGACACACCATGCAATGACTGAGCACAGAGGCTCAGCGTGACTCCCTATTTATAGGCTCCAGGTAATGCCACAGGTGTAGGCAATAGATACTAATGACCAGCACCAAGCTCAGGAAACATTAGTAAGTGAGCCGACTCCTCAACTACACGGTACCTGGTGGCTGATGATGTAGGATCATTAGAAGTGAGCACACCATGCCCCATTCTTACCATAGCCATGCCTCGCCATCTGGAGATAGCTCTGACACCATCAAACTAATCTTGATTTACTGTGGATTGGAAAACATTCTGTAATTGGTGGTTTACTACGAGCTGCCACCTTAGAAGTAATAGTTTTTTTTCTGACCAGAGTTCAATGCGACCTTGTGAAAATGCAAAATCTTGAGGCGACAACAGACCTTGTTTTTTTACATGAAGTTCGCTTTTCCTATAAACAAAGCCTCTGATATAAGGCACCGTTTCATGGCACCATTTCCTGTAACAAAAATGCACTTAATTGATCTTCTTCATTTCCTCCGCAGGAACTTGTTAACATCAACACAGCTTCGGAACAAACTCCGCTCTCTAATAGATTTTCTGAGACGTCATACAGATAAAAATCACCATTTCTTTTCTTGCATTAGATGAAAGATACACTTATTGTTAAAATACATCTTCATTACCTTATAATGTGAACAAAAAAATGATTTAAAGTGATTTAAAACTAAAGAACCACTGAGATCTCATATTTAGAGTATAGGCTTATGAAGAACTTGACTTGGTAATGTTGTTTATAAAGTTTAAAAAGCCTTTCATTTTTCATCTATTGTATTTAATATAATGTCAGCAGATATTTTGACATTTCACCTGAGAGCAATTGAAGAGTGGAGGGTTAAGCTAAAATATATATTCTGTTAGGAGGCTGCCACTGTAAATTGCTTGACAATATAAATAAATTAAGGTATAGTCCCCAGCAGTCAAGATGGAATCCCCCATGACTAAAGCAATGCGTTGGAAAAATATAAGATTTTCTTTAGAAATGTTTTTTATGCATATGGCTTATATAGCAGTTGATGTTTTTAGTGTCTTATACATTTCACAAACTGTTAACCCCCCCCCCCCCCCCCCCCCCCCATACAAATAAAAGCTATGGAAATGCTTTAGATAGGTTATATAATTTACAAATCATTTCTCAAAGTTAAATAATCTTTGCCAAAGGTTAAGATAGTCACGATACCCTCGCCATTGCAACAGAAACCATTTTGTGCTGATGTATGACAGCTTGTGGCCGAGTGTTCTAATTAGTTTCTGTGATGGCTAGTATGATCTACCACAAAGTTATCATTCAGTTCTAGTAATTAGGTCACCTACCACAGACTAAACATAAACACTATGCCACATTGCCGATTTTTATACCAATCAAATGAAACATAAGGATGCTTTGTAACTCAGGCTCTCTATTAAAAAAATACATGGACACCAAGTATCAATATGTGCAGTAGAGAGAAAACACTGTATTATTAGTTATTAAAAAAAAAGCTGGCTAATTTGTATGTTTATTTTGAATATTCTTTGAGAAGAAACCATATTGGTGGGTTATTGGTACACCTCAATGTAAATGATAAAAATAGGACTTGTATGAATTGCAGCCCTTTTGCTTGTTATTCATGCCAGTCGCATCTATCTTAAACTTTGTTATGTCTGCTTTTTTTGTCTATATGTCAAAATCAAAATCACATCAACATAAGAGATTTGGCCACAGCCTCATTATACGTTTGAGGACTATGCAATGTTGGCTGTAGAATGCCAAAAACAGGCCAGGATTTTAGTATGTTTCCACTGAAGCATTCTGATTGTGCTACCTGTGCATAGCAGAGAATAATGAAATCCTGGTCTGTGTTTGGCACTCCATGGCTGAGGCTAAATACCCTTAATCTATATCACCACCATGTTTAGCAAAGAAAATTTACAGCACTTGCTCATTGCACTCTACAAGGTCCTCTATGGAACTTTCCAATGGTTATGAATGTGGTAGCACGACTTTAGCGTGCCGGACAAATGCACGCCGACAAATGCGCCCCGACATTTGGGTAAACATCATATGATTTTAGAAGCAAATTCCCTCTCTAAGGGCCTCATTCTATTAGTGGCCGCAGCCGTTGCGGGGCCGCAAGCTATTCGGCTATTCTATTCCCTTACGGCCGGGGCTCCGGCAGGCTTGCGGCCGGTGCATTCCTATCTCTTGCGGCCGCTCGCGCCAGAGGAAAGCCTTTGATCTAAAACGGCCGCAGGAGTTTCGGCCGTAAGAAATTCCTATTTGCAATTCAATTGCTCCGGGAAACCTCTCTGCAAGGCTAAAAGCGAGCCGCTGCTTACTTGCAGGAAAGAGGTCCCGCTAGCACCAATTAAGCACATAAAATAGCTCAAATAAAGCCATCCTGCACTTTGAGAAGACTATAAAGGGATTTTAGGTGTTAGAAAAAATAGCACATAATTATCCTATACTCAAATCCGTAAAATATTTTATTTTTAATATCCGTAAAATATCCATGTAAAAAGTCCAGAGTGCTTGGAGCACTTCAGACCCGCCCACGCCGCAGCCGGAAAATAAACAGTTAATTTGAACTCGGGTTTGGGCTGATGTGCAAGCTTGAGAGTGGGTTACTTTTAATCCTCATGTCCCCCAATATGATCCCTAGCATTTACAGAGCTGTACAGTGCAGGCTTTAATTTATTTTTGCGTTTTTATATTTCTCAGCTTACGGCCGGTTCCAAGATATGCGGCCGGCCGTAAGAGGAGATCCTTGCGGGGCCGTATAATAGAATCGCGAGTTAACAGAACCCCCGCAAGGAATCGCAGCCTTACAGACGATTTACGGCCGGTAATAGAATGAGGCCCTAAGTAAATACTTACACAATGAAATCTAGGCCGTGCAATAAACCGCTCATCACTGTATTATAGCTCCTGATGTCAGATGTTTACAAGCAATAATCTGCTTTTTTAGCGTTTTATTAAGCGGAGAAGAACAGCTGCTTTCTTATCAGATCCCATATAAAGAGATATATAATCAGAATAATGGTCTGGACACAAAAAACAGAAATAAAGCTTGCAGTTTATACACACTGAGTGACTTCACGTGTTAATGCTTGGATGTCACATAATATTTTCTTGTTTCTCTAAATAATACTATATATAACGGAGCCTAGTGGTAGTGTCCCATTAATAAAAGGTATACAATATTTGGTGTAATCCTAAAAACTTTGGCACAACTACTATAGCACCACTAATGTTGAAGTGAAAGTCAGCAATGTCATGTACTACTGTTGCTTAACAATCATGGCTTAATAAAACCTCAGCCATGTCCTATCACCCGTTCAGAAACGTAGTGCTTTTTCTAATTTCTCCATTTTTTAAGAAGTTTAATTTACAATCAAGTGGCTCTATTTTAACTTTTGTATTTAATGTTTTTCTTCCAGAAACTCAAGGAATATGTACCAATGTTTTGTGTTGGTATGACTGCCTACCTCAAATCAGTATGGTTTCTGGTCAGTATGGTTTCTGGTCAGTATGGTTTCCATGGTTTCTGGTCAGTATGGTTTCTGGTCAGTATGGCTTCTGGTCAGTATGGCTTCTGGTCAGTATGGCTTCTGGTCAGTATGGTTTCTGGTCAGTATGGTTTCTGGTCAGTATGGTTTCTGGTCAGTATGGTTTCTGGTCAGTATGGTTTCTGGTCAGTATGGTTTCTGGTCAGTATGGTTTCTGGTCAGTATGGTTTCTGGTCAGTATGGTTTCTGGTCAGTATGGTTTCTGGTCAGTATGGTTTCTGGTCAGTATGGTTTCTGGTCAGTATGGTTTCTGGTCAGTATGGTT
This sequence comes from Discoglossus pictus, assembly GCA_027410445.1. Lineage (NCBI taxonomy): Eukaryota > Metazoa > Chordata > Amphibia > Anura > Alytidae > Discoglossus > Discoglossus pictus. Next base: position 496,612,945 of record CM050163.1, on the reverse strand, counting down.
TCTGGTCAGTATGGTTTCTACCCATTATTTCTCTCTCTGATAAGCATTTATTTTACAAGAAACTCATTGTCCATCATTAGCGCTATTGTCTTTGCTGTCAGAGTATGTATGTCTGGGTATAATTATGTGAGAAGGCTTAGTCAGCATATGGAAAGGTAATCTGGGAACTTCCCTATAGAAGAAGATTTCCTTGATAATTAGACTGCATCAAATTTAAGATTAGGGGGAAATTAATGATTTTCTAAGCAAGTTTTCTCCACCCATGCATGGTGAGAAAATCAATTGCAGGGTAGGTTTTGTTTGTTTTTTTCAAATAAAGTCAACTTTTTAAATCACAATAAATTGAAAAGTAGTTTTTATTGATCTCTACCAAAAGGACAATCGTATTTTTGCAAAATGTTACATTTGTAAAGTATGTAACAAACTAACAACATTAGTAACTATGTAATTTATTGACATTAAAGAATTGTCATGGAAAATCTTCCATTTAGCAGACTATTTTAGTGCATGAAAGAAGCCATGATAGCCATACTTCCTTTCCAAGGCATAAGGGGGCTATTACAGAGCAGGACAAGCAAGGCCTTGCCTTTGGTAGATTTAGTCAAACATTAACTTTTAAAATCTCAGCAATTAGTCAACAATTCCCCGCCCTCCTTCCACTCTTGATTAAATAATAAAAAAATGGAGAACAGGAAAAAAATGCCATACTGTAAGGTTGTGTATTCATTGAGCTCCAGGACTGCAGTTCATAATCTGCCTAAAATCAGCATTTATCTTGACTGTCTAGCAATATTACTGGTTTTCGGACACTGCCAAGAACAGGATCATCAATAATTAAAGTAGTCCTGATTTAGAAACATATGTCACAGATGAGACCTACCCTACCAACAATTATATCTCAGTATGGCAGGGGGAAAAAAAGATACAGTGCTTCAATTCCTGGATGAGCAGCAACTCTACAGATCATGATAGCTGCCCTCCTTAGTTAAGCTTTGCTCTTGGAGGGTACTAGAGGTGAACAAACTTTCTAAGATCTGCATGCCAAAGTGCAGCTAGTTGGTCAGACTCTTATGATGCTTTTTTTTCCAGGAGAGTTCCAGATTCAAAGCAAACTTTGCTATACTATATTTGATGGAACCTTCACCCAGATGGAAAGCTACTAGACAGGGCATTGGGTAATCAGTGTAGGTGTTGGGTGAATGGACTGGCTTTCCTGGCTTCTGGATCTCATGGACTGCTGTATTGGACCTGATCACACACTGGTGACATTGCTCTCTACATCAGGCAATTGTCTGGCCCCTATTGTTGCTTACCTTTCAGTCTGCTGTAATCTCTGTTACGATAATTACACAAGAGTATTGTGGCCATAATTCCCGCAGCATTTCACCTGCAGCAAGGGTACACGGCTTCTAACTTTTTACTGCAATTTTCAAATGTGAGCACTATTAACATTCATTCTCGGAGCTGCAATTATTGTATTATTAAGTCTTGTACTTAACATATTAATCACTATCTTACGTTAATGGTATTTACAACCACAAATGGTTTCTTTGTTTATTATTGTATTTTCTACGGCAATATCCAGGTTTACTAGGAGATCAACAGGGTAGAAAGTATCTGTTTGCATCATAGGCTGAAAGTTCTGCTACCAACCCTGTGGACTTATGTACTAGACTCTGCTAAATATTTGTTCTTCTTGATGATCTATCAAATGCCAGGGTATTAATGTAACCACTTCCATACTCCCCTTAACTCTTAAGCATTGTATGTTTTGGGCCCAAGGTGAGTTTGAACAGGCTCATATTCCACTAAAATGGAAAAAGTTACATTTTCTCTAGTTACAACAGAGGACTCTATATTGGTTTACAAAAGTAGTGATTGAACATCCTCCCGCTGAGTATATTATAGGCATTTTTTTCTTTCCCCACGTCTTCATAGGCATATATATCAATGACTTTGCTTCCAGTTAGATTATACACAAAATCAGCTAAGATAGTTAGTTAGTTGTTAGGTGTTATAAGCTTAATATGTATGTCTGTTAGATCTGGCTGGACTCAAAGAATAACTTACTTTGATACCTTTCCTATATATGGCTCTGCATAGGAGGTGTTTAAAGACATATTTAAGTGAGCATTATGAATGCTTTATGAATGAATCTGATAGAGGAGAATTAGTAGTGTATGCAAACATTTATTTTTTTGGCATAAAAACAATTCCAAAATAAACATTTAAACACTTACTTTGAAGTCAGCAAAATCTCTTGTAACTTCTGACAGTTGCAAATTAGGGTTAACACCCTCCAAACCCAGGCTAAAATTAGCATCAAATTTAAAATGATTTGTTTTGGCCAATCATTTTAGCTGAAACATCTCTCTGGGGTTCCTGTTTGTGCTGCAAAGCAGTCTGGCACATGTAGTGTATCACTGATATGTGCTATGTATTGCTGCTGACATACAGACAGAAAGCTGCAAGGAGATTGGCTGAGCTAGCAATAGCAGGTATATAGTGGGTTAATATTACTCCCCTGATGCTGCATGCTGATTGGGGGAGGGGGTCAGATGCCGGTGTAGACAACCCTGGAGGTGTCAACATAATCATTAGAGGAATTTTTTGATTTTGATAAAAAATGTAATGTTTTATGAAATGCTGAATTCAAATAGACTGCTTATTTGCCTGAGGTTTGCAGAAATGTATTAATCCATGAAACTTGGATATGCCTTTAAAAAACTGGAACAGTGTAACCTTTCGATTGTTTATTCATCATCGCATTAGTTTGTTGAGAAGAAGCTTTATTAGAAATGAAACCATGGCTGCCTACAAATTGGTTTTCATACAGATGTTCCTTTAAGTATCCCCTTTCCTTATCCCTCTATATATTTTCCCTATTTCCATATCCACATTTTCCCTTTTCCTTCTCTTCCTATTTTTTCCTTTCCCCTTAAATATTGAAAAATTAGAAGGTCAAGGAGCTAGATTATACAAGACTTATTTCACATGTTAGTTTATCTGTTTTTGTTCTATTTTATAAATATGATATTATATACTGTATTCTATTTGCAAAATCTTTCTTTCCTGGCTATACAATGTTGTTTATGTACAATTACTTTCTTTTCATGTGGCTTTTTCAATAATAGACAGAAAAAGTAAAGATTTTACCTAAAAAAGGTTTTTGTCCCAATGCTTACAAAGTTGCAAATATGAATTTATTACAACCTTCACAAACATATCAAGTTTTTCCAATCTCCAGTGGTCCTTTAACATCATAAAAGTCACTGGGCCATTAAAGTGACCCTTTCGGGACAAGTGTAGGATATCAAACTATGGTGCCTGTAAAAGTAATTATTACTCCTGCTTCTTATATGAAAGGTGCAACACGGGACATGTGTGTAGATTAATTAATCTATCACATATTAGCCAAATAGGTTTCCACTCTGCTACTACAAGGAAACCACCTTACACTGCCGGAGATTGCTTTGTAAACAATGGCTCCTAATAGCACTGCCAACAATTTGCAAGGAAAACAGAGTAAGTGGAGCAACAAATTAGCTGGCATTGGATCAGACATCATGTAATTCATGTTAATGTGATATGGGATCAGTCAGTGGCATACAGTGACTGGAGTCGTACAGCTTGGAGGAGGACTGTTTATCGATAAACATGTGTTAGTGATTTTATCTGAATATTTCTACAAAAGATGCTTAAGGGCAAATATTACAAGAATATAAACACACAGCAAACCTGCACACTTTTGAACTGCCATCAGACACACACAAACATTATGTGCAGTATACACACTATTATCTACAATCTACATGTTTGTCATTCCACGTCCCATATTCTGTACATTTAACATGCTCTGCTTTTTTTGTATGTCTAGAGTGGTCGGCCATTCAAATATTTAGTGACAATCGCTGTAAGAATCAGTCCCTGGATAATGCAACTGGAACACACCATTTTTTTATAATCTGAAAAAGCATTTTTTTAGTCCAAAATCTTAAAACTGTAATGACACAGCAGAGCTTGCTTTCAAACCAATATTTTGTATGAAAAACAAGTGACCTAAAATCTAAAAATGTCATATTGACGCAAATCTGTCTAGAGGGAATCTATGTTCAGTAGGTTCTTAAACTTTGGCCCTTGGACTACATGTGGTTCATGAGTTTTATATAGGTTGTCAACTGAGCAACTGAGATTGTAACTATGCATGGCATAACAGTAACAGAATTAATGAAAGTGTATAAGCAAGTAATAAAGAAACAGTAGATATCATTGTGGACATAATGGTGCAATATAGAATAGCACATAATTGTTAAGAAAAAACAGTGAATTGGCTGCCAAGATCCTTAGTAACATTCAAATGATCCAAACTAAATGTTTTGAAAACCAATGAGCTATACTAATAGAGGTATCAAAATGGTGTGTAAGCCTTTAGAATGTAAGTTTGCGGGTTTTCAATTTTGCATGGCGCTTTGGGGGGAAATCTATGGACACTGACAGGGCCCTCCAATCTTTATAATGCGTTTATATTGTTTTTGCCTGGAACTTAACCCATATATAGCGCTCTGGAATATGTTGGCATATTACAAATAAATAATAATGTATTTTACATTTAAAATGTGGTGGTTTTACAGAACAAATGTTATAGACCTGTTAATATAATGCTACATAATAATGTTAGACAGACATATATATATATATATGGGGTAATGTATGTAGTACATCTGGAACAGTGATTGGCAGTTTGTATTGACAATATTTTTGAAAAAAAAAACGATATTATTATTTAAATAAAAAAATTATATATATATATATATATATATATATATATATATATATATATATATATATATATATATATATATATATATATATATATATACACATACACACACACACACACACACACACACACACACACACACACACATATACACATACATACACACACACTACTTATTTCAACCATGCATATAATATTCTTCAGTGAGTATTATTACATATGAACACTGCATACACATTTTAATCATTGTGTAATGCTTGAATTTTGCTGGTGTACTTCCCTTCCCTATCTTCTCTCCCTGAAACACTGCTCCACATTACAGGAGTCATTAACAAGCTTGTACTATAAAAAGAGATAAGAGTAGGTTATGTAACTACAATAGACACCTGCAAAAAGATTAAAAAAAACACCTGGCTAGCTTTTATAACTAACTATAAGATGCCCGGTATCAATCTGTTTATATGGCTTGAGTAGGAGGCTTGGAAAAAACAGAACCAAAATCATTCAGTTAGTTACTAAAAAGTGTAAGCAACCAATTGTAATCTAACAGTGGCCGATTTTGGGAGTTTGGCTCTGTGTTTCTGAACTCAAGCAACCAGAAAAAAATTGAATACTGTACTTTAAATGAAAATTATATTTTACAGGGCTCAACAAATGTCAGGAGCCAGGATGTCACGCCACAAAATGCTTACAGGCATCTGGATGTCATCCCCTGTACTTCTCAGCAATTCAGTTTTACCTGGAAGCAGACAGGCATGAGTGACTGAGCCAGGGCAGTGTTGGCGTTACATTCCCCGGGATCAGCACCGCACCTTCCAGCCCAACACATACCTGTGTGTAAGTGAGGAGTGAAAGCTGCTGCTGCTAGAACAGCCCTCTCCGACAAATATACTTAGCAGAGCATCCTATGTGCAGCTAATCTAGGCCTCTTTTATATGTAACTCTCAAGCAACCAGAAATTGCATGTATCTGGCATCTACCAATGCCATGGGTGCCGGATAAGTGAGAGTCTACTGTATATATTACTGTTTTTGTGGTCCTTGTGCGCTTCCTGATTCAGTGATGCCTTCTTCACTTTGCTAGCAGATATGCTATTGAGTGTATGTATAATTACATCACATATCATTATATGGCCTAATTTCCATCACAGAGTTGCAGCTGTGTCTGGTCGGGGCACCTTATCAGAAAAAAAACATAATAAATAAAGAGGCAAGCATTTGGGGATTTTCTAGGTACCAGAGTACAGTTTGCAGGCATTATATATAGACATTATAATGAAACACCGATTAATACCATGCTACATATATACACACACACGATTGATGACTTTAGGCAAAAGCTTTGCATATGCCTAAACCAAGGTCCTATAATCTGGGAATTAATCTACTAAATTTTCCTACAAAGAAAATATATTTATACTTCATATTCCCCAGAAGTCATTTAAAACTGACAAAGGGGAAGACAAGTGCAGAAAGAGGTGGAGTAAACAAATATATGAAATATAAATAATCAATGGCATGAAAATAGATTTACAGCAGTCATTGCCATTCTATTATGCAAACTTGACAAAGACATTTTACATATTGTTCTGTAGACTCAGCTGTGTATCCAGTTCCTTGTTTGCAAATACTTGTTAAAACAAAACACTGTGTCACATTGAATTCAATGCAATTCATTATTTAAAAAATTGCATAGAAGTGTTAAACAACTGAGTTAGAAGCATCATTTCTATGAAAATATCCTCACTCTCTCCTAATGACTTTATCTCCCGGTTAAACAAACCGGTTGATTGTCCTGATGTGTCAAGCAGTGATTTTAAACCGGTTTTATATCAATGACAATATAAAAACACAAACCAAAGAACAAAGCAAATGTTTAACTATTTTGTGCAGTATAAAGTTGTTTAGCACTTTGTATTGCAGCGAAATGTGTTAGCTGATCACAGCCACCCCTTCAGGATCGCTACCTTGTCGTGGTGAAGGGGCTTTTGTACTTCTGTGAAGCTGTGAGCTATACCATTTAGGGTTACCCAAGATGGACAGGTCATAATAAGAGATGTCAGGCAAATTGCGGTCCACTGGAGAAGGTATTGGCAACCCACTCCAGTATCTTTGCCAAGAAAACCATATGGATAAGCACAACCAGAAACACAGACAGGTATGCTGTGTAAATATGGCCACTGAGAGTCGAACATGACTGAAGGACAGAACAACAATCACAGTCAAGTGAAAAGTTTGTTTTCTCTACTCTTCGTACTTGATATTTCTGACCTTCAGAACTGCTAATCATGACCTACTCCGGACTAGACTTTCTCTATTGCATCCTGATGAAATATGTCCCATTTGTACAGATGATCCACAACTGTCTTGATGATTTTGCATTCTATAATTTATGATGGATACACACATGAGAGTAAACATGAAGAATGGGGCTTTACATAATCTGGCAGTCTACTGGCTTCTTATAAATAGAACTATGATTTTGTCATGAAAATTGAACAGAGGAGGTGAAAGTTAAATAAACTTAATTAGAACATGTATATATATTTTGCAGACTTCTGACGCTAGATATTTTATGACCCCAGAAATATTCCAGGAATACCATGAAATTTCCAAAGTTGGTGTAAATTAAAGCTAAAGAAAATAAGTACTATATCAACTGAATTTGATTAAAAATGCCTTTTCATACACCCACCAAGATTTTTACCATTTGGATAGTGTAAGGATTACCGATTATTGCTAAACATTCTCTGGGGTCTGCATGCCTTATTTGATGGGACCAATCTGAGAAAAGTGCAGACTTCTAGCCTAATTACTCCCTGGGGTATGCAAATCCTCAGGTTTGCCCTGTAAAATATTTATGAACTGAATGTTACTAGTAATCATTTAACTGTAGAAATAATTAACAGAAGAATAAATTATTGAAATTAAAAAAAAAAAAAAATCAACACTTTCACTCCTCCAACTAATTCTTAGTAGAAGCACCCTTTGCATTTATTACAGCAGTAAATCTTTGTAAAGAACAACTTTACACAGCTGGACTTTACAATTTTATCCCACTCTTTCTTGCACAAAAGTGGAAGTCTCCTGTACCATAGGAACAGTGCACATCCCTGTTTAGGTAATTCCACAGGTTTTCTATAGGATTGAGGTTTTGTCCTCAACTGGGCCATTTCAAGAGTTTCACCATCCTTTTCTTTCTTTTCTGAAGCAATTCCTTGATTGATTTGGATGTGTGCTTTGGATTATTATTTTGGAAAGTAAAACCCCTCTTGACTTTCTGACGGAGGACAGTAGGTTTTGTGCCAAAATATCAGATATTTTGATCTAGTTGTTATTCCATTTATCTCAACTAGAGCTTCTGTCCCAACTGAAGATAGTTTGGTGTTCTTTGAATGATGAGCTGTGTTTGTCTTTTGCATCAAACATATTTTTTAGAATTAAGGCCAAAAAAGTTCAACCTTTGTGTCATCAGACCAAAGCATATTTACCCACTTGGTTTGAGATGACTGAACATATTTTTTTGGAAACCTTTTACAGGCTCGGACATTTTATTCTTGTGAGAAATAGCTTCTATCTTGCCACCCTACCCCATACCCCAAACATGTGCAGAATACGGGAGATTGCTGTCACATGCAAGGAGTGATCAATACCTGCCAGAAATTCCTGCAGCTCCTTTAATGTTGCTGTAGGCCTCTTGATAGCCTCCCTGAGAAGTTTTCTCATTGTCATGTCATCAACTTTGGCAATGTCCCTATGGTGTCACATTTTCTCCACTTACTGATGATAGTCATCACAATGCTCCATAGTACATTCAATGTCGTTGCTATTCTTGTATATATATATAACCCTTCCTGATCAGTACCTTTCAACAATAAGGTCTCATAGATGTTTTGTCAGCTGCAGGTCACTGCTATCCCAAAAGGATGCAACCATAAAAGTTTCAGTTAAATCCTACAAGAACAGCTGGTTTTTAATCAGAATCATTTTCATTGATGGCAGATGTATTCTACTTACAGCCCCCATTATTACAATTTGTGCACACGTAAGTAGCCAGTTTTCTAGTTTCTTTTCATTTTCTTTATAATGATTTGTTTTTTCTTTAAATTTTGTTAGTTGAAAGATCACAGATCAAAGATGGAAGAATGACTGCCAGGATTTATTTTGATTTCTGGTGTTACATCACAAAAGCCTCCAACAAGGGTACTAAGACTTTTTATATCCACTGTAAATGTGTTTTTCTCTACGGTGTCCCTATAAACTACATAACAGTTGTGTGAGGTTGTATATTAAACTTAACTATGCAACAGCTAGACTACAAACCCACTGGGCTTAGGTAGGAGTGTGGAGACTGACAACGAGACCCATGACCTGAATTCAGATTGAACATATATGGATCCTTGGTGGTCAGGACTGCAAAGCAATCAGAGGTTCAGGACAGGATTGGAGTGGAACAAACACGTTCTGAAAAAAACGAATATGGGACTTAAACTTAAAGGACAGCAGCTACATAAGAATCAACAAGTTCTTGAGTGGAACTGAAGGACATGAGCAAACAGATTCAGATAGGAGCAACTGCAGCAGACGAACAGAAACACCTCTTCATGTCATAGGAGGATATGGAGTAAGGAGTATCTTGAGTTGGTTTGTTATTAGGTGTTGTAATTTTCTGTTGCAGCAAACAAAGTGTTTTACCGTTTACAGGGTGCTTGTGATTTTAGTCCTTTCACAACCAGTGAGAGTCAAGGATGCACCACAGAGCAGCAAGTGAGACATAATTGGAAATATAAAAAGTTATTAATAAACAGTGAAAAATGCATCATGGAATCTGGCCAGCTTGACCACCATGAAGGAGCCCCGTTGGTTACGCATCCATTCTGGAGCCCCAAGGGTTGCTTCAGCACCTCAACTGACCTGTCACAAAAAAATCTTGTAGTGCCCAACAAGGATTAATAGCTCTATGATAGGGCGTTATTATGAACCTCTTCTCTATTAATAGACTTCGCAATGTTTCTAATTCTCAAACACTTTATTAGACAGGTTCAAAACACGGGTATTTTAGACATTGGGTAGTGTTCAGTAAACCTTTCCACCCTAAATATTCAAATACTCAATGTTCCAGTTCTGGAGTCTATGGCTAATAAGATGGGCAACGGGGTGGCTACTAAGTCTGGCCAGTCATGGTCTATGTGACAAGAAAGGCCAGTTACTGTCTGACTCTGTGATGTATATTCAGATTCCCCACTGGGCCCCAGAGTTTTGGAACTCTCCCCTTTAAAAGAACCACTGCCCCTAACAGTGGTTTCCTGTACTAGTGCCCTGCCAGCCCTTCCCTTCCATGGGTAACTAAAAAGCTGGCCTAAAAGGGAATAGGAGGTGGTCAACTGATGGGAGTATATCATTTATTGAAGCCAGAAGCTCAGCCTTACATCTGTCCCATCATGCTCTGTATCATGACAGCGCCTGGGCTTGGGAAAAGGGGGCAAAAAGCCATCACACGCCACCCACATTAGGTATATATCCTGATCTAAGCCATACCTGTACCTGTATTGGGGAAGTCCTAGAATCTCTCAGAACAATTCTAGGTATCATTCTTGTGGTTACATGAGTCAAGTGGGGATAGTCCTAAACCCCTTTGATGTAGTGTAGTGGGTAACCACTGGAATCAAGGAATGAGGGTAAATGGGATTTTCCTGTACTCATTTTATGTATTATTGTGGTAATCCACAGGGTAATGAGTGAGTTACTCTGCTTAATGTTGGGAGCCGCACACCCAGGTTGTTCGTGTGTGGCATCCTCCAGATTGATCTTTTAACATCACCGGACAACATGTCCCCAAAACACAAAACTTGATTTTAAGGGTAGGAAATAGGAAAAGTGATTTGTAGATCTTTCAGGGGGAAAGGGAAGTGTGGGTCATCCTCTGGAGCTTGCCAGTCTTCCCTCCTGAAACCTGCCTAGGATCTCCAGTTTGAGTGTAGGAGGATTAACTCCTAAGTGTCTGATTTCAGTTCCAGGATACCTTGGAGTATCTGGTTTCTGTGGAACTATAAAGCACAATTCTTCAGTTCTAGTGATTATGCAGGTGCCCGATAGCTGAAAAAAAAGCTTATCTAGTGGTTGTAAAATTATTTCCTCCATTGTAAATTCTAATCCTTCAACCAGTCAACAGAATCACAAATGTGTTTTTCTACAGTAACATGAATTACTAAAAAAGGAGGATTCGGTTTACATGACGAATCTTTTTTTATATTGATTCTGAGAATGCAAAACATATACACAACTATCTGAAGTTAATACCAGGCCTAGATTTCAGTTCTCAATACACAATATTTCCATGACATTTTATCAGTTGGTTATTACACAGCTGTTACACACTGATAGCAATGCAAGTCCTATTGTCTCACATACAAGAATCCAGGTATTGTTTCACTAAGTTCCTTTTGATCATATCAGTAAAGTAAACTTTAAGAGGACATTGAGAATTGCAAAGCAGACTCAGTGCTTTTATTATATAAGCCAAATAGCAACTTGATTAGTAAACATGGTCAACACAGGCATTAGTTAACCAATTTAAAGTACATGAAATTAAAGGGTCAGTCCAAGCTCCACACCACCAAATTAATCCAGCTGATTACCACACAAACATAAAAAAACATGTGATAAGAATAGTAAATATAGGCTTTATAAAAAATAAAGTTACCTTGATGCAAAGATGGCTATCAGCAATGTAAGTCCCTCTAGTTTAAAATAATAAATATGCTATTCTGATTAAATTAAATATATTTATTATTGTTAACCAGAGTGACTTACCGTAAATACTCGAGTATAAGCCGACCCGTGTATAAGCCGAGGCACCCATTTTACCACAAAATACTGGGTAAAATGAGTGACTCGAGTATAAGCCGAGGGGGGGGGGGGGGGGGGGGGGGATGTGCTGCCCCCTGTGTCCCTCTTGTGCCCTCCTCTCTCTCCGTGTCTCTTCTCCCCTCTCCCTTCCCTGTGTCTCTTCTCCCCTCTCCCTTCCCTGTGTCTCTTCTCCCCTCTCCCTTCCCTGTGACTCTTCCAACCTCTCACTTCCCTGTGACTCTTCCAACCTCTCACTTCCCTGTGACTCTTCCAACCTCTCACTTCCCTGTGACTCTTCCAACCTCTCACTTCCCTGTGTCTCTTCCAACCTCTCCCTTATCACCCTCCTCAACCCCACTCCTCATCCTCAACCTCCCTCCTCATCCTCAACCCCCCATCCTCCCTCCTCAACCTCAACCCCCCTCCTCAACCTCAACCCCCCTCCTCAACCTCAACCCCCATCCTCAACCTTCTTCCTCATCCTCAACCTTCTTCCTCATCCTCAACCTTCTTCCTCATCCTCAACCTTCTTCCTCATCCTCAACCTTCTTCCTCATCCTCAACCTTCTTCCTCATCCTCAACCTTCTTCCTATATCCTCAACCTTCTTCCTATATCCTCAACCTTCTTCCTCATCCTCAAGCCCCCCCATCCTCAAGCCCCCATATACCTCCCCCCTCACCTTCTTGTGCTCCGGCCTCAGCTCCTTGACCCGGAGCCGGCGCGCATGTGACGTTACATGTGCGCCGCGTCATTAGCATATACCAGATGCCGGCATCCGGTATATGCTAATGACGCGGCGCACATGTGATGTCACATGCGCACCGGCTCCGGGTCAAGGAGCGGAGGCCGGAGCACAAGCAGGTAAGTGAGGGGAGAGGGGGGAGGTATTTAGCGGGGTTTAGGTGGAGGAGGGGGGGTTGGGGTTGAGGAGGGAGGAGGGAAAGCCACACGGGGGGGTAGAGAGACACACCGGGGGGAGAGTGACTCGAGTATAAGCCGATGGGGCCCTTTTTTGCCTTAAAAAAAGGGCTGAAAAACTCGGCTTATACTCGCTTATATACGGTACTTTGCTTTTACATTACAATATTTTTTTTTAGCATTCTGCAGTCGCTTTCAGCTTTCGACTTTCCGTGACCTCCTGGACTATAACATACCAGGACATCTTTATGTCCATGGTCATGCTGATCCATTTGGTATTCATGGCAGAGATCCTGGAGTGGGTTACTGGTTCTTTCTCCAGTGGGCCGACAGCATCCAGCTCCTTGTATTCCTAGGTAGTCTCCCATCCAAGTACTGACCAGTCCCAAACTTGCTACAACTCTACTCTTATTCCAAAAAAAGAATGCCTCATCTAGTTTAGAAAATACATTTCCCTAACAGATATATCATTGTTTTAATCCACCAACAACTACAGAATTAGACATTGTTAGGAGACAGATTATGGATTATATATATATATATATATATACTAGCGACTTGCCCGTCAAAAATGACGGGGCAATAACATTTTAAGCCATGGGAATGCCGTTTGACACACAATGTCAAGGTTTTTGTACTCTGAGGACCTTCGGCGCTCATGGCAAGCCTCTCCTCTCGTGTACTTTTGCTCCTCTGAGCACCTTCGTCACTCATCAGTAAGAGAGATATATATTTATCTATATTTAGTTAACTAAAAATGAATAAATATACTTTACCTATTTGTAATTAATAAATCCAGGAATCAATAGCCTGAAGAGCTAACAATCTGTTTATATTTTCCGTCAGCATACAATGTACAGTTTGAGTGTTGGTGCCCTGATGATAAAGTGTAATGAATGTCCCAACTATGCATTATAAATAGGCTGTGTGCGCGAGGGCAAACCGTTGGTTTAGTTGTGTAAAGCGCCATTGTAGATTCGTAATGTTATTAATGTGTTACGCTTGTGAGCATTTTCCGTCATTTGTAATAGTGTATTTTGTAGTTTGTACGTTTCTGTGTGAAAGTGCTATGCGTTTGGCTGCGTTTTGCATGGTCTGTGGTCATGTAGCCTCGTTTTCATTTTTTTTGGAGGGGCATTTTTTTTCTTGCCTTATCATTGATTTGTCAAGCTCTGATTTAAAAACGCATACAAATAATAATAAAATCATAATTTAGGGGATACTGCAGAAGTTCCAAATATGGCATAATTGACATTATAGGTAAAAATGAGTACTTTATGTTAAGTCAACTGAATGTTACGCAAAAATGAATTTTCTTACAGTAAACATCTGATGTTTGTAATGTTTACCAGTCAATCCACCTTTCTGATCCACCCACCAAACCTGTGTTATTATCAGTGCAATGTTACGTATAATTGCCAATTATTGCCTGGATCTTGTCCACATTGGTTTCAATCTAAGGCCATCTAATAGTGAGAAAATATGCAAATATTCTCTGCAAGAGCTCATTCTTCTTAAGATTTCTTTAGATTGAAAATAATGCAGCCAGTACCTCGGGAAGTAATTATCAATCATCCTTATCAACACAAATTATTGATCATCATCTTGGAGGTAGACTGACATGTAAAAATGACATTTCAGTGCAAATTTACTGCAAGATGTTTGCGAATAGTTATATTTTTAATTACACTGTATTTTGAGCCTTTGCTTTGTCCCTGACAAACCATTGTGAACTATATTTTCATATACCCCCACTTAACAGGTAACATTAACTTTTTGTATAACCTGATATAAAACATTCATCCTAAATAATCAAGCTTCCAACTTGAAATCGTGGCTTCTTGTTCATGTATTTGTCTCTTTTTGCCTAAGTATAATCATATTATTGGATATTTAAAGCAGGCTACGAAAAATCCTGCAGTAATGTCTAAAGCCGGAGGCTTAACATCTCCTTAACTTGAAAAGTGAACTGGTGGAGAACTCTCAATGTCACAACATAGTACGTCCTTTACCGTTTAGTACATCTGATCCCTTAACTGCACACAAACTTTTTTTTAAAGACAAGGCAATGCAAGATTTGAATAATGTGCAAAAGTGCAGATAACATTATTGTATGTTGTGGGTTGTCACTCGAACATGGCAGACTTGGCACCCGCTGGCTGCTGATATTGGATGATTTAGGTGGTTTGCCAATAGAAAACTATGCCAGCAATGTTATTAAATCCAATCATACCATTATAAGGTTTTAGTATTGATGTCTGTTAGAGAAGAATCTAATAAATTACAAATACATAATCGCATTAGAGTTCACCTTGTTGTAGGTCTGTAGGGCGAGGCAAGCCAAGGGGCCGATATTTTATAAAATAGTAATACTGTATCTGCTAGCATATAAAAGAACCTAAAACTTAATTAGTTTTTTTCTTCTTTTTCCCAAAAGAGCATCAAAAACTGGCAAATACAAGGTACTAGAAATTTTTTGAATGTAAATCATTGCTGAGATATTCACCAATATTTGTGCTGCATTATTATGCAATCCACAGACAGTGAATACGAATTAGCTTATGTGATGTGCTACCCAGTGACCTACTGTATTTGCAAATACATGAACAAGTACAACCTCTCGCCAGGGCTATTATGTAGTTGGATCCCCTCCTTCACCACCATCAAGCACAAACTCAGGCACACATACAGTTCTATATCTCAGGAATGATCACTGAAAATAAATATTTGTACACTTGATAGAGGGTGGGAGAGTAGCCTCAGTGATTTGTTTTTCTACAAATACTGTTTTTATTGCTAATTACTAACTAAATAAACAATTCAAAAACTCTATTGTTTAAAACTACAGTGGTCCTTTAAGAAGAAACAGAATAATGTAGGAATCATGGATTTTAGGCCCCAGGTATTTCTTGGACTCTGGCATATATATCCTGCTATTTTATATATGGTTTAAATGTAACAATTACAACAAGAAACTGGTGAAATTACTATTGTGACAACTGTATTAATATAGTTCTACTTTATTCTAATATTATTACAAAAAGAAGAAAAAAATATTTGAAAGAATATTTATAAAACTAGCGAAGTGCCCATCAAAAAATGATGGGCATAACATTTTAAGGCAGGCAATGCTGTTTGCCACACAATGTTAGGCTTTTGCTTCTCTGAGCACCTTTGGCGCTCATTGCGAGCCTTTCCTCCCGCCTACTGTAGGGGCGGCTCATTGCAGGGTTCATTAACCTGCAAGTTTTGTGCTTGGGAATGCCATGTGTCACTTACCAGCATCTCCCCCTGTTCCTTCCCTGTGTGTCTCTCTTCTGTGTCTCTGCTGACTGTTTGCGTGGCGCGCTCTGACTGACATTTGTTTTATTTTCAAAGTCCCGCGTGCCTGGCGTTGTTGGTGTCAGTGTTAGTGTCTTTGCCGTTGTGTATTTTCTAACTCCCGCGTGTCTGGCTTTGCTCAGCCTCGTTTTCATCCAGTTTCAGGATTTTTTATGTTTTTCGGCCGCCATTTTTTTTCTCACTAAGCCAATTGTCGTGTGACGAAACCAGTCAAATAAGGCTCAAAATTGCTTGCAACCTCACTCCCAGGCTTCCTGTCTCTTCCTGTGCAAGTGTGTTTATGTTTTTTTTTTTTTTTCTTGGTTTTCGATTTCCGCAGGTCGGCCGTTTAATTCATATTTTTCAGAGATCGAATCCCCAAGCCCCCCCCCCGGGCTTGCATGTGTGACGAGCTCGCTGGCTGCAATGAGAGCCTTTGGTGCTCATTGCAGCCTAAGTGCTGCACGGCTGCTTAGTTGCTCATTTCAGCCTAATTCCCGCGTGCTTCAGTGCCTCAACTGCTCGCCTCGCTTTGCGAGGCTCGCAGGGCAATGATCGCCTTTGGTGCTCATTGCCTAAGTCCTGCGAGTTCAGAAGTCTTCAATGCTTTGCGAGGCTCGAAAGCGTGATGACAAATCTCAGTCTGACAACCATACCACTTATCGGTAATAATTATAGTTTAATCAAGGAAGATGTCAACTTTTTATAGATTGCCACACACAAGAACTAGACCGTAGAGTGGACTTCCCAGGCAAGTGTAGAATTTCTAATAGTACCGATGTGGAAGTGAGACAAATCAGAGCGGAAATCACCAAAATTGATAGTTACAAGTCAATAATAGAAACAAGAGCTACACTCTGGAACAATCTTTTTTCACGTTTCCTTTATACTGAAACCTTGTTCAATGTAAATCACGTACTATTATAAACACACAACACTGCTTCTTTGCCGTTTAGTTATGACCAACTCGCTGTGACTGTATAGACTGTAACACGCCCGGCACATCTGTCGGCCCCTGCCCCTCTCTTTATGCACTGTACTAGCCAATTTTCTAAAGTTGCTTTAAAGATAATGCTTAATCAGTCAAGGCCACCTGTGCATCGCCGTTGATATCCTGACCCAGGTTGTGCCTTAAGGACAAGAACAGAGGACAACTACCGGTAGTTCATGTTCGTTGCTTCAGTTACCTCATCTATCCATCTCCGCCTCTGTCCTTCTGGTCTTCTTGTGCCTTCAATCTTCCCAGCATCAGAGTCTTCTCTAGGGAATCCGGTCTTATCATGATATGACCTAAATATTAGAGCTTCAGCCTCATGATCAAACCTTCCAGTGAACAGTTTGACTTGATTTCCTGATGTATGAATATTGGATCTTCCTGTAGTATAAGGGACTCTAACACTGCTGCTGACATTGCTTTTAAACTTTATGTTCTGTACAGAAAGCCAATTAAATGTTTTCATCTCCATATATACAGTAAAAAAATAGAAATATATGATGGGGACTAAAACAGTACAATTAGGATACAAAATGTACACTGTTCATGTATAATGCAGTTAATATATATAGATCATGATGACGAGAACACTTTAACACTTAATTGTCTCTGTCACTACTATAAATGATCCACTTGGGAATATTTACGCCAAGTCAACTGAAAGCAAAGGATTGGGCATGCTTCCAGGGCATTTTTTTCTGCAGTTGACACAAATACACAGACACCGTTTCAAATACACGATGGATAATCAGTATGTACGGACAGCTAAGCATTGCTAACTCCAATGTTAAATAATGTACTTGTTATTACCTATTATTCTCAATTCTAAAATATTTGGAACTACCACTAAATCACCTTAATATACTAAACTTTCATACTCAAAACACTTAAATAAATAGAATTACAGATGGTTATTATTTTGACTGTGTTTTATGTGTACTTTTCAGTTCTGCATTAGCCTGGACCTTTTTTTGTGCCACTTAAAATATTTCAAAGCTCTATTTATTTATTTTTACTTTCTAAAACCATTTTGCCCATTTTCAAGTTTATTCAAAGGACCATTTAAACAAAACTGAACTACAGTGGTCTTTAATCTAAAACTCAGATAAGTGCAAGAAATCCATCTTTAAAAAATGGCACAACTATGCTACAAACATTTTATTGAAAACATTTTTAATGAACAACTTTTAAATATATTTACAGTTATTCACAGATAGTAATATATAACGACTAAGTTAAGGGAACACAATACAGAAGCCATTCCTGATGTGCGGCTGGGGAGTGGAGTTTGGAGCGGACGGGAAGAGGTGGTGAGAGGTCCCAGAGAGATATTTCTTCCAAAGGTACAGGGGGGGAAGATGGTAACCTCAAGATTGGTTGAGCGGGGAGTTACTGGGGGAAGACACTTCACCTTATGCTTTATACAATGCTACTAGTTTGCTTTTTATTTTATTTTCTTTTATCATATTTCTTGCTGCTCCGGTCCATTCATGGAAATGTGAATTACTGTAATTTGATCAATGAGACCTTATTATAAGCTGTATATATTGTTTGAATATCAAGAGACAAGTTTGAATATATTTAGACAGAATCACCAAAAATACGAAAAAGAGTTGTATTGGGGATTTTATTTAAATGAAACGGTTCCAACATGTTAATAATAAGCTGTTATATGACACTTTGTGGACTATGTTTTTCATTATTATTTTTTTTTTGTCATTGCAACTCCAAAACTTCTGAATAAAATTTATGTTATAAAAAAAAAAAAAAATATATATATATATATATATATATATATATATATATATTTACAGTGAAAAAACTTCATAATTATATGCAATTTTCCTAAATGTGGGATCAATTTTATTATTTTTCTTTTTGTTAATTGGATTTATCAGTTGAAAGCATACCTTAGACGTAGATAACAGTCTCAAGCTCACAAATATGCTGGAAATTAAATTATTTTTTATGTGTCATTTCGGGGTTAAATTGATCTTGGGTATCAATGCGTTAATACATATCAGGCCACCCATATGGACGAGAACAGTATCGGCATTCATCTTCATAATTCTTTATTTTGCGAGTCTGATCGCATATCGGACCCCAGAACATAATTAATTGACATGTAACCTCCATGTTTAACTACCGTAATAATGACAGTCTCATTTTCTATTGGCCGATTCAAAATGGGCGGTTACGGGCTTGCTGAATTGATCAGGTTCCAGCCCAGAACTGCTCCGTACCAGTGCATGGTTTATGGTTTTGGCTTGGGGCCTGTAACTCGCGCCCTTCAGCAATCGAATAGCATCGCAATTGGAGACCAACGGGAGCCCGCAACTCACTCGCAGACATACATCTGTCTGCGATAGAGTTACAGGCTTGCAATTGAATATGGCCCCTACTGTGCAAACACTTAAAAAAAAAAAGGCCAAAACGGTTTACCTAATTTGGCCAATCTACACTTACACAGTGTATATATAGTGTTGTAAGATCCATATCTCTTCTGAAAATATATTTAGAATACCTTATTTAGCACATACATTGTTTTTTGTAAATATATGCATCTGTTTCAACTCTAATAAATCCATACTTCTACTATAAAGGGCCTATAGAGGTCAAAACGTAAAGTTTAATTTATTTACATCTTTAATTAGTACGTAGCAATAAAGTCAATATTTTAATAAAAATTTTTCAATGTAGCTTTTAAAAAGGTATATTTGAAGTTTAGCATTACAGCTTCCAGCATGTCTGCTTCTCTACACCACTTGTTAAGTGTCCAAATGGTAAAAGAGAATCTGCTCAGGATGCTGTCCAAATTTTTTTTTTGCAAGCGCAGGTTTTCCTACAAAAACCACTGTAAAGGAGGCAGAAAAACAATATTTTTTTAGAACAACAAATAAACACTCGTGTTATACTGGGCAGATACTCTCCCACCCACTGGACACCTGATAGGTGGTGGAGAAAAGCATATCTACTAAAGCCCAAAACCAGAAACTTACATTTTAAAGTTTTAAAAATTTCATTGATATTTATTTCTTCAAATGTTGATTCTATTGTTAAACAGATTTTAAATAAATAAACAAATAACCAGTTTAGTGGTCCTTTAAGATGACAAAGGAATAAACATTAGCTTAATTTAGGTAGTACTGTCTCCTTATAGTGTGTTCAAAGATTCTAGACATGTATAGTTTATCATATATTTATACGGAGCAAAGAACCTCAAATTGTAAAAGCACGATAGCATTAATGAACTATAAAAAAGTAGTAGCAGTTTTATTTGTGTTTGTATTTTCAGTGTTTATTTATGTTTGTATTTTCAGTGTTTATTTATGTTTGTATTTTCAGTGTTTATTCCAGTAAATTGGATACAGCCCTGTGTATTAAGTTACAGGAGTGTGTGCGGATGAAGTGGCTTCTGTCCCCACTGTGACGTGAAAAAGATGCAGTAAAATAAATAAAAAATTCCTCATAAAAGAAAACCTTCTTTGCATAGACACTGTCAACAAAGAACTGTAATTTGTCACTATGCTGCAACTGAAGCCACACAGACTGTTTTCCACTGTAGAGTTCAATAAATAAAGGAGCAGTCATAAGAGGCATTAAAAGCACCCATGATGGGGATCTTTTTCAGTTTATATGTATGGTAACCTATACATACACGGTATTCATGAACCCAATATAGATATATATTAGAGTTATCTACTGTCCTTCAGTAACCTTGTGTGAGATATTTGCTTGAAAGTGCAAAAATATTATACATATTTGAAAAATTAATTATCAGCGCCTACTAAGTTCAACAAATATTAGTTAGTAGATATGTGAAGAAACACTGGTTATTTCCGAATTTCGCAGAGTGTGTGGTTTCGAAAAATATATTTATTTATTTTATTAGTTTAACCAGTTAAGGCCCTAGCTATTTATTTTGGTTCTAAAAATGTGGTTCCAATGTTTTTTGCCAATTCCACAAATGGAAGTATTACAGAGTTTATGTAAGATTTCCAAAGACCCAAAATAAGAGAAACTCAAGCTTATAAACTTAGTTTAAAATTAGTTCTACCAATCCTAGGAAAAAAATGGCACTAACCTGCATTAAGCCAAGCTTAATAATGCCACTCTACCACTCTAGTGGGACCTACATCATATGAAAAAGTGAATATATTAACTAGGTTACTTCATTTTATTATCCTCTGTGTAATTGGGATATAAAATGTACATCACATCAACGTGAATATATACAAAAACACACATACATCTTGTGAGTGTCAATGCTATTATTTTAGCGAATTCTCATGATTCTGACTACAAACACGATTATAGTTGTAATACTAAATAAGCCTGGAATGATGATTTCTCATGAGCCCATTTCTGCTCTGACAATGTTCCAGTACATAACGTTTTAGATACAGGTTTTCCATAATATAATATATAAGAATTACAGCTTGTCGGGTTGAAGCCACAATCACATATATACATGTGGATCTTTGCAATGTTCGAAACGTTTGCAATGTTGGTAACACACTTGAGAAGCAGGGAGAGACGTTGACACACGCACGACTTAGGTGTTGATGGTGCTCATTGCACTGCAAACCCTGCGAAGCAAGGCGAGCTGTTGAGTCACATGAGCCTCGCCAAGTGAGGCGAGCAGTTGAGGCACGGGGGACTTAGCACGCAGGACTTAGGCTGCAATGAGCGCCAAAGGCGCTCATTACACTGCGAGCCACGCAAAGCGAGGCAACCAGTTGCCATATTTGCCAGACGAAAAACGTAAAAAATCTGAAACAGGATAAAAATGAGACGGAGCACAGCTAGGCACGCGGGACTTAGAAAATACGGGACGGCACGAACAACGCCAGGCACACAGGACTTAAAAAAAAACAACGGCAGTCAGCGTGTAACACGCAAACATTCAGCAGACACACAGAGGAGAAAGACACAGGGAAGGGACAGGGGGAGATGGTGGAAAGAGACACATGGCATTCTTAAGTACAAAACTCGCAGGTTAACGATCCCTACAGAGGCAGGAGGAAAGGCTTGCAACAAAAGTCCCACTGAGGTGCCTATGAAGTGCCCACTCTGAAGTACAGCACCCAAGCTTTACTACACGTTCTATCAAAACCTAGGTGATACAAACAGGTTGAGATGACCATGTTTGAAGTTTCATTCACTCTACAAATTAAGGTACATGAGCAAAATCTGTTTCCGTCCACAAGTTTAAAGACGTCCATACAGAAAATAAAGTAGAAAGAGCTTCATCCATCCACACCCTGGTGTCAGATCCTCTGGCAACAGCAACAAGCACGCAATGGAACAAAAGGCCCACACTAACAAACAGGCCAAGACTGGTTCAATATTTCCTATTTATTTGTAGATCAATATAAGCCTAACTGTATAAATCCAAACAACCAGTTTTACTTCTTGCTCCTAATTTTTTGATCATTCTACATCTAAAAAAACAAAGTTTAGTAGAAATGTGTAAGCCTCTGCTCTATTTACTAATTCAAAGTCTCATCAAGGTATATGGTGCTAGATCACCAGTACCATAGGGCTTTCTGATGGTGAAACAAGAAACACTGATACCTTTGGCTCCTACAGGACCTCTACTTGATGGGTCTGATACTTGTGAAGCGTAAGGTATACTCACTATAGTAATATTAACATACCACATTTCCAATATTAATTTGTAATTGGTACATGATCTCCTGGCAAGACAGTTAATCACTACTTCCATCTCAAACTAGGACTTACATAGTAATTGAGGTTGAAAAAAAGACTTTCAGTCCATCAAGTTCAACCTTTTTAGATCTCCTCTGATCTGCAATATGCGGATTAGTTGTTAATTGATCCAGGGGAAGCAAACAGGAAAAAAAAAACACAAGTGAAATTTTGGCAATCGTCTCAAAAGGGAAAAAAATATTTTATCCCTTCCTGACCCCAGATACGGGTGATCGGATTCCTCCCTGGATCAAAACTCTCTCTCTAATTATCCAGAATAACCCTGAACGCCCTTTTTAATTAGAAATAAATCTAGTCCCCTTTTAAAGTTATCTATTGAATCCGCTGGCACCACCTCCTTTGGTAAAGAATCCCACAGATTAACCATCCTTACTTTTCTTTAAAGGTGGAATCTTTTTACTTTTAACCTCAAAAGGATGTCCTCTGGTCAGTTGAAAAACGTTCTTGGCACAAAAATCTCCCTTAACAAATCTTTATACTGACCCTGGATGTATTTATATAAGGTTATCATATCTCCTCTTAGACGAGAAAATATGTTTAATTTGGTTAGTCTTCCTTCATAACTCAGCCCCTCCATTCCCCTTATTAGTTTTGTTGCCCTCCTCTGTACATTTTTCAGCTCTAAAATGTCCTTTTAGGGATCTGTTAACAGGACTCTTCAGACAATTTTTTTTTTTTAATAATTTTATTATCCTCTGTAAAATTGTGATACAGAATAATGGCGATATAGAATTTCCATCACTTACTTGTAAGAAGCCACAGCTTGCCATCTTACACAGTTATGACCTAAGGCTACACTTCCGCAGAGGGCTTCAAGCAACCAGTGTATTGCCACCTTTGCAACTTCTTTATACAAGGACCCTAGGGGGTCAAGAAAAAAAAGCCAGAAAAATATGTGTAGGCGGTTATATCAACCCTAGGGTGATAAGATAATCTTTCTTTTATAATAAATTAAGTGTCCTCATGTGGTCTAGGCCGTTGCCTCTACCCTGTAGTGGGCCCTGGAGCTTTGTAACTTACATAGTTACATACAGCCTTATTAAATCTTAAAAAGGTTGAACTTGATGGACTGAAAGTCTTTTCAACCTTAATTACTATCAGCCTTATTAAATTGCTATTCGGCCAATTGAATATGGCTCTATTTAAGCACAAAGCATATTTTTTTACAGAAGTTTTTAGTTAGTGAAGACCTTGCTTTTGGGTAGATGTTCACTAACTAAAACTTCTGTAAAAAAAATATGCTCTGTGCTTAAATAGAGCCCTATTCAATTGGCCGAATAGCAATTTAATAAGGCTGATAGTAATTAAGGTTGAAAAAAGACTTTCAGTCCATCAAGTTTAACCTTTTAAGATCTCCTATGATCTGCAATATGCAAATTAGTTATTAAATAATTAGTTGATAATTCATTATTAATCAATTATTTATTTATTTTATTAATTAATCCAGAGGAAGGCAAACAGAATAAAAACCCAAGTGAGACTCAGCTCTGCCACTGCTTCCTAATAGAATGTGAAGTAAACATTTTATGACAACTGTATTGAGGAGAATAAAATGAGACATTTTTATATAATCGTTTTAACTAGGTTATTTTCAAGAGTCCTGTTAAATACTCTAGAAATCAACAATTGTTTATCTCTATAATGTAAATATAAAGAACAATATTAAATAACACTTTACAATTTATATTTGCGTCAAAGCCTATTACTTGATTACCTCATCATTATTAAATTACTCTTAATACCAAATTATAAATAATTAGGAATAATTACATTTTGAAAATCTCATTTAAGCGTCTAAAGAATAACATTTATATAATTAAACCAACAGCCTCTATGAAAGTGATACACAATTTAGATCATTTGATTTCAAATATTATATGAAATATATATATATATATATATATATATATATATATATATATATATATATATATATATATATATATATATATATATATTATATATTATATATATCACACACACGTATGTATAACTAAAAGGTTAGGTGCCATCAGTAAACCTTTATTTGCAGTAGTAGCTCCCTGGCTTCTAGGATTTAGATTAACTAGTAACTGTATGATATCCACACAACCAATATTAGACAAATGTTTGTTTAAATCTGTTGGCTGTGAATAACTATTTGGCAAAAAACAAAAAAGCAATTCAAAAGGCTTATGTTTAATTTGCTTGTATCCAAGCTACACCAATGTTTTATGTTTATCTTTTTATTATTATTATTATTATTATTATTAGCACTTAAAAAGGAACACAGATCTTTCCTGTT
The DNA here is from genome assembly GCA_027410445.1 of Discoglossus pictus. Lineage (NCBI taxonomy): Eukaryota > Metazoa > Chordata > Amphibia > Anura > Alytidae > Discoglossus > Discoglossus pictus. The sequence goes on along the minus strand of CM050163.1, from coordinate 496,588,065 downwards.
GGCTGGCCATAATATCGACCACAAGGTGGTGCAGCCAAAACGTCAGTGAATTTCTTGTCAGTGTAAATCTTATAATCTGGCAGTACCCTAAAACCTAACCCCTAACACCTTAGTCCAAACACCTAACACTAACCTTAACCCCACCCCCTAACCCAAGAAGTAGCCGATATTGCGGCCAGCAAGCAGGAACTTTCCAGAACACCAACTTCAAATTGTATAGGATATTTTTATTATAAATTTACAGCCTGACATGTTCACTTATTTACATTTTTCCCCAAAAATGTATTTCCTACATTATAGAAGAAATGTTCTTAGAATATAATGTATATTTAATTTAAACTCATTATCCACAGACACCAATTAGCAAACTAATTATCTATTGAGTCACTCAGTCTACACCAAGATCCATATTGCTTATCTTTTCTTTTATCTTTAACCTGTGATAATCTAGGATATAACCTCTGCTTGCAACAACCCACAATCAAACTACTGCCTGGTCAATTCATTTGTTTTTATAAAAAGGTGCACTGTAGTTCAAGAAAGAAGCACTTGCTTGTGAAGTATGTAACAAACTAATAACATTATGTCTAAATGTTTTTATCATTCTGGTTAGAAATAAAAAATAATGATAAAAACCATTTATGGGCATAAAAACATTTTTAGAGACAATCAGAATATTTTAAAGGCCCTTTTAATAAACAGAGGAATCAATTTGTCATTGTTTCATCACTTCCTGAGAGCTGAATCATGAGGGTGTTTACATTTTCATCTACATCTCCAGATATGTATATTCTTATAATAATAACCTGGGTCCTTTTCTGTTTTCAGCCCTACTTTATCGAGCTGTGCACCAGTGGCAACCTACTTCACTTTTGGAGGGCCTTGTTTGTGGCTCCGGACTCCTTAAAATTACCTCACAGAGCTTAAATCATTATTCGTTGCCCAAAGCAAATAGGAATTACTTGGTAATAGAGGTATAGATAATGAGAAGTATTTAGAAATACACTTGGGTATTATTTGCATGTTTTAGAGAGACATAATGGGCTGTGTATTGTCGAAGAGGAGCATGTTCTTCCACTTTAGAGAACAGGTTGAGGAGCCGCGTAGGAAGTTCCCAAGCAGCGCATATCCCTGCTATATACTGTCCCAGAAAACACTCACTACGGGGCAAGCCCATCAACAGTGGACCTCTCACTGCAACCCTTCCATAACTTGTCTTCTTTCTTAATCCCATTTCCGCACAGGGTGTCTGGTGTATCTACTGCAACTCATTGACAATCATGCTGGAATTCTCCAGCGCTCAGTAATTCTGTTTTTGCATGTAATTTTATTTTTCAGTAAAGCAAATCTATTGAAGCTCCAAGATGTGGCAGTGTGGAGCAATTAAGCAAACTGGGGATATGTACCACGGAAGAGGTGAGAGAGAGAGCAAAGGCTGGATGACAACAAAGAACGGGGGGATGGCTTGTGTGAGGAGGGCAAAGGAGATAAGGATGGGTGCTATGTAAGGGGGGTGCTGAGAGGGATTGGGTGCTATGTGAGGGGGTGCTGAGAGGGATTGGGTGCTGTGTGGAGGTGGATGTTGTGCTATGAGAGGTGGGTGCGGAGAGTGATTGGATGCTATGTAAGGGGGGTGTGGAGAGTGATTGGATGCTATGTGAGGGGGGTGCGGAGAGTGATTGGATGCTATGTGGGGGGGGTGTGGAGAGTGATTGGATGCTATGTGAGGGGGTGCGGAGAGGGATTACGAGGTATGTGGAGGTGGATGTTGTGCCATGAGAGGTGGGAGCTGAGAGTGATTGGATGCTATGTGAGGGGGTGCTGAGAGTGATTGGATGCTATGTGAGGGGGGTGCGGTGTGGAGGTGAATTTTGTGCTATGAGAGGTGGGTGCGGAAAGTGATTGGATGCTATGTGAGGGTGGTGCGGAGAGTGATTGGATGCTATGTGAGGGGGGTGCGGTGTGAAGGTGGATTTTGTGCTATGAGAGGTGGGTCCTGAGAGCGATTGGATGCTATGTGAGGGGGGTGCTGAGAGGGATTGGGTGCTGTGTGAACGTTGGGAGGCATAAGGTGCTATGTGAAGATGGCTGTTGAGAGGGATTGGCTGCAATGTAGAGATAGTATACTATCCCTCCCCTTGTAGGGCCCAATTTTTATTTTTGTACAGGGCCTCCTATGCTCTAGCTCTGCCACTGCGTCTCCAATACCTGTGCACATTTATAAGGTTATATATTTAAAATTAAATTTCTTATTATTTACTCAGCCCTTATGTGGGTTACAACAGACTTTGATAGCAATTTAGTAAATATCCCCAATGTCTCTTCTAATGTAGTCAGGGAGTACTCAGGAGTTTAAGAGGGTATTTGCAGATTCAGCATTGCATTGATTCATGATTTGTCACAGTCTTTGATAACTAATTTTAAAGCTCCTACCATTAAATCAATTTGGCTAAAATATCTATTAGGATCAACAGAAGGAACCGTGGCTTCCAAATTGTTAACAGCAAAACATCCACCAAAGTTCTCATGAGTTTTCAAAGCTGATTATTTCAACGCTATTTACAAAATTATTTAAATATAAGTATCAAATCAGTTTCAGCTACTTTGATATCATATAACATCATTTTAAATATTATTGATAAAAACAACCAAACAGAATAACTGAAACGTAATACATGTGTGTTGAGAGAAAAATAGAATATATGTCAGGAGCACCATAGAGCTGCCGGTCACATAAAACACTAAAAAATACTTAAATGTTTCACTGTTTTTCACTTTGGGCTCATGCAACCATAGAAGTAATTCATTTTGATTTTGTAATAAATTATTAAACCTATTGATGATGCATATGGGAAAAGAAAGGGATGCAAAGCTCCAGCATGCAGATTATGGCATATATGCTGCACACAATAAAAATAATTATTTAATAATACAACTAATGTTAAAACAAAATAAAAAGGATACTTTTCAGTACAAATACTCTCCCTGACTAATCCAACCAAGGCTCCAAATTACAGATCAGAAGAGTCAAAACAACCTTGGAGCAGAGAACTGGATCACTAAATGTCAGATTAACAAGAAAAGGAAAAGAAAAGTGGAAGGAGCACAAGGCTTTCACTGATCAAATACAGATCTCAATGTATTCCATATAAACTCAAGCCTTCTTTCATTACGTTTTCCATGTGACCAAACAATATGGTATTAAAAGTTATATGTTCTGGCAAAAGGATTAATGCAAATGCTGCTTTTTTATTAATTTAATAGAAAATTCTCACTTTTTTCCTATGTACTAATATGAAATGTTTGCAAAGGGGATGGGTTTGGAAAAATATATTCACTGGACAAATCTCCCAGTGGAGCAGTTAGTACAGCTGGCAATCACAGGAGGGGGAGTAAGAGGAGCAGATACCTACCTACCTGTGGGGTGCAGCAAGGCTCCTGGGACAGATCCAAGTTGGGATGAAGGAAAAATATGGGACAGAGGCCAGGCTGGGGGTCCAAGATGTAGCACTCCCTGGCTGCTCACTTCTCACCTTGTGGAAGGTGCTGTCTGGTATACACCATGGCTAATGTCCTACAGAGTAGACTAGCTGCAGGCTCTGTATGGTCCAATACTACAGAGCTCAGGTCCTGTATGGTCCAATACTACAGAGCTCAGGTCCTGTATGGTCCAATAATACAGAGCTCAGGTCCAATAATACAGAGCTCAGGTCCTGTTTGGTCCAATAATACAGAGTTCAGTACCTATATGGTCCAATACTAGAGAGTCCAGATCCTGTATGATCAAAAGCTCTGTAGTATTGTACAATAATGCAGAGTTCAGGCTCAATATGGTCCAATACCTCAGAGTTCAGGTCCTGTATGGTCCAATACCTCAGAGTTCAGGTCCTGTTTGGTCCAATACTTCAGAGTCCAGGTCCTGTTTGGTCCAATACCTCAGAGTCCAGGTCCTGTATGGTCCAATACCTCAGAGTTCAGGTCCTGTATTTTCCAATGTTGCCTTATTACTATAAAGGTCAGGTGCTGCAGCTCAGCCTCGGTGTGGTCCCATACTGCAGATGGCAGGTCCAATGCTGTAATGCCCAGGCACAGTCCTATGTCTCCAGCCTCCTATGAGCCTCCTCACAGGGTCCAGGCAGTGACAGTGACACGCTGACAAACTCCGGAGTCCTGTTGTGTCTGTGAGGGATCCGGGGGTGGGGAGCGGGGAGTCGGTGTGAGCCCCTCCCAGTCTGTGCTCTGTGTCCTCCCAGTCATCCCTCGCCCCTCCCAGTCTGTGCTCTGTATCCTCCCAGTCATCCCTCACCCCTCCCAGTCTCTGCTCTGTGTCCTCCCAGTCATCCCTCACCCCTCCCAGTCTCTGCTCTGTGTCCTCCCACTCATCCCTCTCCCCCTCCCAAAAAGCTCTGTGCCTGTCATATTCTGTGTCCTTCTAGTCAGCCCTGTGCCCCCTCCTAGTCTGTACTGGGCCCTCCTAGTCAGCCCTGTGCCCCCTCCCAGTCTGTGCTGTGTCCTCCTAGTCAGCCCTGTGCCCCCCTCCTAGTCTGTACTGGGCCCTCCTAGTCAGCCCTGCTCCCCCTCCCAGTCTCTGCCCCCTCCCAGTAGGTGAGGAGCTGTCCTGGGCCCACGTGTATTCAGTGCATTATTTCCATTATGTAAACTCTAAGTGCCTGTCTGCTATGATTACAGGTCTCACCACAGACTGCCATAAAACTAACCTGAAAGGTATCCTGTGTTAGGGAATGTACTGGGGCCTACACTGGGAGAAAGGCAAAGATACCTTACTGTAATAAAAGGGGATATATAGGGGCGAGTCACATTATTATGACCACTTTTGACGTCAGCAGTGCGTAGCCAATGAAATACGGCATGTATCGTGAGCTGGCTAGGTGGGTATATAAGGTTGACATGTAGACATTGGGCAAACATATCAACTATTACTGTCATGGGTAACGTGTGATTTATCCGACTTTGAAAAGGGGATGATGCCGTGCCGTTTGTGAACTGTTTGCGTGCTGATGTGGTTAAAGTGTAACATGACTGGACAAACGGGAAATAAACAGTATCAAAACTGCGGAGCACCACGTGCCATTGATGTCAGAGGTGAACGTCGGCTGTGAAGGTGTGAGGGCCAACCGACACCCTACAGTTTAGCAACTCATCCGTCCCAAATGAACCCGGAGGCTACTGGACGTGTGTCTAAAACGATAGTACAGCCAACTCGGTTTGGTATGGGGCTCAAAAGCACTCCACTACACACATGCTGACAGGGGTTCATCGTCATTACCGAAACCGCAACTCTTCTGATTGAGAATCACCTTGTCTGATGAGTCATGTTTTCTGCTCCATCGACTGGATGGACATTGGAGTATCAGGAGCGAAACCACTACGAACACTATTGATGTAAGAACACAAGCTAGTGGCGGCAGCGTTATGGTCTGGGGAAAGTTTTCTTGGCATTGGTTCCACTCATACCTCTGAAAGTCACTCTCAACCGATTGTGTTATCTATCCATCCCTACAGATTAAGTACATCCATACATGTTGTCTTCCCTGGAGAAGATGGGATCTTCCAGCAGGACAAAGCAACATGTCATACGGACAGAATTGTCCAGAGTGGTTGGAGGAGCATGGCGAAGACTTCCAAGTACTTTGCTGATCTCCAAATTCCCCGGACTTGAACCCCATTGAGTACCTGTGGGACCACCTGAATCACCATGTTCGCCGTATGGATCCTGTACCACGCATTCTTCAGCAGCTGTCGGATGCAATGTAGTCTGCATGGCTCCAGATACCCTTGCCAACCATCCAGCATCTTATTTACTCACTATTATTATTTATTATCTTTATTTATATCAAGCCAACATAGTCCGTAGCGCCGTACAGGGGTTAAATACATGGCAAAAACAAAATTAACCCCTTATAAAGAACAGAGGGCCCTGTTTTTGAGCTTAGAATCAAATGTACATAGAGCTTGTTTCCAAGGCACTGACACAAGATTGAAAAACTCACAAACTTACAATCTAAGGGATACCACGCCGTTTAGCTGCTGTCCATGCTGCACACAGCGGTTATTCAGGATATTAGCTGTGGTCATAATAATGTGATTCGACCGTGTATATAATCTGTTAGTTTTATTTCTATCACATAGCGCATCCCAAAGTCTACAATTAACGGCAAGGCGGCTCATTGCAAGGCCCGCAATGGGTGCCGAAGGGAGACGGGGGGGGGGGGGGGGCTAAGAGACACGGGAGGGAGTGGGGGTAAAGACACGGGTGGGAGAGGGAAAGAGATACGGAAGGGACAGGGGAGGGAGAGGGGGAAAAGAGACAAAGGGGAGGGAGAGAGAGGGAAGAGACACAAGGGGGGAAGAGACAGGGGAGGGAGTGGGGGAAGAGAAAAATCAAATATTATCCCGTCATTTGTGACTGGAGGCCCGCAATGGGTGCCAAAGGGGAAAGAGACACAGTGGTGGGAGTGGGGGAAAGAGACACAGTGGAGGGTGAGGAGGTAAAAGAGACACATAGGAGGGAGAGGGGGAAGAGACAGGGGAGGGAGAGGGGGAAGAGACCTAGAGGAGGGAGAGTGGGAAAGAGACACAGAGGAGGGAGACGGGGGAAGAGACACAGGGGAGGAAGAGGGGGGAGAGACACAGGGGAGGAAGAGGCGGGAGAGACACAGGGGAGGGAGTGAGGGAAGAGACATGGGAGGGAGAAAAATCTAATATTATCCCATCATTTGTGACTGGAGGCCCACAATGGGTGCCAAAGGAGAAAGAGACACAGTGGTGGGAGTGGGGGAAAGAGACACAGGGGAGGGAGAGGGGGGGGGGGGAGACACAGGGGCGGGAGAGGGGATAAGAGAAATGGGAGGGAGAGGGGGTAAAGAGACATAGGAGAGGGGGGAGAGACAGGGGAGGGAGAGAGGGAAGAGACACGCGGGGGGGGGGAGAAAAATCAAATATTATCCCGTAATTTGTGAAGGGAGGCCCGCAATTGGTGCCGACAGGCAAGTAGCTAGTTACATATGACAGCAGCTTGTGCAAAGTGTCTGCCCATTAGAGGCATAATATCCAAACATTCAAAAAGCTGAAAAGACAAAAAAACTCTAAAATTTTCCCGAAAGAGAAAGTGGAATTTGTTTTGCTTCTGGTGGAAAGGGGGATTTTCACTTAAAGAATTACAGACATTCAACAAAAGGGGCATTACGCAGTATGATATAGATAGCATTTTTTATTCCATAATCACACCTAAGATATCCAATATCAACAATATGCATCATAAAGCACACAAATGGGGGGCTACAGTATAGTTGTTAGGCATAAACAAACAAGGGTACTAATTTTATTACCTAAATGTTTCTATCCTGGTTTGTTAAGTTTTAGGTTGTTTTTTCAGACCTTTTTTGAACCCGCTTTTAATTAGAAGGAAATAACAATCAGCAGCTGAAACCAAATCTCTGTTTTCCTGCCATAATCAATAAGATAACTCCATCTGCAAGAAGTCTGAACAAACATGATATGTGTATCAAGAGGAAGAGAAAAAAGAAGGTAAAATTAGAAATCAAAATGTAACATTTTTAGCAAAATTAACATATTTTTTTTCTATATATTCTTTTGAATAACTAACCTACACAGCCTTAAATATCTGACTTTTACAATATTTATTGTCTTGTTCTTTCAGGACTATGTGTCTTTGTAAACTAGGGAGCTTTCCATTCATTTTATTTAAATCACCAGTATTTTTAGGTGCTTTTTCTGAATTTACTCTCCTAACGTTTGTGGCAGCTCAGCAGAAATCAAATGTTATATTCTCTTACAGTGTAATTGCATATAAAGTGTTTTAAGTTAAAGGCTTTTTGTTAAAGGCTATTGTTTTTAGAATGCAAAATAAATAATCTACCATTATCAACTGTATTTCTTCAAAACAGTATATTTTAGATATAGGGCTAAAATTTGCAGAGTAAGGACTGTGCCTACACATTTCCATTATGTGACAGCTAGAGAGAGCATTAAAGGGCTAGTCACCCCTAAACTTAATTCTTTTTAAAAATGTAAATACATTTAATTTAGATGACACACTTAGAGAAGATAAACTATGTAAAAGTTAAGACATTGTCTAGTTTTCTAGCTACTCCTCTATATTTGCGGGGAGTGAAAGCTGTGCTTTAAGTAACATTTTTGTCAATGACATAATGCTGAGCTGGTAACAATCAATGATGGCAGTTTGTGCAGGCAGGAATCATGGGATGTGTAGTCCCCTTGTAGAACGAAATATGAAGAGTCAGACACTGATCGGTAGATCTTGGCATTGAGCTGCTGCTGTCCTGAAGGTTAGTAAAGGGTTAAAACCTGTACCCAAATGCAGTGTTTCTATTGGTATGTACCAGTGGCGGAACTAGAGCATGGAGGGCCCTGGTGCAAAAAGGGTGGTTGTAAAAATGTTTTTGCACTGACCCCCAGGTACCAACACACTTAGAGCACCTGCCCACCCTTAAGACCCTTTCCGATGACAGCATCCCTTCCCAAAACTCTTTTTATATAGCTGCTCCCCTTTTCATTACCACCTGCCTGTGTGCAGCACACATATAAACATATACTATCTCTACATAGCAGCCAATCCCTCTAAGCATCTATCTTCACATAGCACCCCGTACCATCAAACATCCACCTCCACACAGCACCCAACCTCTCTCAGCACCACCTCACATAGTGCCCATCTCCTGTTAGCACTCACCTCACAGAACGCATCACCTTGTACATTGCTGTCCAGCCCACGCTCTCTCACCTCTTCCCTAATCCACAGTGCACTGAACTGCTCCACACTGCCACCTCTTGGAGCTTCAATAGTAATGTTCAACAAAAAATAAAAAATGCATTTCTCTGGGCCCCCTAGAGAAGGGCCTTGATGCAATGCACCACTGGCAGCTCCACCCCTGGTAGGTACACAGTGCCTATGTAAGCTGCTCTGGGGTATGGGAAACAATTTAAATAAAATAAATCTGTATGTGTATAGAATGAAAAATCAATTTAATGTGTGTGTCTGATATAAGCAGCAGGTGTTAGATTAGAAAAAGGTAAAAACAGGGAAACTTAGATATGCCTAATAATAATGAAGTAATAATGAAGATGAGTGTTTCTTAAGAATTGGTGTAATTATGGTATGTTTTAGAGAGGATGGAAACATGCAAGAATTTAGGGAAAAGTTGAAGAGGTGTGTGAGAGCTGGGATTAGTGTGGTAGAGGGGGGAGGGATGAGCTGAGATGGAATAGGATAGTTAATTAATCATTACACATAAATAGCATAAGGATCTATAATCATTTTTAATTTCTCAAATTGCTAAAATCTTTGTTATACCCCCTTAACTTTGTATCAATTAACAAGTTAGGCTGGAAAAGGAGAAAACACCAGTGCAACTACTTTTATGTGGCTTTAGTCTCCATTTTCTGAAGTCATTCATATTTCATGTAAAAACACTTTTGGAAGGTTTAATATATGCGATGGAAAGCTTTGGAGTTCTGTCTGTTTCACAGAAGTGGAGTTTTCTTGGGTTTAATATGCTATTACAACTAATTTAATATTGTAATATGATGTTCCATGTTTAATTATTGTGACTTACTACAGTACCATTGAGATTTTTCTTAGTAATTTAGATAATAAATATTAAAGTTAACTTCTGGAGCCAGCAGCAGGCCGGCTCAAAAGTGATGTGATGATTGGTGCCGGTTCTCAACACGTTGACAAAAACTGTTGAAGACACGTCTAGAACATTAAGTAGTAAAATCACTGGAAGGAAACTCAAAGCCTTCCCAATTGAAGTAAATGCTATCTACCCCAGGGTCATTCTATATCAAATCAATGCAAAAAACAAGGATTTCGCCACCCTCCGTCTCGGATTTTGATTAAACTTGGTGTACACCCTTCCCTTATGGTTGAAAGAAACACCCTTTATTTTTTTCCTTTATCTCAAACGGTTTTAATTTTATAACACTTCAAAGTTCCATTAAATATGCCATTGCATACATTTTATTTATTTTCTCCATAACCAATGATCAGTTCTCTTTAAAATTTTACACAGAGCTTAATAAAATGATGAGGATTTCAGAAAAACATACACCAGCACTCAAACGATTTTATAAATTCCTTCAAAAATGTATAAATGTACTTGTAGCATAGTTTTTTGGTGGAAAAACTAGGTTTAGAAAACCTAAATTTTCAGCGTGTGGGCACAATTGAAACCAAAATGTTTTGATGTTGAAAATTATTGCAACGACATGTCCTTTCTTGACAAAGAATTACATTTATGTTTTTTTTTTATTCCTTGTAACGAAAATGTTAAGTTTTTTAGACATTGTAGGAAAAAGAATGGCTACTGGGTTGCCATTTTGTACAACTTTTCTACAATCCGTAGCTGTAATAGAAAAAAATAATGAAACAAAGTTGTTCATCTTAAAATGTAACATAATATTGGTTATTATAGGTTTTTTTTTCAAAAGTGCAGACTTGTTTTAATTTTGGGATATTTGAATTTGAAGTTATGAAAAATGGGAATAAAAAAAAAAGAAAAGAAAGGAAAAAAAGAATTTACAGTCAGTAGAACATTAAATGCTGACGTAAGGAAATAAGACCTAGCAAGAAAAATATTCCAAAAAATTAAAAATTGAGTATTATATATTACAAACTAGGAAATTGCCTGTAAAAAATGACGGGAATAAAATTGTAAAGCTGGCTTTTGCTCCTCTGAGCACCTTCGGCGCTCATTGCGAGCCTCTCCCCCCCGTGTACTTCAACTTTCCTGCTTTGCAGCCTCTCCTGCTCGCAGTGCTCATCATGAGCCCCGCAATAGGCGCCTGCGTGGCTCGCAATGTGCACCTTCGAAGAAATCTAGATCCTTAACATAGCCCTGTTTCTTTTCCTTATTTATTAGCCATCAGAAGGTGGATCACAACTTTACTCCAATAATATTTCACCCTACTCAAAAAACAAATTTTTAACTATTTCCATTTAGAACAGGAACTTCCCCGATAAATACTCTAGGATATGGCATATTGAGCATTTTCAATTTGTACCATGCATATGAGAGTCTTGTAATTTGATCAATATTGGAAGAAAACTAGAATAAAAATGCATTTTTTTATTATTTGCTTTCATTATCCAGTTGTATAAGGAAGTATGTCCTTTATCCAGTTACAGATTTGATCATGGATCCATCTGAAGAAAGAACATCCAACCACAGCATACTCACTACTGTAGGTGATAAGAATATTCTCATTTTTACTTATTTTAAAATAAGGTTAACAGTTGCCCTGTATAATATGTGACATACGCACCACACATAAGAAACCAATATTAATACATACAGATTTAAACTGACAGTGACAGAGTGAGACCAGGGATTTGCATATATTGTACAGTTTTCTTCCCCCAAGGACTGAAAGAGTTAACTTGTGCAGCGGTTTAATGCCCCATCTGTGGATAGCCTTTAAAGATAGCCTTTTCAGAGTATTAGTAGGTATGTGAAAGGTAATAAAAACAGAATAAAGCCTGATTAGAGTTCAGTCCCAACTTCCAGAATGGAAGGTTAAAGTCCATCTGTACATCACTCAGAGGGTGTCTTGATGTGTGATAGGTGTTTGGTCAAAGTCCATCTGTGTTTCCCTCAGAGGTGTGATGATAGTTGATTGCCCTTATTGACACTGGCTTCCTTATAGTACACCGTTCACATGGTGCATTGTCCAAGAATATGTAAATAAATGACAAATAAGGGGGGGGGGACAAGAATAAATCAATTTCAATGGTAACCGGTAGCATGTAATAAATAGAAGATCAGAAAACTGACATTTGGTGACCTCACAGATATGAGGTATAAAACTTGCCTCACGGGAGCAGTCATCAAATATCGGCACTGGATTCCATCTCTGGTGCTGATGAAGTCCTTGTGTGTAGTCCAGTCTCTGATAAGCTCTGGGGTGCTCGTAAATGTATTAAAGAGCAACCACACAGAGAGTGTGGAGTTGTGGCAATGATATTATAATATAAATCCCTGAGGTATATTAGACTGAGTAGCTAGTGGTAATTGGGGTACCACTTAATAGCAGAGGAAACATGTAGACTCCACTTATAGTGATAAAATATATATTTATTACAAGCAAGCAATAAATAAGTAAGCAGTAAACAGGGTAAAAAATGTCAGTGTAAGATTCCAAAAAATGGTACAAGGAATGCATCTCATCAGAAGAATCAGTAAAAACTATTAAAAAGAGTACAATATATACATTCTCTTGTAAAATATAAAAAAAGATAATAATAATAAATAAGGGTTGTAATAGACCCAGTAATGAAACGTGTTTCGTCAATATGTTGGCTTTCCCAGCGATAAAAAGTAAATAAATACTAAAAAGTACTCACACTGTGTGGTAGGAGTGTAGTACAGTAGTATGACATGGTTAAAAATGTGAGTGGACAGTCAGTCTGTGCTGGAGAGGGAAATACAGACAGACACACAGCAGTGTGAATATGAGGAACGACTTGCAGTAGAATGAAAAGTTGGACTTCTCAAGGATACAGGCCAGAGATTATGAACTATTGGACTGTTTATGCTTTGTTTTTGCTCAATCATTGTTTAGCTGGATGGAAGCTATGTTAGAAAGTGACCTATCTAACAGTGTTATGATGAGAGCTAGGCCTGTTACTTTCTTTGTTTTGGTGTAAATATTGTAACACTGGGGAATATATTCTATATAAAGCTTTGATAAATCATTGAAATTGTGTTCCTCTTTCAAAAGTGCCAGAAACAAGGGCACAAACCCAGTAGAGACGGATAGCTTGTCACAGTATATGTATATATATATATACACATACAGAATGTTGCTATTAAATAATAACATTATTATTATTAACTTTTATTTGTAATGCGCCAATATATTCCGTAGCCCTGTACAGGGCATGAGAACAAGGAAAAATACAATGTTGACAACCTGCAGAAAATGAAGGGCCCTGTTTTGAGCTTAGAATCTTTGCAGAAAGTGCTTTTTTCAAAGCGCCCTACAAGATTGGAAACTCGCTATTTACAATCTAAAGGGGGTGGAAGAAACCAGGGAAATAGCAGATAAGGGTTAAACATTTACATGTATCATGGATTGTTTTTTTCTTATATATAGCAGATCATTTTGCACCTTAATTCTGTACTGGTGTACAGTATGTGATGTCCTACCAATGGAATGGAATGGCAATGTAGACTTGCATCAGAAAATTATTTGACTACATAACATTTGATAATACCACTGCCAAGTTTTATTATCATTGTTTGATTTTCCATCAAAAGCTGAACAATAATAAAAAAGGCATTACAAAACCACCATTCCAAGGATACCTGAATTGTGAGGGAATGATAAACTGTGGTCAAATGAACAAAAGATTAAACTTTGTCAGAGGATTTTGCCATCTGCGTCATAACTTTGTAAGCACATGCTCAGATTCCTGTGTCCGTGCTTCTACCTTGTTTCTGCTTTTGCGAAAACTATGCACTTCCATATTGTTGTGCATCATACAGCCATCCAGTGTCAATAAACCTCAGGGAATGGAAAGATGACATACACTTCAGCAATGCAATTAGCATATTTATATCCAAATGACACATACCATCTGAAATATTTTTGCTTGCCTTCTTTCATAGTCCTGTTATTAAAAACTTTAAACTGTTGTTAACTTAAGCCTCAAAGTAAACTCCAGAAGAATGTTTGCATATGGCTGTATATGAAAAGAAGCATTGAAAATGAAACTATTTGAATGTAAAAGTAAGTAATAACATATAATACAGAACATCATTTTTAAAATTAGGCAATTATAATATGCACGGTATTATAAACATAGTAAAATCTTTTAAAAAGACTTTCATTTGTAGATATGAAAATATTGCTATTTTCCTTTGTTAAAAAATTAATGCCACAGAAAAATAAATCTGATCTTCTAACATAGCTTGTTAGCTAGTTAGAAGAAATTGGCGTATCCTATTCTAACGAGAAAACAGGAATACACAGGAAGCAGAAACATACTGTGCAACTTGATAGACATATGAAATTAACTGCATATGTGGTCTTCATCATTAAAAGTGCCACATTGTATGTGTAACCCCTTTTTATATATATATATATATATATATATATATATATATATATATATATATATATATATATATATATATATATATATATATATATATATATGAGAGGTGAAATTAAAGGCCAACTGTAATGATCCACCTTTCATGTATTTTATGTATTACAGTTCAGTACATACTAGTGTTCAGTATATTGAGATTTAAAAAGGAGTTGTTTTTTTAAAGTACATATAATAAAAATCACTGTTTTTTATTGATCTTTATGGTAGAGCCCCCTTCCCTGAGGATGGACTGTGCAATATATATCCCAATGGTCATTCTAAAGCTGTGCAATAATAAAGCAGCTTCAGGGTAATCTGCAGATTTTGCATAGCTTGGAAACTATTGGAGGATCTTCAACCTAAAGATGAAGGGAAACTGACTTTACTGTGTAGATTAATTCAATTATATGACAGTTGTGGAGGGGACTATGTCCTGTGGAGGATGCACACGCTTTCCTACTCTACAGAACGTGATGGGGCCACATGGGAAGCCTCCAATCACAGCATATGGGACAATGGCTGCACATTAACAACCAATGTTAAATATTCACACTTTCACTAAAACAATGTCCTTTTAATTGATAGTGAATTAAATATGTTTTATAACTTTGGACTTATATAAGTTATATGTTTTAGCAAATAAAATATATGAATGATTTCAGGTAATTGTGTAGAAGTGTATAACTGTGACTATATAAATACGGTATTCATCTACTCAGGCTCATCTAATACAGTGACTTCTAACCTGTGCAAGTGGAAGGGCTGCAGATGAGGCAGTTGAGTCCTTAAATTGACTGCAGAATGCATTTAACCATGTTTATTTTATGCATAGTAAAATAATTATAGAGAAATAGGTAAAGATTGATATATTTGTAGTAGCATTACAGATAATAAGACATGTTTAGAAGTACAAGAGATACACAATTAGTTTCATATTAACTGTACAATATGACTACAGCTTCAAAATGTACACTATTTATTGATATTTTGAATAGCTATAAAAATGTTGACGTTTACTTTTATGTTCTATTTCTGTGTGTTTTTATATGTTCCAGTTTCAGAAAAGCATGTCAGTTGCCCCACACTATAAGAAGTGCAGTAGTCTGCCCAAGGGCAAATTGGATGCTTGTCTGGACCACAGGTCGCACATTGAAATGATGTGACATGTGAAAAGCTTGCTTGGTTGCTCAGAACTAAAAAAAGACATAGTTCAAGAAGCCATAGGAATTCAAGTGGGATTCTAGTTAGAGCAGTTCATAGGAGAGTGAGAAAAGAAAGGAGCCATCGAAAGCGAAAAAGGAATTGTCTCAGACTTGGCACAAGATAATGAACTGAAGCCAGGTGCATAAATGTGCTGGCCTTAAACACTTAGAAATGGATTTAAGCCAGTGCTTCACCCTTTAATCTCTCTACTTTCAGGCCTGCCCAAATGCTAAATGCACACTTTCCTGTTTGCTGCTTCCTCCCAGCTCCTGTTGATTTCATGTTGGTGTTCTATAACACAACAGACAGCAAAGTCACTGGCTCCAGTCACAGACTATGGCTTATGTTGGTTTAAAGATTAAATAATATGCATATCTGCTACAGTATCCTAAAGATGACAGAGAGCTATTGAGCTTTCATGTAACCGATCAGTATAATAATTATGTGTTATAACAATGAGTTCATACAAGAAACAAGGAAACTAGCTGTTAGTAAATACATAAAAAGCATTGGACTAGCCTAGGTAGACACCCTGTACATATCCACAGGACACTAAGCACTCATTGGGGAAACTGCAAGCATCCACTGAACATGTCAAATAAACTGAATTAAGCACACAAAAGTAGAAGAGACATGTACCGTATTTTATACACATGTTGAACTGAGCAGTCCACCGCCAATTCCATGGATGACTGCTAAATCTTACACTTAGCTTTAAAGCCTAACTATACTCCTGGTTTAGTATGTCCTGGTAAAAAAATATCTTGGAGGCAGGACTCCAATGTCTGTTCAACTAACCTGCCAATGCAAGGAGGCCTCTAACCATGTAGTTTCGATCCTGTTTTTGCAGTGGGTATATATCACTGCTTATCTAGGATATTGCTCTCTTTGCAACACAAGATGAGCCTTCCTCTTATTTTCTTCAATACTTCTTTCCATGTGTCAATAATGAGACACCCTTGAACTCAGACACTGGTCAGGTGAGGGAGCGGACCTGGGGATGGAGACTGGATTGCCCACTTGTGGTCACCTAGGCCCAGAGACTGTTTTAGATATCCCAGCACAGCTGTGGGGACTTGCTGGGTGGGGGGAGGTTGCTCTGGAAAAAACATTGTGGCCACATTTTGGACCCTGGGGCCGGGCACAGGCGTGGATTCAGCAGGTCGGGTTACTTTACTGCTCCAACTGGGGGATTATTGCAAGTACCTGCTAGCCTGGACTACCAGTAAGGGCCCATCAGGACACTGTTGACATGTGGACCCCAAAGAAAAGGTGTTGGCCCAGGACTACCCCAGATTGTTTCATGCCTGGATGTGCCACATTTCATGGAGCTTGGCATTGCAGAAATGTAACTGTACATTGCAACATCGAAAGGGCAAGCTGCATCAGAATGCAGACGGGTGGTCAAGACAGGAGGGTCACTAAACCTCAGTGTAGTTGATGAGTCATCGGATCCAATGGACTCCCCAAGCCTTATAAGATAGGCTTATTGTGCCAGGGGAAAGGGGCCCATTGAGATGGGTTAACATTGGGGATGTTGTGATGTATGTGTTATTCCTTGTTATGCCTGTTTAAAGCTGCCTGGGTGCCACTGTTCTCATACTGTGGTACCCATGTTTATAGTTGGTGTGTGCGTATGAACATGATAGGTGTGATTGGATGTATGTCTGTGTTGTGCTTTGGGGCGGCGGGTAGCTCTTACAAGGGAAATATTGTATATGCTCAATATTTCATTGTAATGGACTCAGCCTGGTGTCTTTATGCCTATTGTATGCAATTGCCCCGACCAAGAATACAGTGGAGCCAAGGGAAAACAATGGGTGATTGTCTTAGACTGGCAGGCAGGGGTGATAACTTGACCTAGAAGAGGATTGGGTGTAACCATGGATGTACATTTGAATTGCTTGGTCTTTCATTGCTACGTATGTGATATAAATATGTCTGATGGTTTCAGTAATAAAGATGCTATACTGGTTCACATAATTAAAGTGTGAATTTCGTTATTGATGCTGGGAATTCTGTTTGCTGGAGTAAGTTCTTTTCAGAACTTAGAAAGATCCTTATGCTACATAAGACCACAGACATCGCTCAGTCTAACCTAAGGGCTGAAAGTTCTTCCTGCTCTACAGAGGTAAACCAAACCGGTCACACTTGTGGGGAGAGGTTTGGGCAATAGGCTTATCATACCCCATTCAGCATACAGGTTGTGACACTCATATGTTTGTTTGTTGGCCATAGACTATTACACATATTATGCAATTTAAAATAAATAAAAGTTTTTTTGTTTTTTTTTACTTTTGACTCAAAAAAAGTCTGGTGGGTCTTTCTGGTTAAGACTAAGCATGCACAGAAAAGGGGCCAGGCTATGATGGCTCATACACTGGCAGAGGTTATAGGGAAGGTGCAAACAGGTTACAATTGAGATGTTACCTCTATGTAGGTGGAGCTAATGATGTAATGGGGCGAGCCAGTGACATCATAGTCCAGGATGCTTCCAAGATCCATGATGATCTAGCTCCCAGACAACTCAGTGGATGTAGTCTTTTTAGATTTTAAAGGCTTTTGATACAGTGCCACATGGGAGACTATTGTGCAAACTAAAAGATACAGGAATTGCAGTAAATATCTGCTCATGGATTGAGAGCTGGCTAAAAGACAGGAAACAAAGGGTTGTTGTAAATGGAACATACTCCGTTTGGACTAAAGCGGTAAGTGGGGTTCCTCATGGTTCAGTATTAGGTCCTCTCCTTTTTAACATATTTATTAATGACTTAGAGGTAGGATTGGAGTGTGGTGTCTCCATTTTCGCTGATGACACAAAGTTGTGCAAGGTATTTAAATCAGATAATGATGTGCTTTCCCTCCAAAGGGATTTACATAAAATTGAGGAATGGGCATCTAAATGGCAGATGAGATTTAATATGAATAAATGTAAAGTTATGCATTTGGGAAGGAAAAATAGCCATGCAATTTATAATCTTAATGGAGCAAATCTAGGTGTATCAGATATTGAAAGGGATTTGGGAGTGCTTGTGGACAACCATCTAGGTAACAGTGCTCAAAGCCAAGCAGCAGCTGCAAAGGCAAATAAAATATTAGCATGTATTAAGAAGAGTATAGAAGCAAGGGAAGCAAATATAATTCTGCCACTATACAAATCTCTAGTACTCCCTCATTCAGAATATGGAGTACAATTTTGGGCACCGCTTCATAAAAATAACATGTTAGAGCTGGAAAAGGTACAGAGGAGGGCAACAAAACTAATAAGGGGAATGGAGGTGCTAAGTTATGAAGAAAGACTAACCAAATTAAACTTATTTTCTCTAGAAAAAAGGCGTCTAAGAGGAGATATGATTACCTTATATAAATACATCCAGGGTCAGTATAAAGATTTGTCAAGGGAGCTTTTTGTGCCAAGAGGTTTTCAACTGACAAGAGGACATCCCTTGAGGTTAGAAGTAAAAAGATTCCACCTTAAAGAAAGAAAAGGGTTCTTCACAGTAAGGGTGGTTAATCTGTGGAATTCTCTACCAGAGGAGGTGGTAACAGCGGATTCGATAGATAACTTTTAAAAGTGTACTAGATTTATTTCTAATTAAAAAGGGAATTCAGTATTGATCCAGGGAGATTTTTTTTATTTTTTTATTTCCCTTTGAGACGATTGGCTAAGTCTCGCTTGTTTTTTTCCCCTTCTGTTTGCTTTCCTCTGGATTAATTAATAATAATAAAAAATAATAATAATTGATTAATAATTAATTAACAATTAATTAATTAATAGTTAATCCGCATATTGCAGATCAGAAGATATCTTAAAAGGTTGAACTTGATGGACTGAAAGTTTTTTTTCAACCTTAAATACTATGTAACTATGTAACTGGCCATGCCCCCAAACAAGGCATACGTAGGAAATATGAGCTTTACTTTTAAATGCATAGTTATTTAATGATTGTCTGTATTATGAAGCTTAGATGCTAATAGGGTAAACATAAGGGTTGATACTTCTTAACTCTAAATTAAGTTTGTAATTTAAACAGACTTTGTGTTTTCTTGGTGTTTGCTTTATGTAACAGTTAGTAACATATAGTCCCTAATATCTGGCAAGCAGAAGCTGTACTAAAAATGAAGAGATGGTGAAGTACAATGAAATGAGTCTCTTAACCCACTATACAAAGGCGCTAAATGAGACAGCAAATTTGAAAGCAGTGACAAATAATGCCAGGTGCACAAGGAACGTCACAACACGTACACTGGGAGAGCTGAGGCGAATGATTTAACAATAATACTAATGAAGAAATGCTAAGAATTCTCCCGAAAAGGACTCCCTATACTTTGATCTCAATTGCACCATATTATTACACTTCTTAAAGGGATATGTAAGTTTGCTGGATTATGAATGCATCTGATAGAGGACAATCAGTAGTGTATGCAAACATTTTTGCATGACAAAATCCCCAAATAAACATTTAAACACTTACCTACATTGAATCAGCAAAATCTCTTGTAATTTCTGACAGTCGGAAATTAGGGTTAACACCCTCCAAACCCATGCTAAATTAGCATTAAAATGTAAAATTATTTGTTTTGGCCAATCGGGTTAGCTGAAACTTTTCAATAAATTCTGGGTTCCTGTTTGTGGTGCAAAGCAGTCTGGGATATGTAGTGTATCACTGATATGTGCTATGTATTTCTGCTGACATAGAGACAGGAAGGGTTAATATTGCTCCCCCGATGCCTCATGCTGGAGGTGTCAACATAATCATTAGAGGGGGGTTTTGATATTAATAAAAATGTGTTATGAGATATGCTGCATACAAATAGGCTGCTTTTTGCCTATAGAGTGCAGAAATGTATTAATCCATGACACTTTCATATCCTTTTAAGGCTTTTTATGTAATCCCATTAACTTGCATTGTTACCGTTCAATATGTTTGATTTAATCTGTTGATATACAATGTGTTTTATGGTCAGAACTTTCTACATAATTAAATTCATCCTGTATGTAACTATGAATTAATAGATATTGGGATGTAACAGAAACAGATCAGACTAGCACTGAAGCTCAACTCTGTAAACTGTCACTTGGATTCTTCCCTTAAACTAGCTGACTGGAGCCATCAGCAGAACCCAGTATTTTAGAATGAGGAGAATATAAACCCTTGGTAGTAAATCATTTTGTATGTTTAGTTTGTGTTTGACTCTCCTTGACTCTATGGACCAGAGCACACCAGGAACATCTGTCTATGTCTCTGGTTGTGCCTATCCTATCCTTTTCCAGTGGACCACAAATTTTCTGACTACTCTGCTAGGACCTGTCCTTCTTGGGTGACCCTACATGGTATAGCTCACAGCTTCATTGAGGTTCACAAACCCCTTCACCATGAAAAAAGGTAGCGATCCAGAAGGGGTAAATAATACTTAAAGGTATATGTAAGTTTCCTAGGTTTCAAATGTTTCCTAATAAACAGCTACTGATTAGTAGAAAAATATATTTTATATTGAAAAGTTGAATGTACTTACATATTTATATGCTAGATACTGATATGTGGATGTGCACACCCCCTAGGAAGCTTACATAAAGTGTACCCTGCAGGGTACAGTGTGTGACCTCTAAAGGAAATTATGGTTATTGGGGGTCACAGCTGAAATTGCCCATAAGGAGACAGGCGGAGAGAAAAAAAAAACATACAGCAACTGCCAGATTTACAAATGTGTGAGTCTTTAATTCCTCCTGATTGGCCAAAACTATTTTTCAAATTGTATACTAGTTTAGCCTGGGTTTGGAGGGTGTTAACCCTAAGTTTCAACTGACAGAAATTAAAAGATATTTTGCTAACTTCAAGGTAAGTGTTTAAATGCTTATTCTGGTATTTTTTCATGCAAACGTTTTTTTTGTTCATACACTACTAATTCTCCTCTATCAGATGCATTTATAATCCAGCTCACTTACATATCATTTAAAGATAAATTACAGAAAGTCCTAGACACATCTCTCTACCACTTTTCTTTATTGAATCATACATATTTTCTGTACAGTTAAAAAATCTGTAAAACAACCTCCCATACCCACACAAATAACAAAGCCAAACAGTAGAACCCATGTAGCTCCATTTGGCACTAGCTTGGAGGCTTACTGCAATTCAAAGTAAACCTGGATATAGGGCTGAGAGTCTAATTATATGGACACGTCCCTCCCTCAGACACACAGGGCACACAGTAAATAATGGCATCTTACACTATTAATGCCAACCACTAATACATTGTACTCATCTCATACTAAAACAGATAGATAATCCTACAATTAACTGGAAACTAGGAGAAGAAGGTTTAGCATTCATCACAGATATTTATATAAATCTAGTTAAAGTTACACAGCAGAGATTCCAAATATGGTAAAAAAAACTATAGGTAATAACAAGTATTTGTAATAATTAAATAATATAAAAATATCACCCTAAACACTTCTTGCAATATGCCTCCAAAAAAGTTGTTTTATAGCCCACATACACTACATATGTAGAGCAGATGACAATATTACCCATGTGCCAAATGAAATCCCAGTCAAATTCCATAAATTCTGGTAATTTCTGTACTCAGAAGATGAAGCTCCAAATTCACTGCCATAACGAATCTCATATTTTCTGCAATCTCTTCAAAACCGTAAACCTTGCCGAAAGAATCCCTTATAATCCTAATCACAATAGAAGAAATTGCCCAATCTATAAAACATCTAATACTGGCCATCCACCTAAAAGCAATCATCACAAGAGTGGTCTATTCTGACCAGGTCAGGTTCATTCCCAGCAGATAATACCCTGATAAGGTCCTATGGTTACTCAATCTAATCCAGCATTTCTTACTCACTAAAACATCCTCACTTTTAATCTCGCTTGACACCCACAATGACTCTGACTGGGTTAATTGGACTTATTTTTATTCACACTGCTTCAACTTCCCCACAGAACAAATCACTGGCATCCAATCTTTGTATAGAGAACGAGTAGTACATATATGCATGAGTAGTACATATATGCATGAGTGGCAAAATGTGTTAGTTGTGCATGCGAGTTAGAGGGAGAGAGGGAAACGAGACACAGTGGAGTTAGAGGGGGGAAGTGACAAGGGAGGGAGAGGATGGGAAAGAGACAAAGGGGAGAGAGAGGGGTGGAAAGAGACACAAGGGATGGGGGTGGTAAGAGACACAGGGGAGGGAGAGAAACATGAAAAATTATAAAACTAATTGCCGTAATGTTTTGATGGGCAATTGTCTAGTATACATTATTGGAGCAATCCGCCAAGTCTGCTCTCACTTACCTTTGTTATATGTCTTGTATATGGAGATCCTTCAATAGCAATATAAGATCATCCAGGTATCATGGTAAAAGTGATAAGTACAAAACAGCACTATATGCTGGGTATGTCATATTAACACTCACCAATCCACACATATCTATTCCTAATCTATTAACAACTCTTCAGAACGGAGTACATTTTTAGACTCCAAATTAACACAGATAAATCATGTTGCATGCCAAGACTCAAAGGATCGTACAGAGTCATTTTCCATTACAATCTGCTGACCATGAGATACCTTATCGTGCTGCTGTTCAACCTTTCTAGATGATACCAAGATCTAGACACTTACAGCTCCATTAAATTCGAAGCCCGTAGCGGCATTACCACACCCGCAAAGGCTGCGGGCTTGAAATTCGGCT
The DNA here is from genome assembly GCA_027410445.1 of Discoglossus pictus. Classification (NCBI taxonomy): domain Eukaryota; kingdom Metazoa; phylum Chordata; class Amphibia; order Anura; family Alytidae; genus Discoglossus; species Discoglossus pictus. The sequence continues at coordinate 496,564,992 of CM050163.1, read as the reverse complement.
ATGTTACAGAGCTATTAAATTGAACCATGCCCGAGTTACAGGCCGTAGACACAAACCCGTAAACCATTCTTGCGCACGTTGGATGTGCGGTTGTGAACATGATCAATTAGTCAAACCCGTAGTTTTAGTGGGTTTAGACGGAGCCAATGGCAAATGAGATTGTCATCATTACATCACTGAAAAATGAAAAGGGGGAATTTAAATGGGCTGATGGTCACATTATCAAATCTCCATATTGGAGAGAATTGCAACCCTTAAAATAAACCCCTAAGCCAAATTGCTATATATTTTTTGCTCCTTACACATCATTTTACCACAGAAATCCTCTCCCATATTCACAAACTTTTCAGTAGAATCATATGGCAGAATAAACACGTCAGGATTTCTCATTCTATCATGCGACCTTGCTGCTCCTGATGTAACACACTACTACCTGGCTGTCAGATCCTCCAGTTTATTCAGTGGCACAAACCTAACTACTTTTTTTTTTGCATTGTTCAGTTGTTTTTGACTTCTTGTAACCTCATGGTCCAGGACATCTTTATGATCATGCTGATCCACTTGGTATTCATGGCAGAGATACTGGAGTGGGTTGTAAGCAGGGGTGTAGGAACCAAAATACAGTTTACTTGATGCACAGAACAGCTTCTATCCTCAAACATACACTCAATGAGAAATCTGGGGAGGATTTGTCCCCCTCAACCCCCCCCCCCCCCCAGTTCCTACACCCATGGTTGCAAGTTCCTTCTCCAGTGGTCCACAGCATACAGCTCTCTATCCAAGTACTGACCAGGCCCAACCCTGCTCAGCTTCAGGGTGGTGTGACCCAGAGACACAGCTACCACCTGTGCAACCGGTGCAAGGCACTATGGACCTCCCATGTGTCCCATGTGGCCCCCATGGCCCTTGCTGTCTGCCTTGGTTGCCCTCACGGGTCTTCTATGGCTATGAATCCCTTGTAGCCCCCGCAGCCCCCTTTAGACCTCTGCGGCCTCCCTCGCCATTTTGTGGCCCCCTCAGTCCTTGCGGCCCCCTCGGACCTCAGTGGCCCCCTCAGGAAATGCAGTGCAGCATCAGGCAGGCAAGAAAGTATTTATATAGGCGGGTATATATATATATATATATATATATATATATATATACAGTATATATATATATATACTGTAAACTGTATATGTACTATGTAAGTTAATGTTGGAGGGGGTTCAGGAGATGCAAAAACAATTGTGCCTGCCCAAATTTTCTTTTTGCACTGGGGCCCCGATGCGTTAGCTCAGCCACTGGTGTGACCTCTTGGTTCCCTGACTGGTATCAAACCCAGGTCACAGTGGTGAAAGAACCAAATGCTAACCACTGGACCACATGGAACCCTGTAACTCTGATATACTGCAGACTAAAATAGAAGCAGCTCTCTGTAAATCCTTTGACATACAACATGTCCCAAGGCTCAACAAATATACACTACTATTCATGACACTCTCTACCTATGAGATAAGTATAACGTCAAATTAGTGCTCACAACCCCATAACTCTTCTAATACCTTTATCTAATAACCGCATGGCCTACGTCATACAGCTTTCTCACGTTTGCATCATAAAGGTAAATATTCTGTGTATAATTTAGTTGAAAATTGGGAATTAATAAATGCAAATTAATAATACAAATTTGATAGCTGTCAAAACCAATAGAACCCCCAAATAACAAAATTAGCAATCATAATCCAATATGTAATTGTTTTTCATACTTAACAAAATATTTTAATGCATGTTACTAGTCACCCTATTTACCATTTTTTGGACCATATATACATGAAACATGAAGATACTATTATACTATTTCACTTGTAATTGTTATCCCTGCTTTATACTGAAAGACATCAGCCAGACTTAGGGAAAAAAAAGTAATAAAAATAAATAAAAGAATTTTCCAAAAATGTTGCAAAAAAAAAATTTGATGAGTGTTATTTGGAGCTGGCCCATTTAAAAGAGGGGTATACTTAAGTCAATTATTAATTATGAACAAATGATTAGAATCTTGGTTTGTGGGTGGGTCAAAAAGGCTGACTGGCAGCTCATAATAGTAAATTTCAATCTTAATTTATTGTAATGATGTAATATCTATTTGAGCTGAGCTTTTATTGTGTGTATCTAATATATATATATGTATATATATATGTGTGTGCTTGTGTGTGTATGCTACTTAAATGTGTTCCACAGTATATTTTAGATTTAGGTCTATTAGCTTAAAGATTTGGTGAACCTATATCCTTCACATTGTTGATTGTTCTTTTGAATAAATCACATATGTACGCAAGGGTGAAGTGTTACTAAAGCCTTGAAGATGTAAAATAATATTACATATGTCCCATAAAATAGGAATGACCCTCCAAGACGTCTATAATAAGTGTAAAACACTTTGTACCATCTAGAGCTTATAGTCTAAATAAGGTCCTGCTGGGCTGCACAGGTGAGTCAATAAGGATGACTGAAGAAGTGATAGTCTGACCTGGGTGCAGCAGGGATATCCTCAAATCCATGCCTGTGTGTGGCCCAGGAGGCACGAACTTGGCCATTTTATGCCCTTCACATTCACATTATTTAATATGAATAGCCATATGGTCACAATATATATATATATATATATATATATATATATTCTAGCACTTAACAAATAGTATGTCAACTTAGAGTAGTAATGAATTGAACTTTATGTAGAATTTGGAGATATATATATATATTTGTGTTTTTTCCTTTTTATTTAAAAAAATTATATTTAAAGCTTTTTTGATGATGGGATAGGGTGTTATTATGCAGTTTGCAGTGGCACAAATGTTTAATCATTTTGTTATGGTTGGTATTTTTCCAAGATACTGAAATCCAGTATGGATACCCAATCCTTCCTAAGACACTTTCTGAATAACATTAAGTCATTTGGAAGACTGGTCTGACAGGTTTTGTTTTTGAGAGCATCACAAGAGCCGTGAAAACAAAAAAAAACTCAAAGTCATCAGCTTTCTCTAATGTCAGGTGCCTGTAAACAAGACACTGATCAGACCTGGGGCCATCTTTATAACCAAGTGACAAGAGAAAAACCCTCTAACCTGTAACTCAATGATTTTGTGAATGTAAAGTGCTTTTTAATACGTTTAGAAGTTGCTAGATTTTTGTTTTTAAGTTTTATGATTTGGAAACAGTTTTCAGTAAAAATAGTAATTGAAATATCAATGATGGAAAATAAAAAATCATGGAAATATAGGAAATGAGAGATAGGACAAAGACACAGTAAAGGGTTAAGTGAATTCCAATGCACAAAGCCTTCTAATAGGACATGCAAATGAAAACACAGAGCACTTTAAAGAACCACTGTAATGATAATAATGATAATTTGTTAATTTAATAATTAGCAATAAAATCAGTATTTGATGGAAAAAAATAAATGAAGATGTGAACATTAGTATTTAAGCATTTAAGTCTAGTGAGTGGGAGATGATCTGTACTATAGGCTTTGCTGATGGAAATATTTCTCTGCTGATAAAGACATTTATCAGGAAAGCCCCCTGGGCAGATAAAGATGCCACTGTGGGAAATTTTTCTTATTTATAGGGTTCCCTGGTGGTCCAGTGGGTAGGATTCAGTGCTTTCAACACTGCAGCCCGTATTCAATTCCAATCAGGGACCAAATTGGTCCCACCACCCTGAATCCAAGCAGGGTTCGGCCTGATCAGTACTTGGATTGGAGCCCACCTAGTAATACCAAGAGCTGAATGCTGTGGCCCACTGGAGAACAAACTAGAAACACAGTCCACTATCTCTGCCATGAATACCAAGTGGATCAGCATGGTGTGTTACGGGCCATGAGGTCACGGAGAGTCAGACACGACTGAGTGTGTAATATATATGAGAAAAATATATTGTTACATTACTCAGATCAGAAGTTTTAGAACAAATAAACTGTGCAAATAATTGGCTTATTGTACATAATTTATTGGGTTAAATGTATAAATAATTTCTGTCATCATTTGAAATAAAAAAGGGGGCAAAGGTTACTTTTTTGACTAAGTAAGTGGAGTGCAAGCTTTCAAGACCACTGTGTCTCTATGGGCTATAGCCACTATCGGGGAAATTCATTAACTATTTCATGGTCTGTGAAGTGTTTTTTAGGCATGTTGTCTTAAATAAAAAATAATGGAAATAATTGTCCTAAAACCAAGAAGACATAAAAAAAATAATAATGAGGCCGTAAAGCATGAATGAATCTCTCTACAACAGTCAAATAATCTGTTTGTAAAAATATGCCTTTTAGTACAAAAGAATGAGTATATGGAAAAGGTGCCAGCTTTTTTCAAAACAATTTGCTAGCACTGAACTGCCCTGGTGTAAGTACAATGGCAGGATGACATTTCCTTTGGTTATATCCTTCCATGGTTTCAAAATAACACAAAACGACAATTGTTCTTTCAAAAGAAAACAAGTTTGTAAAGAGACTCGTTAAAGGGCCAGTTGGATTTCCATGCACAAAGCCTCAGCATAAAGGGAGAGCTTTGCCATAAAGCATTTCACTTACATCTCACATAGGGGACACACCCTGTAATGTGTAGACGGAGATCGCTTATCTGGGCTTCACATTGTCAACATGGTCAAATATTTCTTTTGTTTTAACTTAAAATAGAGCTGTCTTAAGATGGAAGGTGATGATGAGGAGAATGACCTTGGCCCAGTGTGTTTATCATTAGGACTTGTGAAAACATTTCCTGGCAGTATTATCATTGGTTTGAGTTTCTCTATAGTTTGTGTTTTATGGGATATTTCCATGTAAGACATCTGGGTCCTTTCCCTCTTCATCGTCGCAAAATCTGATAGCTGCAGATGGCGCTGCCGATTTTCGCATAGTGCTGAAAATAGCATATAAGGCGCGCTGACAGAAGAGGCCTTAAGCTATGAGAAGCGCGCCCAAGGCCCTGGGGGGCCGAGTGCCTGCTCCGAACAGCGCCACGTCGGAGGGGAGAATAGTTCTTTGCCTTCCCTGGAACTTGACGGCACCCGAAAAATGACAGCGCCCACTGGCGGATGGCACCTGTAACTGCAGCTGTCAGTGCTGCAGAAGAAATGCCCAGGCAAAGAGGAATAGATCCGACATCTGCTACAATTTCACTATAATTGCTATAATATATTAATTACCAGAGAGCGTTGCAAACTGGGGTAATTTATGTTGGATATTGCTCTTATTTTAATGAGCCTACTGGATACAGTTTTACAGCTTTCAGTATCTACAAAATAGGCCAACCAGGTTATGTAAATGAAATCCATGGAGTTTTTGTAAAATAAATGTGTGGGTGTAAAACAAGATACAGTATGTTATACCTCTCTGTTGTCAATAAAAATATTCCATATTACTCTGTATATTGTAGTTGGGAAACAATTGATCTAACAGTGTTTTTAAAGGACCACTATAGTTAAAAAAAAATATACGTTTGTGAATTATGTAGTAAAATACCATTAGCAGCTGGGTGAGCCATGGACATTCACACATTTTTGAAGGCTCTCTTTATATGCAGAAGGTCCCATCTTGTTTTGCTTCATCACTCCCTGACAATTTGAAGCCTTAGCGGTGTGCTTATATTTATCAGTGATTGGGGAGGGAAGAGGAGGAGGTGCTTTAAATAAGTGGATCATTCAGAATTTGACACCTACTCCCTTCCACACAACTGTTTCCTTTTCAATCAGACAGATGATACTTTTGGAGGTTTCTCTATATATGTCCTTTACATATTTACTTGCACTATAGTCTATTACACTATTTCCCTTTTTATGTCTAACCCATATTAATAAGGAAACTGGTCTGTTTGAAAGTGGTTATATATGTGGTATATATGGGGCACCCAGTGGGCAATGAAGGACTTTGTGCCCAGGGGTGCCACATATGTAAATTTAGCCCTGTCTCCAGCACATACTAAGACGCAGGCAGCTTGTAACAACAACTGCAAGCTTTGCTCCTGTAGAAATCTAAGCGTCCCTCTCACACATACAACCTGCACTACAATATTATAGATGCCTCAAGGAACCAGTAGAGGCGTCATTTTTCTATTTAAGAACTATGCTTTTCCCCTGCCTAATTATGCTCTTAGTCAGAGTCAATTTTTTAAGCGTACAAAACATTTTCATTGTACAGTATTATTAATGGTTCGCCACAATCGCATATGACATATATAGTTGTCAGTGTTGGTCACGTTTGCAAAGTTGGTCACGCAATGTTAAATAATTGTGGCCTCGCGAAGCAAGGGATGCAGTTGCTGGGCTGCAATGAGCACCAAAGGTGCTCATAGAAGGCCTCACGATGAGCGCCAAAGGCGCTCATCGCGAAGCCCACAGGACTTAGGCTGCAATGAGCTCCAAAGGCGTTCATCGCGAGGCCCATAGGACTTCGGCTGCAATGAGCACCAAAGGTTTATTGCAGGGCTCTTCGCGAGCCTCGCGGGAGTTAGGCTGCAAAGAGCGCTAAAGGCCCGCAGAATTTTAAAACAGCCTAGACATGAGCACACAAAAACTAAAAATAAATAATAACACTCTCACACACAGCACAGGGGGAGAGCCAGGAAGACTGTGAGTGAGGTTGCACGCAAATTTGAGCCATATTTGGCGTTTTTCACAGATTTAAAAATAGCTAAGCGAGGAAAGAAATTGCTGTCGAAAAGACATAAAAATTCTCAAACTGGATCAAAATGAGGCCGAACAATGCCAGGCACGCGGGGCTTCGAAAATACACAACAGGCACGCAGGACTTTGAAAATAACACCAAGGGCAGTCAGCGCGCCACGCAAAGATTCAGCAGACACACAGAGGAGAAAGAGACAGGGAAGGGACAAGGGGACATGGTGGAAAGAGACGCATGGCATTCCCAAGCACAAAAGTTGCAGGTTAACAAGGCCTGCAATGAGCGGCCAAGCTGCTCAATGCGCGGCTCGCGATGAGCACCAAAGGCGCTCATTGCAAGGCCTGTAAAGTAGACGGGAGGAGCGCCGAAGGTTATTATTGCGAAGCACGATAGTTGGGGGTTCACAAGGCCTCCTCTCTTAAATAGACAATAAACATTAGGAGGACAGTCCCACTTAGTCTCCAAGCCAGTAGGAAGTGTGAAAGACACAAGCTTCTGATTAGCTCACCTGTGCTCAAGTAGGGACATACCTAAAATGTGAACTGTTTTTGGCCCCTGAGGGCTGGAGTTGAGGAGCACTGCTGGAAATGGAAATAGGCTTTCTACTGCATCGTTCCCAAGCCCCCACTAAATGGGCCACTTACCAAACAACTGTTAATTTAGAGTTCTCTAATTTCAGTAATATAAACTGACAGGTACTGCTGTTCTTTTATTCTTTCATGCCATTTACAACACATTTTCTAGCGGCACAGCATATTTGGCTATTCATTCATATGAAAAACAACTATTCATATATATGTGAGAGGGGAAATCTACAGGAAATGTTATAGCAACAAGTAACAAAACAACTGCCAAGCAGATACTGTATTTATTACTGAGGGTCTTGGATTACCTGGAAGTCTCAGGCTTCGGAAGAGCAAACAATGAAAATGTGCACAATATTAGCAATATTATATTACTAGTGTAACGTGTAAGTGCAGACCTAGTTATGTATATGAAGGGCTACAAGGAGGGAATCTAATCTTTAGCTAAAGTAGATCAGATCTTATAGGAACAATATTCTCAAGTTCTCTTTATATTCTAGACATTGCTATTGTTACCCTGTACAATGAAGGCTCCAGTAATATATATGTTTTCAAACTTTGAGCATAATTGTGCAGGGAAAATTTTCTAAAGCTATGTATGTTATTAGAAATATCAGGAGATGTCCCTGATATTCTGGTGAAAGTTGTGTATATGAGGGGATATTTACATTTTTGCAGGATGGTGCTTGCAGTTATTAATGTACATTGCCTGTGCTAGACAAGGGTGAAATGGATCCCACAAATTATCAAAAGATTTAACAAATGCTCTTTCATCTCTATCCCTGTCTCTAATTTTCAATAGATAAAATTACCATCAGATCAAAGCTATGAGGAAGTACTTAAGTCCCATCATGGGCATATTTAGGTTTAGGATCCAATAGGGCAATTCACAATTGATGCTCCAGTTACTACTGCTCCTTTCCCCTTGCTATATCCTACTTTATATGGTTACTAACCATTTGCCCATCATATATGGCAGTATAATATGTGATGTGCTCTGTCTCTCTGTGCCCTCTCTCTCTCTTTGTGCCCTCTCCCTCTATCTCTGTGAGCCATCTCTCTGTGCCCTATCTCTCTCTATCCCTCTTTCACTCTCTCTCCCTCTTTCTCTCTCCTTTCCTCCTTCTCTCTCTCCCTCCCTCCTTTTGTTTCTCCATCCCTCCTTCTGTCTCTTCCTCCCTCCTTCTCTCTCCCTCCATCTGTCTCCCCCTCCTTGTTCTCTCTTCCCCCCTCCTTATCTCTACCCCATCCCCTCCTTCTTCCCTCTCCACCCTCCTCTTTCTCTCTCCCCCCTCTACTCCTTCTCTCTCCCTATCTCTCTCTCCCCCATGTTTCTCTCCCCTCTATCATTTGTGTCTCCCTCCATGTCTCTCTACCCCTCTGTGATTCTACCACTCTGTCTCTCTCCCCCATGTCTCCCATGGTCACCCTCTCCCACTGCTCCCCCCGTGTCTCTCTCTCCCACCCTTTCCCTCCCCTGTCTGTATCCCACTGCTCCCCCCCCATGCCCCCCTGTGTCACTCTCCCACAATTTCCCTCCCCCCCCCCAACAGTACATGCATTTACGCCCACTACACCAACTTCATCGGGCAGCCTGCCAGCCCTGATAGTGCGCTGCCATAGGTCTGCGCCTCCTGGGCATAGGCAGAAACACACCGCTGAGTCATTCTATAGGCAAACCAAACCTTCAAAACTTAAGATCAATAAAAGTGTATTTCTGTTCATGGCTTTGTTGTTATTATTGTTGGTTTGTTACATACTTTACCAACGGTGAAGTTTTCCTAAAATGCAGTGAATCTTAACATTATTATCTATCTTTAAGCCTCTAATCTGTGCCATTTAGTAACTAACTGTGCTTGAATGGGGTGAGTAATTTAATTCTTGAGTATAGTAATTTGGACTTTATGGATCACTGTGGTCATTTTGTTCTATATGAAGACCTAGTTTTGAAAACAAAACGTTTTTTTAGAACGCAAAACAACTAATACAACCTGTATATTATATGCTATTTTGAAGCTGTGAAATCTACCATTTTGGTTTCTGCTAATACATCTGGCGTCCACAACTACCATCCAAAACGGCCAGTATTGTCAATGGAAATAATGGGATGTTCATTAGAGCACACCCTCCTGAGAAAGTGCAGTCAGAATTAGGTCATAATAAAGGTCATAAAGAATAACTGTATCTTAAATGTGAAAATATGAAGGTTGTGTTATGTTTGTTTTATTTTCTAAGCAGCCATTTTTAATTTGAATTTAGAGAGCTCCATGGCAATCGCTTTTGTACATTTAAAGGACTACTGTAGTGCTTAAGTTATAGGGGTTCATTTGTTTATTTGATATGTGATTAAACAAGAGTATTTGAAAGAAAAAATAAATGTAGCTATTAAAACTTACTTTTGAACTGTAATGTTTTAGACTTCAGCAGATAAGCTTCACCCCACTTAAGGTTTATACTAACTGCTGCTATAAATGTATTGTTATTATCTTTGGAGAAGGCACTTTATCCCTGTTCGCCTGTAGTGACTAGTATGATTTTTCCCCATCAGATAATGAGCACTAGTACAGTGGTAGCAGTGCTCATTGGCTGACATGTTCTGCAAGTTTCAGATAAGTTCAAGTAGCTGTATCTTCAATTTATTTTAATTGAAAATTGAACACGTTTTTTCTTTTTTTTTTATAATTTACTTTTTTATTGAAAGAATAAACAAATATAACATCGTAAGTTCAGCAAATCATATAACAAATCTCTCAAGTATCGAACACGTTTTTTCTTAAATGTCTGTTATGAAGGTTACTTATTATTTTTCATCCATCATTTGGAAATACAGCAGCCTCAAAAATGTGTACAGGGAGGAAGCTGTAAGAAACCTCAGATAATCAGGGTACTTTACATAAAGCCCCACTTATGCAGGATTAAGACTCATTTACCAGAGATTATATAAATGACTTACTTTATTAGCCAAATCCGTAGGTTATGACATCATCCTTTTAAAGAATGTCTTATTAAATTAATAAGTCCTATACTAAGTTACTGCATCAATTATATCAGTGTATACTAAGTTGCAGCAGTGAAGTCTATACATTTTGCATTAGGAGCATGCAATCACCTGTAAAGTTTTAAAACTTTCCTCATCATGTACTTGATCATATTATACCTGCTAATGAATTAAGGGCACAAGGAGCACACTACACAATCCTTGCTTCTTTTGGGGCTTCTCAAAGTCCACAATAAATGTTTTACTGTGGGCCTGTTAGTTTGTCCCCTTATTGGCACAACAAGTGAAGGAGCTATTATTTGGCTATAACATTGCACTAAATAGCTGTGAGCAAGACCACTTCAGTGGGAGATTAAAACACTGCTATGTAAAAACTTTAGTTCACCTACCTAGGGTGAGTCGCGTAGTGCCCCCTACTTTTTTTTTTTTATTGTTCAGTCATGTCCAAATCTCTATGACCTCATGGACTGCAACACACCAGCCACATCTTTATGTCCATGGTCATGCTGATCCACTTGGTTTTCATGGCAGAGATACTGGAGTGGGTTGCCAGTTCCGACTCCAGTGTGGCACAGTATACAGCTCCTGGCATTCCAAGGTGGGGTCCCATCCAAATACTGGCTTCTGGTATTCCTAAGTGGCCATCGATCCAAGTACTGACAAGGCCCAACCCTGCTTGGCTTCAGGGTGGTGTGACCTCTTGGTGCCAGGACTGGAATCAAACCCAGGTTGCAGCAGTGAATGCACCAAATTCTAACCACTGAACCACCCGCCTCCTACCCTACCCTACCATTCTCCAATTCCTTTCTCATAAGGCTACTATTGAGTGACTCAACAAAAAAAGCATTATAGGGATAACACTTATACATACCACCTTCTGCAATCCATCATTGTCAATTAAAGCCTTCAAATTCTCATCTTCTTTCAGTGGAAATGAACCATAAAAAACTATGGTGTAAGCTCTTTTAAAATTGCTCTGATTGGTGGAAGATGCTGACAATCAGAGCGTGGAAACTTAAAATTCAATATTAAAATGACTGAATTTAGCGGTGGAGGGTCTGTCTCCAGTGAGTTACAGAGTGAGCAACTTTATTCAACAAGTGGAGCTCTTGGTAGGAGTCTCTCCTTCTTTTATATACATTGGTATGTGGGGACGTTTGTTTTTACAGCAGGTTGTATATTACCTTTATTCTTACTGTACTGTATATGACATCCGTAGAGAGTTTTATTGTGTGTTTTGATTACATTTGGTTAAACAGATACAGCAATCTATTGTGGTAAACTTCATTTAGCACGTTTTTGGCTGGCTAGGGACAGGCATTTTTGCTAGGGCTTTAATTAATTAATAATTACAACTTTTTTTTTAAATTATTAATAATTAATTAACAACTAATCAATAAATATTTACTCCGCATATTGCAGATCAGAGGAGATCTGAAAAGGTTGAACTTGATGGACTGAAAGTCTTTTTTCAACCTTAATTACTATGTAACTGTATAAATATATTTGCTTCTGTTCCCTTCTTAATACTTGCTAATATTTTACTTACCTTTGCAGATGCTGCTTGGCATTGAGCACTGTTACTTTGGTGGTTGTCCACAAGCACTCCCAAAGCCCTTTCTCTGATACCCCTAGGTTTGTTCTATTTAGATTATAAATTGATGGTTTATTTTTTTTATGATCACGGTACGCAAGAGTTCCCCTACTTCAACATTTGATATTATACCAAATGTTATTTGTGATGACTAGATCCAAGATAGCCTTATTTCTAGTAGTTTCTTATATAACTTGGGACAGTTAGTGACTATGCTCACCTTAGCTGAACTGCTGGTTTCACTCATCCAGTTTATTTCAGGGTAGATAAAATCTCCCATTATTAGAATTTGCCCATGCTTAGCTGCATTCCCAATCTGTAACAATAATTGCAGTTCCTCACTCTCACTGATTTGTGGGGCTTTATAGCATGTTCCTAAGAATATTTCTTTTTTTAGGATTTGTTCATCCACTATTTGTTTCTACCCACAAGGATTCCATATTATGACTAGTTTCACCATAAATTTATTCTCTGACTATAGGCTTCAAATCAGACTTAACACAAAGACATACTTACTCCACCTCTTCTATCTTTGGCCCTATCTCTCTTAAACAGGTTATAACCCTCAAAATTATCTGTCCAGTCATAAGCAGCATCCCACCATGTTTCAGTAATGCCTAGTTAATCATATTTTTCATTTACTGATAATTGAATAATTTTAGTACTCCCATTTTGTTTGGCAAGCTTCTTGCATTATTAAGCATGTTCGCTATACTAACCCTTAATCCTTCTCCTCCCATGAATAGTTAACTCTTCCCTTAGCCTCTTTACACTTTCTACCCCATTACTTCTGTCGAGTGCCTCTTTATTAAAGTGCAGTCTCGTGGCATAGGTAGTATCTTCGAAAATACTATCTTTGAGGTCTTTGCCCTAAGTTTCTTTTCTAGATCCATAAAATCATTTTTAGGGCACCCCATCTTCCATTTGCTTTTTCATGGCTACCAATATGTACCAAGACTGATGGGTCACTTTTAACCCATCCCAATAATGTATCAACCCGATCCACAACATGCCAAACCCAAGCACCTGAGAGACAGTAAAATGTTTGGTTGGGAAACAGGTCATCCTGTCTACCTTCCTACCACTGAAGCCTGTCTGTTGGTCTGCCATATCTCCTCCAGTAGAACTGTTCTCCCAGCTGTTAGAGGGAACAGCTCTATCTGGCATTGCCATTCCTGAATGGACATCCCCAACAGTCTCACTCAATCTAGCAAATCTGTTGGTGTTTGCCAACTTAGAACTGGCCTGCCTCCTCTTCCTGGTACCTCCTGATTTATGTGATTGTAAGTAAAAAAAACATTACATTTTGAGATTTAACATGGGTTTTACCAGGGCTATAGTGATCAAGGCCTTCAACCAGGCTGTATCTATTCCTCATCCACTCACAAAAATCATTTTTTAACAGTCGATTGTTTCATTCCTGAAAAAAGACACTTGTATTACTCGTCTGTGAGCAAGTAATCTTGCTTATTTACCTGCTCTGTACGTGTACCTAGCTCTAAAGACTCAACAAAGTTTGCAATAAGGTCATAAAAACACAAAGGGAAGTGTACTCTTAGTAGCACTTTGCTATCAATAACAAAGGAAAAAGGTTCCCAAGTAAGTTATTACATCAGGTGATTTAAAAGTAGGCAAGTAATGCATGAAAACAACCAGGGAAGCTAGTGCAACAGTCAAGAGGCATTAACAGCAGAAAAAGAGAATAATATCACTTAATATTCACTATTTATAACTGACTTTGTGTACAGTTCCCATGACTACATCTCCAAAATAATATAAATATATAATATACCACCCCAAGGTGGACAACTAATATATTGGAGATTCTAAAAGAAACACGAGGAAAAACTTAATGACCTCTTTTGGTCTGGGGACTGGCTGGGAGACCCAGAACATGTTTAACAGGGCGATACTTGAACTGATTTGAATAGAGTACAGTCTAACTGCAAATACCTTCTTCTATAAGCTATCTATAACAAATGGTGATGTATGTATATTGCCGAGGTCCTGCAGGTTAGGTCTCGGGGTCCGGCGACGGTGTTAGGTCCGGCTGTTGAGAAACACTGGCTTAGAAGACAGAAGGAAGAGGAGTTATATGATAAGCACCTTATAATAAATGTACGGATTAAACATGGATTTTTGTTACTATAGTGATATCTTGATTTATCCTTAAGGGGTAGAAAATTCAGAGGTAATTTCCTGAAACAATATTTTGCAGAAATGGTTGTAGTGAAAAAAAAACCCTTCTGGCAGTCGTGGTAGGGACACATACCTTAAGTGTATGTTTCAGGTTATCTTGAGCAAGTGTTAAGGCAAGTAGAGCAATGGTCCTCCTATACTTATGAACTCATGTAGGCTGGATCTTTATAACCACAACTCCCAGACACTAGGTTATCTTCCAGAGTATATTCAATCTATTTCATCTCATGAACATAAAACCATCTGTATTACCACATTACTTCTATAAAACACCTGCACGATGAGGAAAAGCTAACAATTCAATTTCTAGACCTTTTAGTGGCACTGTGACTTCACCAAGGACCATTATTAATATTTGTAGGGAAGCAAACATGAATTATCCCAAAATAAGAAACACACCGTTCCACATTATTAAATGCCCTCTTTCAGATGCAACAAAGAAAAAAAAACTGCTTTCAATTGGCCTTTAAGGTTTATTTTTTTTACACTGTAGGACATGTATATTATTGCACGGCAGAGATTTGCTGCATTTTTAGCAGTACGTACATTCACATTATATTGCAACTTTAACTCATTAACCTAATGAATGCCAACAGAGTCGACAACATGATGTAAGTAATAGCCACTAATGTTACTGCTTTGATGTTTGCACAAAAAAAAACATCTCACAGCTAATATTGGGATTAAGTTTATCTTCTTGAAGAAAGTTTATTGTCACTAGGCACTGAGGAAATACCCGGGCAGACAGGAATGTTGCTAAAGCTTTAACGCAGTATTTCCTTGCTTTTTTAGTTCATGTCTGTGCATGATGTTGTTCTCTTATGTTGAGTTTCCTTTGATTGTTTAAGTCCAAGTGCAAGAATGCAGATGGGTAATCTCATGATACTTGTGCGGAAGTGACGTGGGACTGTGTTACCCTCAACGAGATTCTAGGCGCAATTACAGTAATTCACGGCGTGTCACTATCAGCTAAGAGCCAAGGAAAGCATGATTCAACTAAACACAACATTTATAGGATTCATATTTAAAATTGTGTAACAATCACAATAGCATTATAAACCCTAAACATAAATGTGATGGCAGATAAGAACAAAAAAAAAACAACATATCTGCCCACTTAAAAGTCTCAGGATAGCCTTACTGACTCTACCACTTCACCTGGAGGACGGTTCCACGTATCGACCACGGATTCTGTAAAGTAGTGCTCACATTACACCTAAATATTCCACCTTTAAACTTCAAGTCATGAACTCTTGTTCTTGCGTATATTTTTATAAAACCATCCTGCTTCTTATTGTGTGATCAATTGAGATGGCAACATTATACCATTCCTGCCTGCCACTTTGAATAAATTCCACAAGCAATTAGTTATGCGTTTCCTTACCTAAATCTGTTTTAACAATAATTTTTTTCCATTTACAGATCAGTTTATGCAAAGCCTAAACTGGACATAACTATGAACCGCAGCCTGGATTGCAGACATGGAGGTGACCATTAACATCTATAAAACTATGTACCCTAGTAAAAGACAGGTACAACCATTTGATATGTATAATGCAATGCAAATCGATGGAGCTGAATAATGGTGAAAGATTTATGTCTAATGGGGCAAGGTTACATTATTACAAGGCTACTCATTTTGAACGCTTACAAATCGACATAAGTGTCCTGGAAAGCTTGCAATCTAATCCTAGGTGTCACGATTCCTTTCTAAGACTGGCATTTAAGGGATATGGGCATTTTTTATTTTTAATAATTTTTCTTGCTAGGTTTATTTTAATTCTATTCTCACTAACATTTTTAGATAACATTTACAATGTCCGTACTTTCAAGAAGCTAATGGACTAATAGCCTGTCAGCTTCTAGAACTACAACCTTTTCCCCTGTTCACTCCCATGTGTGTTGCTTGGCAGCACTGCATTCTGGGAGCTAAAATATACAACTTGCTGATGTGTAACACGTTTTATAGGAGTTTCAAATTAGACTCTGTTAAAAAAACTCAGATTTCCCCCTAAAATAGTTTTATGTTTATAGTTTGCAGAGATGCCAATGTTGTTTTATTACATAGTCATAAACATGTTATGTTTTTCCAACACTACAGCTGAGGTGACAAAAATGTTTGCATTCTACATTTGCAATATATCATTATTATATATGATAAAATATAACTAATATGACAGTATATATGAGTAAAATTAATTACTCAGTTACTTAATATAACCTCTTCTTGTAATTCAAAATTACTACAATTACCCCCACCATTTTAACCATATATTTAATAACCTTAGATTGCAGATAATGCATGCTATTAGCTTTGCCCCAGAATATGCCAGGTAACCAGAGTGGATGGCAGCATGCATGGAACTAAAAAGGAACAAACACACATTCTTTCATGTATTGATATTTAGATGTCGTCTGAGGTGTGCTAAAGGTGTCATATAGAGCTCCTAGTGTACCTTTCATGAGTGGGACCTTTTTGCAGGTGCATGTGAGCCAGGTCCGTGTGGGTGTCCCCAGTTTGTGAATTAGAGATGTGACCATATGGCTCAATCTGCAAAAATGTAAATGTTCCTGTAGGGGGATGTTCTTATGAAATTATTTTTCTGTCTGAAAGCCATACCCACACTCTGTCAAGGCCTTTAGTCCTCCACCAATTCTTTGAGGTGTTAGAAAGTCCCTCAGGGAATTTCGGGTTGGGTAAAAGTGGAGTTAATGAAGAGAATGTGGGCATGATGTCATATCTGGCACTGACCCATTTGCAGCAATCTAGGGAAAGTTTTATTATCGGATTGGTCTTTGTTTTCATGATTGATTGGCTTGCCAGATAGTGTTGTCCCAGGTATAGGGGTGCATCAAAATTATATATATATATATATATATATATATATATATATATATATATATATATATATATATATATATATATATATATATATATATATATATATATATATATATATATATATACATACACACACACAGATATGCTAAATCCCTTTTTAGCACTTAAGATCCATAGATAAAAAGTAACTAGATCACATTTTTGAGAACCAGCTGCCACCTAGAGGCAACAAGTGTAATATCATTAAACAGCTAGACAATAATAGTAACTATAACTGAGGATTTTCGTACAGCAGCAGTCTGGAACAAGACTGAGGTGCCCATATATTGCTAATCTTTCACATAGATCAGTACAAAAATCATTGGAGGTAGCAGAAAAATGGCACATCCACAACAATAATGCAGTGCAGGCCCTGAAAATGCAATTAACCTTTCAGTGTCAGACTGTTTCAAAATGATTGTTATTGTGATTATGGTACTGAAAACAAACAAGTAACAAGAGGAACAAGTAAAATAAAACCCCCCACTAAACTAGAGTAGCCAAATATATGTGGAAAAAAAATTGTAAAATCAGAAAAAACAGTAGTTTTTAATCAAACAAAACAAAAAAACAACTCTACTGGACCATGGAGATATATATATGATACTCAATGAAGGTTGCGAGTCAGAGGGGCATTTAGATTTTTGCAGCAGCTGGCTTGCAGTTATAGCGGCCTTCTGAGGTAGGTGCAATAGGAATTAGCTAGGTATCAAATTACAAAAGTTCTAATTAGCTTAAACATCTTTTAAAAAATGTGATTCTCTAAACTGGTTTTATGTACATGGCTTATGCAGCTTCTAGTGCAATTTGTTTGTTATATGCTTCACAAAGAGGATTTGTTTCCTAAAATACAGTGGTTCTTAAAGGGAAATTTATATATTTTTCTCTCTCTTCACAATCAAATTAAGTTATCACTAGAAAGAAAGGGATCTTTAACCAAAGTATAGAGTGTTGTCCCATTACAAAGGTGCTAGCTAGAAATGATATATGCACCCTAATGAGGAGACCTGTCCATTAGCCTCATATCCCATAACACTGTCCATCATAAATCTCACTTATCCACCTCTACAGTGCAAATTCTGTGGGGCAGGAAACCTTATTCCTCTAGTGCGAGTATGTTTAATTGCATTGTCATGTCTTTTGTTCTATTCTAATCTCTTCCATATAGCAATGGTGAAACAGACATTACTTTATTAAGAGTAGCAACAATAATGATTGATAACAAACCCATCAGTGATAGTAACTGAGTGTTGGTAAAACGTGTTACCTTTGGTTTTGGTAAGCAAATAGAATTTATTTTCCATTACAAATTAAAGTATTTTTCCAACAGTTTCAATGTTTGAAGTCACAGAGAAAATACCATCTACATACAACATGTATGTAACATAGTCTTTAAAAGTTCACCATACAGTGTTTTGGCTCCTTTTCAAACTGGCACATATGTTACGGAGACATGTCCTGCAACTTATTGATAAAGGTAGATACAGGGTCTACTGTTGATGATCCTCCAAGAAAATGCATTAGAAAATGGTATAAAAAGTTTGCACAAGTCCTTCAGATATTCCAGGGTCATGCAGTTTATGTCACAGTTGTCACTTCCATTGGCTCATGCTCTGGAATACTTATGGGTTTGGTCTCTGATAATACAGTTTCTTTTTTCGTGGCCATTGTTGCAAAGAGAGTGTCCATCATGCCCAATACCTCTAAGAGTTCTTCCTGGTAAGATATTTCTTTTTCTAGGAGCTCTTGAAGCCTTACAAACTGCTTATCGATTATTGAAGATTGCCCGATTATGGGAGAGTAAATGTCTACAAGAACACAATAAAGAAACAAATAAGAAAGAAAGATTATGCTCTGCAAATGCATGTACCTAGACATAGGACTCATGTTTAATTATCTAAGATCCTGTACATTCATCACTGAGAACATGAAATACCAATACGTGTCATGAACTAAGTTTGAAGCAACTTGCTCAAGTTCTGCCCTCTTAACTAAAAAAATAGCATTTTACAGACAAAAGCATTGTGGGTAGCATCCTAAAAATATACAAATGAAAAATATATGATAAATGAACTTTAAAAATAAAACAAAATTCCCACTTTGGTGTACAAACTCCCCCATTCAGAACATTATAGGGTCATATCATGTATACTTTACAATATTATCATCCTGGAAGTTACTTACCAATAATTTGTTCTGCAACATTTCCCAAGATTGGTGAAAACCTAGGATTTACAACGTTTCTGTAGAAAAAGATCAAAGATAAAGTATTAAATGTTGATGCAGTTGCAATTTATGAATATACAAAACAATATATTATTATCAAAATTGTAGTCCTCTGAGATGCCAGAATAATAAATTTACAGTAAATTAACCAATATGCCTCGTTTTAAAAATGCAATTTTCTTAAATAAATCTTACTTAGAATGTTGCACTTGTTTTCTATAAGTGTATTAGCTTATATCATTAGTGGCACTAAAGGAGCCATCAGCCAAGCCTAGATAGATTTATTCAATAGCTTTGTGACTATCATTTATTTCTATATGTTCTTATGAAGAACTTCAGCTAAATATGTTTAGAAAATGTTTTAAATACTTTCAGCCATTATTTTTTTTTATAGCTATTCTATTCAGTTTTGCTTGAATGCCTGAATATATGTGCTTTGTTCCTACAGGATTAGACACTTAGGAGAAATGCAAAGAACTCTGATGTGTCTATTGAGCTATATTGTAAACTACCACTATCAATAACCACTTGGCTGTAGGATTGAATAGACGAGCAAGTCCCAAAAGGTTAACCCTAGTAATTGCAAGATGGAAATAATGTCCATGGCACAAGCAGAGCCAAATAAATGTAAGACTTTGACTAAAAATGCTTTTATGCTCATACAGCTGGTGATGTTCATTTGTACTGCCATACATTATTTTGGATTATTTTTACCTTATAGCACTATGTTACAACATACAAGGCATTGATTGTTATGAAAATACAAATACAGTCAGTTCAGAAGCCATAAGTAATCTAAAAGACATTTATTGACTAAAATAGGATAAATTAATATATTATATGCTCACATACTTTAAAAGGAAGGCCAAGAGGGAGCTCAGATACTTCTCATCTCGTCCTGCTAGAGCATTTTTCAGTGTTCCTCTGCGGTTCAGCTCATGCATGACGGCCACAGTGATTTCTGGTTTGGAAACCCTTATGCCAGGCTGTAACAATGACATATAAAGAATTATTGGCTAAACACACATATAGTATAGTAATATCAACTCACCTACATTGTTCCTTCAGGGCACACTGACAACAGTGAGATCTTCAAATACCACATTTTTATTATAAAATAGTACACTGAAGATACTGACTGTTGTCAACAAACTAAAGGACCACTGCACAATAATAATAAAAAAGTTATAGGTTTAAAAAAGTATTAATAATCAGGAAAAACAAGTCTTACAGCTTGTTTTTAATTAGGAAAACAAATGTTCATGCCTCTACAGGAATCCATGATACATTGATGCATGTTTGTGTGAGAACAGAGTTTACATTTATGGAGAACTATGACTGAATGATGCAAGGTGTCTGCTCCTGAGCCTGGAGGAGGAGGGGGCATGGGGTCAATTTCAATCTTATCCTATTAACAAATAAAACCCTGGACTTCTGCCTGTTCCCTCCTCTCAAACCTTTGCTTCCACTGAGAACTTATTGGATATCTGAATCAGGAAAAAAAAGTGACATATATATATAATTTTATGGTCATAAAGCTTTTGAGATTTTTCAATTGACAAGAGGACATCCCTTGAGGTTAGAAGAAAAAAAAAAAAAGATTCCACCTTAAGGAAAGAAAGAAAAGCGTTCTTCACAGTAAGGGCAGTCAGACTGTGGAACTCTCAGCCAAAGGAGGTTGTGATAGATTACTTTAAAAAAGGATTAGATATATTTTAAATAAAAAGGGCATACAGGGGGATGTAAGTTAACTAGAGAAGCAGGAGTTTTGATCCATGGAGTAATCCCATTTCTTCCTCTAGATCGATTACAACTCACTAATTGCAATGATCAGACAAGATCTAACAAGGTTGGACTTGGAGTGTCTTTTTTTTCAACCTCATTTATGGTGTTACAACACTATGGGATTCATTTGGACCTTACCAGGATTGTAAATTGAACATAAAACCAACCTCCTTACTTAGAGCTCCGTTTTAGGCTAAATTCAGTTTGCATTAATGTGGTATATCCACAAAGAAACATTGAGTGGCTGATTGTTTTAGCGAGTAAGCTTCTGTTCAAACTAAAAGTTTTCTCTGCATCAGTCCAGATCAGCGTTCTTCCAGTGTGGAATGGTGGTTTGACGTCAAATCAATGTAAATAGCTTGGAGGAGTCAGAGTCACTATAGATCTCATATTGGTGAACACAGGCTAGGATTTCCATGCAGATTCCCAGATAAATCAATGCCAGTCTCAGTCATTCTGACTGACTAACCAGCACTCCCCAGAGAAATCCCATCTGTGATCGACATTGCAGATCTGATACCTACCCCTAAACTTTAGATAATGCTGTTCAAAAGGTGTTGTCATAGGTACAATTTTAATTTTATCTTATGTATGTCTGAGTACGGAAATCAGAAATGCAATCAGAATTTGTCTATCACCCACTTATTTTTAATATTGGTATATAAAGACATAATAATAAATCATTACAATTTAAAAATAAGCAGTTTTTTGGTAGGGGAGGTTATGAATGATCGTAAGAGGTAATGGATTCAGATTTTTCTGGCCAGTCTAATTAACCCAGTAGACTAGACAATAGACATGTCTATAAGCGTTCGGATTTTAAGCCTATACTATATCAGTTGTGTCAGGTTTTATTATGGTAACTACTACTTTTTTTGGGCGTTGTAATACTGATATCAACTGCTATAGTATTTACAGTCTAAATAATATACTTTCCACTATTCCACTAGACTTGTTTCCACTTCCTCTACACGTCAGAAAGAAACAATTCAAATAAGAATTCAAAGCTGTAACATTTTATGCAAAATGAAGATAAAATATGCTTTCCTTCCTATCAGATGAATAAAAACCGTGTCAACAATTCAGCACCAACTGTTGACACTGATATTGTACAGATTCAATAAGTCAGTAATGAAGACATTTGTACGGTAGCTTTGTATTTAAAATATCATATCTGTTTTTTTTTTTTTATTTCAAACGGTTGTTTCTTCAAACAGATAGGCAATTATTAGCTTGAAAAGATGTATACTTTCAGTGGCCCTTTAAGAGACTGGTGTATTACTTAAGCACAGATAAATGAAATATTCTGGTAGCTCTCATCTATGCTCTGTGGAAAATAATACATTCTGACAAGATTATACTTGGAAACACATTCAGAAGCATTTCCGAGTTTTGCATGATAAATTGTCTTCTTGGCTTTGCAGTAAGATTGCAACATACAGATCTGGTCTCAGCAGGATAATAGAAGACAGGTGCTTGGACAAATGTCTAAGCATATTAGAAATGTGAACTGTGTACTTCAGTGGCCCTCCATGGGATAAATGCTCCCCACCTTTGCACTATATGCAGACAAATATACTTACCTCCATAACAACATCCAGAGCTTTTGATATCTGAAAACCTTTCAGCAGCTTGTCATACTTGCTCAGGTGTTCTCTTACTGGTTTACTGACAAAAATGTCATCCTGCAAGAGTGCAAAATATAGTATTTGTAACTTGATACATATACACTATAGATGTATATTCTAAGTGAAGTTTTCATCAACAGTAGTTTTACGTGATATAAACAACACAAAGGCAAAATCTATTGCACATGCAAATTACTTTTTGCAAGTGTCCTTTTGATTATGCAAGTGAAACACTAAGAACATATTTAATAAGCACTCTTATAAAGTACAAGAGAAAGGAACAGTGCGTTTTCGCATCTAGTTACGAAAACTATTCATCTATCAGGAATTTTTAAGTTGGATCTCTAAAAAGTTAAACCCCATGATTTATTTGCCACTTCCATACCTGTTTAGGCATGTAGTCTTTGCCCTTCACAAACACTCTGTATCTTGGATGTCTCTTTGCAGTTGGATGAGACTTCTTTTCTTCATGTTTTCGATGTTTAATGTTCAGGACACTATTGGTCATTCCAACCACAATCATCTCATCATCGGGCTACAATTAACACAGATTCTCATTTATAATGTACATTTTAATAACTGAAACAGTACATTTTAGAATTTACATCTTTATTGGATTTGCATTATGTAAATAGTTACGCTTAGATGTTTAGAAGTAACCAACTATTATTATTCACTATTTTCCATGCATTTAAAAGAGCATGCTTTAAACATAAGTTCTGTTTTGCATGAAAAAAAAAAAAGATATTAAGCAAAGCCTGTTTAAAATTAATTGAGACTAACAGAAAGTGTACAGACATACAAGTATCTGTAGCGGTCATTGGCAGACAGGTTGGATACATATATTTTAGCGCTGATTAACTGCCAGGGGCAAACCCCCAGATCAGTTAAACATCTGCATCAGTTTTCTTTCTGCTTTCAGTGTATCATTTGAAATAATAAAGAAAAACAAGACACAAAAATAGAGGTACATTATCATTCGCCCCCTGTTAGACTCAATTGTTAAAAGACCACTGCACAATAAAAAAAAAAAAAAAAATCCATAGTTTGAGTCTGACGAATAGCATAATTAATCAGGAGAAAAAAAGTCATACAGCTAATTTGCAATTAGAAAAGAAATGTTGATGCCTCTACTGGACTCTGAGGCTGCCATGATATTTTAGTGGAAATTGTGCATGTGAGAGGGGAGTTTCCATTTCTGAACAACAAAGCATGTATTGGTAAAAGTTGTCTGCTGCTGGCTTACTGTGATCAATATGATCCAATTATGTAATAAAGCCTACTAACTTCTCCCTGTTTGCTCATCTCCCACCCACCCTCCACTAATAGATAAAAACACACTCTTGTGTTTCAGCTCTCAGAAAGCAATGCCTCAATGACAAAATTGATTTGCTCAGCTGCTAATGTTAGTTACATAATGAAACAAAAAAGTGTCTTATTTTTTTGAACTACCATATTCCTTCCAATATAGATATCTAGATATTCAAGCATAATCCTGATGGGTAGATATAGTGAAAATAGCATGTAATAACTACATTATTGTTACATAATATTATATTAATGCTTTTTTCAATGTACAAGCATAGACACTTCAAACAACTTTTTTTAACTTTTGTCATTACTATAAAACTTCAACAAATCATCACAGCAGAAAACTCAGAAAAAAAAAACAAAAAAAAACGTAGCCTTGGTTCACACATGCAAGTCACATGTGTGAAGGTTGGCATCATGAGTGGAAATAAGAAAAATGGCGCTGTCCAGAAGAAGTGTTTGCTTCTTTAATATAAAGTTTAACGAAAAAATTACACAATGGAGGATAAAACTAATTAAATACCCCAATTTGTTTGCATAAAAAAAAAAAATTCTGTTCTTTGCTTAACCTGTCATGACAGCAGTTATTTAACAATTCATCTTAAACAGACACCTACATTACTTACTGATAATGCAGAAAAGTTTGAATGTTACATCCACAATCCCCCTTCAAAGATTTTTTTTTTTACTCACAAACCAATTCTAAAAATGTTTTTGGAGAAAATTAATTCTGTATGGGATTGTAAAACATACAGTCAGATTATTATTCTGGATTTATTAAACTTACCGCCAATGCAAGGCTTAAGATGGAAGCTGCATAGTCAAAACTGTGAACCACTTTATAGTTCATTGTGCTGTAAACCTTCACGTGCCTGTAAGCAGATACATAAATAAGGTAAAAACAATATTCTAGAATGGAACCTGAAGCATCATTAAGGCTTTCAGTGATTAGGAAATGTCAATGTCAACAGCTGCCCTGAAAATATATACCATATATGATCCCATGTCTCCTCTACCAGGTATGCACTTGCACTTTGAGAAGAATATAATTGCTATAGTGGTAGTTACTGGTGTCCTGTAGGCGGCACAAGTAACATTGGCGAGTTAAGAAATATCAAATTGTGTGACAGGAAAATGACATGGGGATGAATGAAAGGAGGAAATCAAGACCTGCATCATGTCCCAGAACTTTAGATAAATACTAAACACGTGGAAAAGAATCACAAGTATTAAAGATAATCAAACAGATTTGAGAATTAGTCACACAAAATGTTAAAAAGACTTGGGCCAGCCCACTCTGGTTAAACAGACAAACAAGAAGTATTGTAACAGTGGAGGAACACGGTCGTCAAAGTAAAGGGTGTGTGAAAGAAGAGACGGGGCATGGGAAACAAGATGCAGGAGAGAAAAAAGAGCAGACAATTATTGCCCCTGTTGATAGCAATCCCACTATTGTAATTCAGATTTTTATTTGTTATGTCCCCCCTCACTAGTTGCATGATGAGTCTGGCACAATATAATATGCATACATGAAGATTATAATTTCAACCTATTATATATCTATATATACACACATATACACCAATATTTCAGCATGAATTATACATTGAGACTCCTGCATGGCCAGTGCCGGTCCCACATGTGCATAAACAATGCAAAGTTGGATCTATCCCATTTCAAATTCTCCACCAGTAACAGCAGCATTTGCGGCAAGTGGCCGCTATCGATATTTTGCATCACTGCCAATATTTGAGACAAGTTGTTACCTTAGAAAGTTACCCTAACCATCACAGTCTACCTAACCCTATTGTATCGGCACTGACTCGGCAGCACCAACTAGCGGTTGGTGGCCACCGCTACTGGCGAATTTAAAAAGGGAAAGGCCGCAAAAGTTTAACTATGTACTGATCCATTTGTTTCAGTAGAATTCATATATTACATGACAATGAAACTACGAAGAATAGATCATCATTTGCTTAGTTTGTAAGGTCGGAGCATAACAAGTGAGAAATTAAACTACTGCACCTACCTGTCTAATGAGCCTGACAGCAGCCTATGACCAGAGCTGCTTAGGCACAGACTGGTGACTGTTTTGTGGTGATTCCTCAATGATACCAGTAACTGTCCTCCCTTAAGCATGTCCCAAACTTTAACATATCGACCACCTAGTATAAACAGAATAAAAGACAAAGTCAGTAACTGCACAGAATGTGTTACCTGCTTAAAATTTCCTTAGACATATTACACAACTCCCTGTTTGGTCTGGCTACTCCAATAATACCACTGAGGAAAAACCCATGTACTCTTCATATTACAGACGGACATCAACACTTATACTATCTTCAATACTATTAAAATCATATAATATTCAGCACGCGCAACTACTGCCTGCGCTGGCAGGGAAAACAAAACATCACATGCACAAAATTTAAAATTTAAAAATTGCTTGGATTTTGGTTTTAACAAGGTCTTTGATCAGCAGGTGACAACACACGGCACCTATAACAAAATAGGAAAAATAGCCACTGGGTAGCAGCATTAAAATTGTAGTTTTGATTGCTATTGATTTTCTGTCCGTTAATTTGGGTAAATGTAAACAATCCTAAATAACATGAGTAATGTTTATATATAATAAATAAATAAATGGTGATAATTGCTGCTCACCTGCAGATACCAGGAGGCCTCCAGAAGGGAACAGAAGCACACTCTCCACTGGCTGCCCATGCTCCATGGTCATGACACTGTTTTCTGTCCGTGCATCAAATACTTTAATAGTGTGATCATATGAACCTGGATAATTACAGGAAGGACAAGATTACAGAATGCATACAAGCAGCATCAATAACAAACAATGACACGATAAGTTACAGTTACTATGGACAAAAAATAGGGTAAATTTGCTAAATTTAAATGCTAAACCAAAAAAAAAATATATAAAAAATAAAAGATCATAAAGAACGTGTTTAGTTTTCTGTGCTTTATAATACTATATATAAAAACATCTGTTCACTACAGCCTCCTTCAAGGTGTTAAACTACTATGATCTATGTACAGGCTATATCCAAATCATATAACTCCACCTCCATTTAATGCCAAACAAGGAAAAAACAAGCATTACATACAAATTCTGGTTAAAAATTTAAGTATAAGTAACATCTGAAAATAAGTCAAAGCTACACTTTTTTTTTAAATTTAAAACAATGTTTTAGTCTCTAAATTATGTATGAAGGAGGGGACAAAAACAAGAATATTGTAGTGGCAACAGGTAGGGATCATTACCCTTTAATCTAAGCTGGCTGTAAATTGTAACATATGTATTCGCAATGCACGAAAGCACTTTAGCACACGTAGCAGCATTATTGGTTTGGTAAAGCTGTAATAAATACATACAACTTACCTGTTACAAATAGATCATCATTCAGTTTGCTGGTACAGCCGCATCTCACATAGTCCGTATGTTCTTTATAGGTAACAAGTTCGGTGCCATTTGGAATGTCCCAGACCTTGCACGTGTAATCATCAGCACCAGATACAATACGGAACTTATCAGAAGTGAAATCCACAAAATGTACCGCTCTGAAAAGATGTGCATAACTTAATTATATACTGTATTCAGTTGTGGTGTTGCACATATAAATGAAGTGTCTAATTATCTGAAAGCAACATATTCTGTAGTCATTAAAAGGCTACAGGATATGTATGAACCCTTAGGTCATCCCTGATACTTTGTTGAAGACTGTGGGTGTGAGGAATGTTATTTCTGGAGGAGAAGAGCTTGATTTTACTGTTACATACACCGAAGCAGGCAGCTTGCATGGCGGAAGGGGACAGGTGTCCAATTCAAGATGATATAATTATTTAACAAAACCACCTCCTATTTCCCTCCCTCCATTCCCTTAAGTTATCAAAAAGTGATGGAACATTCTGTATTTTTTCCTCTTCTAAAAGTGTTTTTATATTCATGGCTTACGCAGCTGCAAATTTCATTACTTTGCTATATACACTTCACAATCATGCTCAATTTTTTATTGAACTACAGTGGTCCTGTAATTCCTACTCACTTGACTTGCTTTCTACATACTTACTTGCTATGCCCATTATACTGCCTCAGTGCAGCTTTTCCATTGATGTCAAAGAGCTGAACAACACTATCTTCACAGCCAGCTGCCACCAGCCTCCCATCATTTCTATAAGTTCCACAGTAAGCCGTGTCCTTGAAGCGTGAGAACGTTTTTATAGGCTCCTGAGAGTACTGTCCATATATGTGAATCTGGAAAGAAAGCATTTAAATATTAATAAAAGATGCACAGAGGTAGTTGAAACAAATATACTAAAAGGAAAGCCCAAGAATAAAGGGATCAAACAAACTTCCATCATGAACAAAAATAGAATATATAGTTTTAGAAATGTTCAGGTTTTTTATTTACAACAGGATAACAAAAATTATAAACCAATTACTCCAGCAGAATGTACTTATTTATGTTAACATATAACACTTGGGCAATCAACAATATTAGCAATACAAAACCCAACAGAATGGAGATTGTGGTTTAGAAATTCAACTTAAATAAAAACAGTAGGTTTCGGTTTAGTTCATCTTCAACTGAATTATGGAAATACTTAGAAAACATCTAATATGGGATTGTATTAAAATGACTTAAAAAATATTGTTTGACTTGCAAAGTTCATATATATTCAGAGGCGGGTTATGGATTGTATATAGAAAACAATTTATAAACGCTATAAAGTTTGAAGTAAGCAGTAAAGTTTTAGGGGCAATGACTCCCTGGATTTGTCAATTAGGTAACTGTACCGTCTTAGGAACTTAAAGGACCACTTTACAATAACAAATATGATTGAAAACAGGAGGTTGAGGTCAAATTGAACAAGATTCGACTACTGAATACCATCAGTTTAATTTACTTATCAACTTACCCTTGTAGATGCTGTAACTGCATAATTACACGGCTGAATAGGTGAGAAGTCTATTTTTGTTACAGCGCCAAATTCCTTAATCTGAACAGGAGTCTAAGAAAAACATAAGAGATGAAGTACACCAATAAAACATCACTGATAAATTAACTGTAAAATAACGTAACTGTATTTGCAATAAAGCCCAATTGTGTGTAGAAGCATTATTATTAATACAATGTATTTATTACTTCTTTTACAATGTATTTATTATCAACTTTTGTTTGTATCGCGCAAACATATTCCGTAGTCCTGTACAGGGAATAAGAACAAAGAAAATACAATATTAGCAAATTCAGAAAATGGAGGGCCCTGTTTTGAGCTTAGAAAAAGTGTTTTTTTCCAAAGCAACCTACAACTGGAAACTCGCTACAAACTAAAGGGAATAAAAGGGGCAGAGACCTGGGTAATTGTAACAGATAAGGAATAAAAAGGGTCAGGAAGGAAGTGAAAGTTCTAAAGATTATTACCGTATTGGTCCGAATATAAGCCGAACCCGCATATAAGCCGCACCAGTAAAATTCTAGGGGAAATTAAAAAAAAAAAAGATAGTACTCAAATACAAGCTGCACCCTTAAAATTGGAGAGAAAAAGACTCTCAGCCATTGCAAGAAACAGGCTAATTAGTACTGTAACTTCTTTTGCAGGATGTTAGAATCACTAAAACCGTTAATCGCTATTCAATTGCTACAATATCGCAGTTGCAAAGCGGCACCCTTAACTTGCAATCACGCAGATCGGCAGTAATTATACGTTCGCAAATCGCTATTCACTTGCTACAACGAAGTCTCAAGCACGCAAATCTGCACTAATTTTACGTTCGCGAATATAAGCCGCATCCGTAACTCGCAAACTTAAAAAATGAAAAAAAGTGCGGCTTATATTCGGACCAATACGGTATTTAAAGTGATGGGAGAGGGGAGGGAACTGAGATGAAAGGCTCTAGTATGTAATATGTTGACTGACCCCTAGTGGTGAGATAATATAATCTGAAATAGGAAGTCGTGATTTCCATGGCAAGGCAAGAAAAAAATATGTGAGATTAAAATAATAACATGTCAAAAAGATGCAGACATACTCATTTGAAAAATACGAATATTCTTTATTTGTATAATAAACTGCAAGGTTCAACTATACACAGGCACATTTGTTTTCCAAGGTGAAAACTAGACTGTTACTTCTACTTCCAAATTACACAGGACTCTCAGCTGGGATTTGATCTGTTTCATATACATTTAAAGACACCAACATAGTAAAACTCATATTTGTTATCTCTATAGAGGTGCCAAATAATTGCTTTGGTATCTCTACAACTTGCACCATAATGTTTTGTGAATCATATCCTGGTATGGCATAAAAGGTTATGTTTTTATAATACATTCAGCATTTTCAGGATGAAAACGGATTCCAATATTTTGTTTCACTTTTTTATAACAGATTTAGATAGATAGCTTGAAAGGGCACAGCAAATTCCAATTGAGGTATAATTTACAACTTTAGGTATTAAGTACTTTATTAAATGAATGTTATTAAAACATAACATTTTCTTACAATAAACGGACAATGAAGTCTGCATCTCTAGATAGCCTTGATCTACCCAATATATACAGATATCTCTTGTTAATGGCAAATAGTTGCTAATTACCTTCTGGGGCTCTTAATATATTCTGTTCAGTGTAAGTCATGTGGAAAAGCAAACAATTGGGCATGGTCCGATCTCCGCGTGTATTGTACTTAAGTAGCCTAGCTACCCCCTACAGTCTAGGGGCCTCATTCTATTATCGGCCGTAAAATGGCCGCAAAGCTGTCATTCCTTTTCGGCCGTCTTATGGCCCCGTGTAGAGCTACCTTTACCTTGCAATTCAAATAGACGGCGCCGCAAGGATATCCCCCTTACGGCCGGCCGCATATCATGCAACCGGCCGCAAGGTCTGAAAGCTTTAAATGCAAATATAAATTCAAGATGGCACTGTAAAGATCTGTAAATGCTAGGGATCATAATGGGGGACATGAGGATTAATAGCAACCCCCTCTCAAGCTTGCACATCAGCCCAAATCTGATATTTCATTAACGGTTTGTTTTCCGGCCGCAGCCTGGGCGGGTCTGAGGTGCTCCAAGCCCTCGGGACTTTGTCCATGGATATTTGACATGAATTAAAATAAAAATTATTTTCGGATTTGAGTGTAGGGGAATGTTGTGCTATGAATGATGAGACGATAAAGTGATTGGGGGTGTTAGCAGAGTGCAGGATGGCTTTATTATGTGCCTAATTGTGTGCTTGCGGGACCTTTTTGGTGCAAGTAAGCTGCGGCTCGGTTTTAGCCTTGCCGAGAGGGTTCCCGGAGCAATAGAATAGCAACTGGGGTTTTCTTGCGGCCGTTTAAGATCAAAGGCTTTCCTGCGGCGCGTGCGGCCGCAAGGTATAACAAGGCGCCGGCCGCAAGCCTGCCGGAGCCCCCGGCCGGAGGGGAATAGAATAGGCAAATAGCTTGCGGCCGGTCCTTGCGGCCCCGCATCTCCTACGGCCGATAATAGAATGAGGCCCTAGGCATGCACAGTACACAATATTACCAATGGGGATAATCATAAATTATAAATCTGCAAGAGAACCTCCTCTATGTCCCTTTAACACACTCAAGTTGTTTCTGAGGCCAAAAAAAAACTGTACTGCAAAATATTCACAGCTCACTAAAGAAAAACCGCGTTACCTTGTATTGCTTCCAGTACAACGTATCTTGTGTTATCTTCTGGCCGAGTTTAGGGAATGAGGGGACAGCTACAGGCTTATACCCCGACATCTTCTCACTTGTGCAAAGTTGTTATTGTAAGAAATTTAAAATTTTCAGTCTCGACCTATAAAATAGTGAGGAGAAAAAACAATTGTGTAACTATTATTTCACTTTCCACATTACACAATTAAAGAGGGAAAGAAACGTCAAGATTATTATTCATGAGCTATAAAGTACTAATATGTACATGGTCTGGCATAAGGGGTAAACATGCAAGACTTCTGATAATACAACTACAAGTCACCATTCATGGTTTAATATCATGTAAGCTCCGAACATTTAGAAAAGCACATCTAAGTGTCCTGGATTATGAATGCATCAGTTAGAGGAGAATCACTAGTGTATGAAAACATTTTTTTTTGCATAAAAAATATCAAAATAAATATAAACAAACTCACCCTGATGTTTGCTAAATCTCTTGAATTTGCAAGCAGCAGCTTATGTTAGATAACACCACTAGATATCTCGTCTAACATTAGCATACATTTCTTAATTTGTTTTGGCCAATCACAGGCAGCTAATACATTGTAATACATTGTAACAATCAGTGATGACAGTTTGTGCAGGAAGGAGTCCTGGGATGTGTAGTCCACCTGTAGAAGGAAGTAGGAGGAGCCAAACACTGATCTGGTGATCTCTGCATTGAGCTGCTGATGGCCTGAAGGTTAGTAAAGTGTTAAAAGCTGTATCCAAATGCACTGTTGCTATTGGTAGGTACACTGTGCCTATGTAAGCAGATATGGGGGTGTGGAAAACAAGTTTTATGTTTAAATTAAATACATCTCTATGAATATAGAATGACTCCATATAATTTTACTGACAATTTAAAAAGGTGTGAAGTTAATTGTAAACCCCAGGCTGAGGAAGTCCAGACCAAGTCCGCTGAATAAGGATACTGAGTGCTCCTGGTGTTGAAATATCATAATGTTTCCCTGTTTCTTGTATTTAGCACAGCACTAAGGCTTGGACCAGGTTTCCTGGTTAGGATTCCGTGCTTTCACCACTGTGACCTGGGTTTAATTCCAGTCAGGGAACCAAAAGGTCACAGCACCCTGAAGCTATGCAGGGTTGGGTCTGGTCAGTACTTGGATGGGAGACCACCTAGGAATACCATGAGCTGAATGCTATGCCCCACTGGAGAAGGAACTGGCAACCCACTCCAGTATCTCTGCCATGAAAACCAAGTGGATCAGCATGGTGTGTTGTGGTCAGGGAGAGTCAAACACGACTGAACAACGCAGACACGCTATGCTTGGACCGCAGGCTGAGTCAGAAACTGAAGTAAGTGTGCTGGGAGAATCATTGTTTGACACTTTGGAGAAAGTTGCTGTAATAATGATACTGTCATTTAAAATGGGACAAAGACCTCAACTATTTTTCATCTTATATATGAAACAAGAGGTTTTAAATAATGGAAGACTCACATTGAAAAGGCATCACATTGTAAAGGCAACCACTGACATGTACAAATTACATGATTAGTAATCAGACAAAGCTGGAGATGCGTTTTAGGCTTTACAAAGCCAAAGGCTATTCATCAAACTGTTAATTTAGTCACATAGTTCTGTTCAGTGGTGTTTACCCTCCAGTAAAATGGCCTTCAGAATTTTATATACGGTGTGTGTGTGTATATATATATATATATATATATATATATATATATATATATATATATATATATATATATATATATATATATATATATAAATATATATATATATATATATATATATAAATATATATATATATATATATATATACACACACAGACACACACATAAAATATATAAAGACAGAAATTTGAGTGCATGTGTTAAATTAACTATTTTGTTTATACAGATATTACAATGAAGGATACTTTAAACTTGACATTACACATTTATATAGCTTCCTACTGTTACAATAAATCTCAAGAATCAGCATCCTTTATAGTATGGTTGCTACATCCTAGACTGCTTGGTTTAGGTTTATTATACATTATAGACAGCTGAAAAGTGTATCCTCCTTCATGAGTAGGGCATATGAAGATATGCAAGTGTGCCAGCTTATAGTAGACCTCCATGAGCTTGTGGTATATTTCAATTACAACAGTGGGCAGCATCTTCATAAAATACACATAGCATTATTAAAAATGAAACATAATAATTGAAAGCTCTCTCAGTGCAGGTCTTCTGGGTTGCATTAACCTGTATAAATGTTATATGGCCCATACATTAGTGTGTAACTATACTGCATAGAGATTCTGTTAAAGTCCCCCAAAATATACAGTTTACCAATAAAAAGCTTTACTTCTTGCTCCTAATAAATAATATACACACATACAGTATATATACACATGCATATACACACAAAGGGTTAGACAAAAATGTTTAAAACTTAGGAGCGAGAAAGGCTGCTTTATAGAAACATGGAAGGAAGCCCTTCCTATAGATATATTGTTGCTGTTCAGTCCTTCAGTCGTGTCTGACTCTTTGTGACCCTATGGACTGCAGAACACCAGGTATATCTGTCTGTGTT
Organism: Discoglossus pictus; assembly: GCA_027410445.1. Classification (NCBI taxonomy): domain Eukaryota; kingdom Metazoa; phylum Chordata; class Amphibia; order Anura; family Alytidae; genus Discoglossus; species Discoglossus pictus. The sequence goes on along the minus strand of CM050163.1, from coordinate 496,530,856 downwards.
TCTGGTTGTACATATCCATAAAGTTTCCATGGAAAATATACTGTAGTGGGTTGCCAGTTTCTTCTCCAGAGGACTTACTTCTCTGCTATGACCTGCCTATCTTGGGTGACCCTAAACAGTATAGCTCATAGCTTCAATGTAGTACACAAACCCCTTCAACGCGACAAGGTAATGATCCAGAAGGGGGAGATGCATTACACTTTATTAAAAATACTTAGGATGCAGCACCCCAGGCTCCCAGGTATATATACTTTGTTGCCTCTTACGTTTGGTATATATTTGCCAACTGTGGGTTTCCCATACTTTGAAACAAACTGATACAGTAAATCAGCTGACATTACAACACACCAAACTGGTATCCCTATCAAATACATAACCAGGCATTAAATATGTTATGACGGGTTGAAATGTGGTTGAAAAACTCCCCACGGTATATCCAGGGAGGAAATAAAAGATAATTTTGAGTACACTTACATGTATAAGGCAAACCATAGTAGGTTTTGAGCTTAATTTGCATGACACTACCCAGAATCCTTAGTTACAGAGAAAATACAGTGAAACCGCACATTGCAGAGATCTACGGAGCAATATCTGGGCCCCTCCTTGCCTCTTTGTGCAGAAAAAACAAGACTACGCATCCCATGATTCTTTGCAGAACAAACTGACTTTACAGATAGATACAATTTATTAGCTGCCTGTGTTTGGCCAAAACAGATTATGAATGTTATGATAACTTTAGCAGGGATTTCTAGGGGTGTTAACTCTGAACATGAACTATTTGCACATTCAGGAGATTTAGAAAACTTTATGGTAAGTTCAATAATGTTTATTTTGGCAGTTTTCATGCACTACTGGTTCTCCTTTATCAGATGCATTCATAATCGAGGAAACTTAAAAATATTCTGTGTGAGACAATTATCTTTAATATATCAATATTTTGACAGAACTTGCAGGCTATATAGTTTGACTATTTTCATATATATCTTAAAATGTCAGAATGATTTATTCATTAACATTCCTGATTACTGAATTTTGAGTCATCTCCATCTATGGGCTATAATCCTTCCTGTATGCACAATGTTAGCTTATGTCATATCCAATGCATAGCTGCCCCCTGCCCATATGTAAGACCCCCATATAATTACTAATGTACCCCTGCTGCCTCAGTGTGATGCTACAACACGTATATAGTTAGATACATGGGCTGTAATCCTTCCAGTAGGTACAATGTCAGCTTATGTCATATCCAATGCATGGCTGCCCCCTGCCCATATGTAAGACCTCCATATAATTACTAATGTCCCTTTGCTGCCTCAGTGTGATGCTACAACACGTATATAGTTCCATCTATGGGCTGTAATCCTTCCAGTAGGTGCAATGCCAGCTTATGTCATATCCAATGCATAGCTGCCCCCTGCCCATATGTAAGACCCCCATATAATTACTAATGTACCCCTGCTGCCTCAGTGTGATGCTACAACACGTATATAGTTAGTTCCATGGGCTGAAATCCTTCCAGTAGGTACAATGTCAGCTTATGTCATATCCAATGCATGGCTGCCCCCTGCCCATATGTAAGACCTCCATATAATTACTAATGTACCCCTGCTGCCTCAGTGTGATGCTACAACACGTATATAGTTCCATCTATGGGCTGTAATCCTTCCAGTAGGTACAATATCAGCTTATGTCATATCCAATTCATGGCTGCCCCCTGCCCATATGTAAGACCCCCATATAATTACTAATGTACCCCTGCTGCCTCAGTGTGATGCTACAACACGTATATAGTTCCATCTATGGGCTGTAATCCTTCCAGTAGGTACAATATCAGCTTATGTCATATCCAATGCATGGCTGCCCCCTGCCCATATGTAAGACCTCCATATAATTACTAATGTACCCCTGCTGCCTCAGTGTGATGCTACAACACGTATATAGTTCCATCTATGGGCTGTAATCCTTCCAGTAGGTACAATGCCAGCTTATGTCATATCCAATTCATGGCTGCCCCCTGCCCATATGTAAGACCCCCATATAATTACTAATGTACCCCTGATGCCTCAATGTGATGCTACAACACGTATATAGTTAGATACATGGGCTGCAATGCTTCCAGTAGGTACAATGTCAGCTTATGTCATATCCAATGCATGACTGCTCCCTGTCCTGGCAACTTCTAACCCTATGTAAGACCCCATATAATTACTAATGTATCCCTGATGCAGCAACGTGATGCTATAACACGTATATGGGTCCATCTATGGGCTATAATCACTCCAGTATGTACAATGCCAGCTTATGTCATATCCAATGCATGGCTAGCTACTCCTCTGACCATATGGAAGATCCCATATAATTACTAAGCAGCAGCACATGTGTGCAGCTCACGTGTCTCCGAGTCACACACTGCTATATCCCATCCTCACACGTATAACGAGGCCTCAGTACTGCCCGGTTCGTGGCTCTCTCACACTCACACCGTGCCAGGCACTCACCGTTCGGTCCTCGCCTGTCAGTTACGGCGCTCCCTCACTTGTTTCTCTCACAGTCACGTTGCTCAGTCCCTGCTGCAGGCCGCCATCTTGCTTGGTGGCGTAGTTCCGGTAGCGTCACACACATTACACGTCATGTGCCGGCGCTTGAGGGCGGGCGGCTGCTGTCATTATGTAAAACTGGAGACTAGCAACGGTACCGAGGAAACCGAGAGCAGTCAGTACAGATAAGACGGCGCGGTGTCTATATCGTGTGTACAAACAGAATGCAACGCAGCCATAGCCCACTGTCATAAGATGTCGCATGTGGGTGATGTACGGACCGGAAGTGACGTTATGTATGACAATAATAGCCAGCTGAGGTGAGTAAGAGATGAGGTACATGATGTGTTATGTTGTGTACATGCACCAGAGCGCTGTGCATATAAGGGATGTGCTGCCAGGAGACTCTCTATGTGCATTAGCACCTGGTGGTGCACAGTGTCCCTGTACATGCTGTGTATATAAGGGATGTGCTGCCAGGAGACTCTCTGTGTGCATTAGTACCTGGTGGTGCACAGTGTCCCTGTACATGCTGTGTATATAAGGGATGTGCTGCCAGGAGACTCTCTGTGTGCATTAGTACCTGGTGGTGCACAGTGTCCCTGTACATGCTGTGTGTATATATGGGATGTGCTGCCAGGAGACTCTCTGTGTGCATTAGTACCTGGTGGTGCACAGTGTCCCTGTACATGCTGTGTATATAAGGGATGTGCTGCCAGGAGACTCTCTGTGTGCATTAGCACCTGGTGGTGTACAGTGTCCCTATAGATGCTGTGTATATAAGGGATGTGCTGCCAGGAGCCTCTCTGTGTGCATTAGCACCTGGTGGTGTACAGTGTCCCTATAGATGCTGTGCATATAAGGGATGTGCTGCCAGGAGACTCTCTGTGTGCATTAGCACCTGGTGGTGCACAGTGTCCCTGTACATGCTGTGTATATAAGGGATGTACTGCCAGGAGACTCTCTGTGTGCATTAGTACCTGGTTGTGCACAGTGTCCCTGTACATGCTGTGTATATAAGGGATGTGCTGCCAGGAGACTCTCTGTGTGCATTAGTACCTGGTGGTGTACAGTGTCCCTGTACATGCTGTGTATATAAGGGATGTGCTGCCAGGAGACTCTCTGTGTGCATTAGTACCTGGTTGTGCACAGTGTCCCTGTACATGCTGTGTATATAAGGGATGTGCCTCCAGGAGACTCTCTGTGTGCATTAGTACCTGGTGGTGCACAGTGTCCCTGTACATGCTGTGTATATAAGGGATGTGCTGCCAGGAGACTCTCTGTGTGCATTAGTACCTGGTGGTGCACAGTGTCCCTGTACATGCTGTGTATATAAGGGATGTGCTTCCAGGAGACTCTCTGTGTGCATTAGTACCTGGTGGTGTACAGTGTCCCTGTACATGCACCAGAGCTCTATGTATATAAGGGATGTGCTGCCAGGAGACTCTCTGTGTGCATTAGTACCTGGTGGTGCACAGTGTCCCTGTACATGCTGTGTATATAAGGGATGTGCCTCCAGGAGACTCTCTGTGTGCATTAGTACCTGGTGGTGCACAGTGTCCCTGTACATGCTGTGTATATAAGGGATGTGCTGCCAGGAGACTCTCTGTGTGCATTAGTACCTGGTGGTGCACAGTGTCCCTGTACATGCTGTGTATATAAGGGATGTGCTTCCAGGAGACTCTCTGTGTGCATTAGTACCTGGTGGTGTACAGTGTCCCTGTACATGCACCAGAGCTCTATGTATATAAGGGATGTGCCTCCAGGAGACTCTCTGTGTGCATTAGTACCTGGTGGTGTACAGTGTCCCTATAGATGCTGTGTATATAAGGGATGTGCTGCCAGGAGACTCTCTGTGTGCATTAGTACCTGGTGGTGTACAGTGTCCCTATAGATGCTGTGTATATAAGGGATGTGCCTCCAGGAGACTCTCTGTGTGCATTAGTACCTGGTGGTGCACAGTGTCCCTGTACATGCTGTGTATATAAGGGATGTGCTGCCAGGAGACTCTCTGTGTGCATTAGTACCTGGTGGTGCACAGTGTCCCTGTACATGCTGTGTGTATATATGGGATGTGCTGCCAGGAGACTCTCTGTGTGCATTAGTACCTGGTGGTGCACAGTGTCCCTGTACATGCTGTGTATATAAGGGATGTGCTGCCAGGAGACTCTCTGTGTGCATTAGCACCTGGTGGTGTACAGTGTCCCTATAGATGCTGTGTATATAAGGGATGTGCTGCCAGGAGCCTCTCTGTGTGCATTAGCACCTGGTGGTGTACAGTGTCCCTATAGATGCTGTGCATATAAGGGATGTGCTGCCAGGAGACTCTCTGTGTGCATTAGCACCTGGTGGTGCACAGTGTCCCTGTACATGCTGTGTATATAAGGGATGTACTGCCAGGAGACTCTCTGTGTGCATTAGCACCTGGTGGTGTACAGTGTCCCTGTACATGCTGTGTATATAAGGGATGTGCTGCCAGGAGACTCTCTGTGTGCATTAGTACCTGGTGGTGTACAGTGTCCCTGTACATGCTGTGTATATAAGGGATGTGCTGCCAGGAGACTCTCTGTGTGCATTAGTACCTGGTTGTGCACAGTGTCCCTGTACATGCTGTGTATATAAGGGATGTGCCTCCAGGAGACTCTCTGTGTGCATTAGTACCTGGTGGTGCACAGTGTCCCTGTACATGCTGTGTATAAAAGGGATGTGCTGCCAGGAGACTCTCTGTGTGCATTAGTACCTGGTGGTGCACAGTGTCCCTGTACATGCTGTGTATATAAGGGATGTGCTTCCAGGAGACTCTCTGTGTGCATTAGTACCTGGTGGTGTACAGTGTCCCTGTACATGCACCAGAGCTCTATGTATATAAGGGATGTGCTGCCAGGAGACTCTCTGTGTGCATTAGTACCTGGTGGTGCACAGTGTCCCTGTACATGCTGTGTATATAAGGGATGTGCCTCCAGGAGACTCTCTGTGTGCATTAGTACCTGGTGGTGCACAGTGTCCCTGTACATGCTGTGTATATAAGGGATGTGCTGCCAGGAGACTCTCTGTGTGCATTAGTACCTAGTGGTGCACAGTGTCCCTGTACATGCTGTGTATATAAGGGATGTGCTTCCAGGAGACTCTCTGTGTGCATTAGTACCTGGTGGTGTACAGTGTCCCTGTACATGCACCAGAGCTCTATGTATATAAGGGATGTGCCTCCAGGAGACTCTCTGTGTGCATTAGTACCTGGTGGTGTACAGTGTCCCTATAGATGCTGTGTATATAAGGGATGTGCTGCCAGGAGACTCTCTGTGTGCATTAGTACCTGGTGGTGTACAGTGTCCCTGTACATGCTGTGTATATAAGGGATGTGCTGCCAGGAGACTCTCTGTGTGCATTAGTACCTGGTTGTGCACAGTGTCCCTGTACATGCTGTGTATATAAGGGATGTGCCTCCAGGAGACTCTCTGTGTGCATTAGTACCTGGTGGTGCACAGTGTCCCTGTACATGCTGTGTATATAAGGGATGTGCCTCCAGGAGACTATCTATGTACATTAGCACCTGGTGGTGCACAGTGTCCCTGTACATGCTGTGTATATAAGGGATGTGCTGCCAGGAGACTCTCTGTGTGCATTAGTACCTGGTGGTGTACAGTGTCCCTGTACATGCTGTGTATATAAGGGATGTGCCTCCAGGAGACTCTCTATGTACATTAGCACCTGGTGGTGCACAGTGTCCCTGTACATGCTGTGTATATAAGGGATGTGCTGCCAGGAGACTCTCTGTGTGCATTAGTACCTGGTGGTGTACAGTGTCCCTATAGATGCTGTGTATATAGGGGATGTGCTGCCAGGAGGCTCTCTGTGTGCACTAGCACCTGGTGGTGTACAGTGTCCCTATAGATGCTGTGTATATAAGGGATGTGCTGCCAGGAGACTCTCTGTGTGCATTAGTACCTGGTGGTGCACAGTGTCCCTGTACATGCTGTGTATATAAGGGATGTGCTGCCAGGAGACTCTCTGTGTGCATTAGCACCTGGTGGTGTACAGTGTCCCTGTACATGCTGTGTATATAAGGGATGTGCTGCCAGGAGACTCTCTGTGTGCATTAGCACCTGGTGGTGTACAGTGTCCCTGTACATGCTGTGTATATAAGGGATGTGCTGCCAGGAGACTCTCTGTGTGCATTAGTACCTGGCGGTGCACAGTGTCCCTGTACATGCTGTATATATACTGATGTGCTTCCAGGAGACTCTCTGTGTGCATTAGTACCTGGTGGTGCACAGTGTCCCTGTACATGCACCAGAGCTCTATGTATATAAGGGATGTGCCTCCAGGAGACTCTCTGTGTGCATTAGTACCTGGTGGTGTACAGTGTCCCTATAGATGCTGTGTATATAAGGGATGTGCTGCCAGGAGACTCTCTGTGTGCATTAGTACCTGGTGGTGTACAGTGTCCCTGTACATGCTGTGCATATAAGGGATGTGCTGCCAGGAGACTCTCTGTGTGCATTAGTACCTGGTTGTGCACAGTGTCCCTGTACATGCTGGGTATATAAGGGATGTGCCTCCAGGAGACTCTCTGTGTGCATTAGTACCTGGTGGTGCACAGTGTCCCTGTACATGCTGTGTATATAAGGGATGTGCCTCCAGGAGACTCTCTGTGTGCATTAGTACCTGGTGGTGCACAGTGTCCCTGTACATGCTGTGTATATAAGGGATGTACTGCCAGGAGACTCTCTGTGTGCATTAGCACCTGGTGGTGTACAGTGTCCCTGTACATGCTGTGTATATAAGGGATGTGCTGCCAGGAGACTCTCTGTGTGCATTAGCACCTGGTGGTGTACAGTGTCCCTGTACATGCTGTGTATATAAGGGATGTGCCTCCAGGAGACTCTCTGTGTGCATTAGTACCTGGTGGTGCACAGTGTCCCTGTACATGCTGTGTATATAAGGGATGTGCCTCCAGGAGACTCTCTGTGTGCATTAGTACCTTGTGGTGCACAGTGTCCCTGTACATGCTGTGTATATAAGGGATGTGCTGCCAGGAGACTCTCTATGTGCATTAGTACCTGGTGGTGCACAGTGTCCCTGTACATGCTGTGTATATAAGGGATGTGCTTCCAGGAGACTCTCTGTGTGCATTAGTACCTGGTGGTGTACAGTGTCCCTGTACATGCACCAGAGCTCTATGTATATAAGGGATGTGCCTCCAGGAGACTCTCTGTGTGCATTAGTACCTGGTGGTGTACAGTGTCCCTATAGATGCTGTGTATATAAGGGATGTGCTGCCAGGAGACTCTCTGTGTGCATTAGTACCTGGTGGTGTACAGTGTCCCTGTACATGCTGTGTATATAAGGGATGTGCTGCCAGGAGACTCTCTGTGTGCATTAGTACCTGGTTGTGCACAGTGTCCCTGTACATGCTGTGTATATAAGGGATGTGCCTCCAGGAGACTCTCTGTGTGCATTAGTACCTGGTGGTGCACAGTGTCCCTGTACATGCTGTGTATATAAGGGATGTGCTGCCAGGAGACTCTCTGTGTGCATTAGTACCTGGTGGTGCACAGTGTCCCTGTACATGCTGTGTATATAAGGGATGTGCCTCCAGGAGACTCTCTATGTACATTAGCACCTGGTGGTGCACAGTGTCCCTGTACATGCTGTGTATATAAGGGATGTGCTGCCAGGAGACTCTCTGTGTGCATTAGTACCTGGTTGTGCACAGTGTCCCTGTACATGCTGTGTATATAAGGGATGTGCTTCCAGGAGACTCTCTGTGTGCATTAGTACCTGGTGGTGCACAGTGTTCCTGTACATGCTGTGTATATAAGGGATGTGCTGCCAGGAGACTCTCTGTGTGCATTAGTACCTGGTGGTGCACAGTGTTCCTGTACATGCTGTGTATATAAGGGATGTGCTTCCAGGAGACTCTCTGTGTGCATTAGTACCTGGTGGTGTACAGTGTCCCTGTACATGCACCAGAGCTCTATGTATATAAGGGATGTGCCTCCAGGAGACTCTTTGTGTGCATTAGTACTTGGTGGTGTACAGTGTCCCTATAGATGCTGTGTATATAAGGGATGTGCTGCCAGGAGACTCTCTGTGTGCATTAATACCTGGTGGTGTACAGTGTCCCTGTACATGCTGTGTATATAAGGGATGTGCTGCCAGGAGACTCTCTGTGTGCATTAATACCTGGTGGTGTACAGTGTCCCTGTACATGCTGTGTATATAAGGGATGTGCTGCCAGGAGACTCTCTGTGTGCATTAGTACCTGGTGGTGCACAGTGTCCCTGTACATGCTGTGTATATAAGGGATGTGCCTCCAGGAGACTCTCTGTGTGCATTAGTACCTGGTGGTGCACAGTGTCCCTGTACATGCTGTGTATATAAGGGATGTGCTGCCAGGAGACTCTCTGTGTGCATTAGCACCTGGTGGTGTACAGTGTCCCTGTACATGCTGTGTATATAAGGGATGTGCTGCCAGGAGACTCTCTGTGTGCATTAGTACCTGGTGGTGTACAGTGTCCCTATAGATGCTGTGTATATAAGGGATGTGCTGCCAGGAGACTCTCTGTGTGCATTAGTACCTGGTGGTGTACAGTGTCCCTATAGATGCTGTGTATATAAGGGATGTGCTGCCAGGAGACTCTCTGTGTGCATTAGTACCTGGTGGTGTACAGTGTCCCTATAGATGCTGTGTATATAAGGGATGTGCCTCCAGGAGACTCTCTGTGTGCATTAGTACCTGGTGGTGCACAGTGTCCCTGTACATGCTGTGTATATAAGGGATGTGCTGCCAGGAGACTCTCTGTGTGCATTAGTACCTGGTGGTGCACAGTGTCCCTGTACATGCTGTGTGTATATATGGGATGTGCTGCCAGGAGACTCTCTGTGTGCATTAGTACCTGGTGGTGCACAGTGTCCCTGTACATGCTGTGTATATAAGGGATGTGCTGCCAGGAGACTCTCTGTGTGCATTAGCACCTGGTGGTGTACAGTGTCCCTATAGATGCTGTGTATATAAGGGATGTGCTGCCAGGAGCCTCTCTGTGTGCATTAGCACCTGGTGGTGTACAGTGTCCCTATAGATGCTGTGCATATAAGGGATGTGCTGCCAGGAGACTCTCTGTGTGCATTAGCACCTGGTGGTGCACAGTGTCCCTGTACATGCTGTGTATATAAGGGATGTACTGCCAGGAGACTCTCTGTGTGCATTAGCACCTGGTGGTGTACAGTGTCCCTGTACATGCTGTGTATATAAGGGATGTGCTGCCAGGAGACTCTCTGTGTGCATTAGTACCTGGTGGTGTACAGTGTCCCTGTACATGCTGTGTATATAAGGGATGTGCTGCCAGGAGACTCTCTGTGTGCATTAGTACCTGGTTGTGCACAGTGTCCCTGTACATGCTGTGTATATAAGGGATGTGCCTCCAGGAGACTCTCTGTGTGCATTAGTACCTGGTGGTGCACAGTGTCCCTGTACATGCTGTGTATAAAAGGGATGTGCTGCCAGGAGACTCTCTGTGTGCATTAGTACCTGGTGGTGCACAGTGTCCCTGTACATGCTGTGTATATAAGGGATGTGCTGCCAGGAGACTCTCTGTGTGCATTAGTACCTGGTGGTGTACAGTGTCCCTGTACATGCACCAGAGCTCTATGTATATAAGGGATGTGCTGCCAGGAGACTCTCTGTGTGCATTAGTACCTGGTGGTGCACAGTGTCCCTGTACATGCTGTGTATATAAGGGATGTGCCTCCAGGAGACTCTCTGTGTGCATTAGTACCTGGTGGTGCACAGTGTCCCTGTACATGCTGTGTATATAAGGGATGTGCTGCCAGGAGACTCTCTGTGTGCATTAGTACCTGGTGGTGCACAGTGTCCCTGTACATGCTGTGTATATAAGGGATGTGCTTCCAGGAGACTCTCTGTGTGCATTAGTACCTGGTGGTGTACAGTGTCCCTGTACATGCACCAGAGCTCTATGTATATAAGGGATGTGCCTCCAGGAGACTCTCTGTGTGCATTAGTACCTGGTGGTGTACAGTGTCCCTATAGATGCTGTGTATATAAGGGATGTGCTGCCAGGAGACTCTCTGTGTGCATTAGTACCTGGTGGTGTACAGTGTCCCTGTACATGCTGTGTATATAAGGGATGTGCTGCCAGGAGACTCTCTGTGTGCATTAGTACCTGGTTGTGCACAGTGTCCCTGTACATGCTGTGTATATAAGGGATGTGCCTCCAGGAGACTCTCTGTGTGCATTAGTACCTGGTGGTGCACAGTGTCCCTGTACATGCTGTGTATATAAGGGATGTGCCTCCAGGAGACTATCTATGTACATTAGCACCTGGTGGTGCACAGTGTCCCTGTACATGCTGTGTATATAAGGGATGTGCTGCCAGGAGACTCTCTGTGTGCATTAGTACCTGGTGGTGTACAGTGTCCCTGTACATGCTGTGTATATAAGGGATGTGCCTCCAGGAGACTCTCTATGTACATTAGCACCTGGTGGTGCACAGTGTCCCTGTACATGCTGTGTATATAAGGGATGTGCTGCCAGGAGACTCTCTGTGTGCATTAGTACCTGGTGGTGTACAGTGTCCCTATAGATGCTGTGTATATAGGGGATGTGCTGCCAGGAGGCTCTCTGTGTGCATTAGCACCTGGTGGTGTACAGTGTCCCTATAGATGCTGTGTATATAAGGGATGTGCTGCCAGGAGACTCTCTGTGTGCATTAGTACCTGGTGGTGCACAGTGTCCCTGTACATGCTGTGTATATAAGGGATGTGCTGCCAGGAGACTCTCTGTGTGCATTAGCACCTGGTGGTGTACAGTGTCCCTATAGATGCTGTGTATATAAGGGATGTGCTGCCAGGAGACTCTCTGTGTGCATTAGTACCTGGTTGTGCACAGTGTCCCTGTACATGCTGTGTATATAAGGGATGTGCCTCCAGGAGACTCTCTGTGTGCATTAGTACCTGGTGGTGCACAGTGTCCCTGTACATGCTGTGTATATAAGGGATGTGCCTCCAGGAGACTCTCTGTGTGCATTAGTACCTGGTGGTGCACAGTGTCCCTGTACATGCTGTGTATATAAGGGATGTGCTGCCAGGAGACTCTCTGTGTGCATTAGTACCTGGCGGTGCACAGTGTCCCTGTACATGCTGTATATATACTGATGTGCTTCCAGGAGACTCTCTGTGTGCATTAGTACCTGGTGGTGCACAGTGTCCCTGTACATGCACCAGAGCTCTATGTATATAAGGGATGTGCCTCCAGGAGACTCTCTGTGTGCATTAGTACCTGGTGGTGTACAGTGTCCCTATAGATGCTGTGTATATAAGGGATGTGCTGCCAGGAGACTCTCTGTGTGCATTAGTACCTGGTGGTGTACAGTGTCCCTGTACATGCTGTGCATATAAGGGATGTGCTGCCAGGAGACTCTCTGTGTGCATTAGTACCTGGTTGTGCACAGTGTCCCTGTACATGCTGGGTATATAAGGGATGTGCCTCCAGGAGACTCTCTGTGTGCATTAGTACCTGGTGGTGCACAGTGTCCCTGTACATGCTGTGTATATAAGGGATGTGCCTCCAGGAGACTCTCTGTGTGCATTAGTACCTGGTGGTGCACAGTGTCCCTGTACATGCTGTGTATATAAGGGATGTACTGCCAGGAGACTCTCTGTGTGCATTAGCACCTGGTGGTGTACAGTGTCCCTGTACATGCTGTGTATATAAGGGATGTGCTGCCAGGAGACTCTCTGTGTGCATTAGCACCTGGTGGTGTACAGTGTCCCTGTACATGCTGTGTATATAAGGGATGTGCCTCCAGGAGACTCTCTGTGTGCATTAGTACCTGGTGGTGCACAGTGTCCCTGTACATGCTGTGTATATAAGGGATGTGCCTCCAGGAGACTCTCTGTGTGCATTAGTACCTTGTGGTGCACAGTGTCCCTGTACATGCTGTGTATATAAGGGATGTGCCTCCAGGAGACTCTCTGTGTGCATTAGTACCTGGTGGTGCACAGTGTCCCTGTACATGCTGTGTATATAAGGGATGTGCCTCCAGGAGACTCTCTGTGTGCATTAGTACCTGGTGGTGCACAGTGTCCCTGTACATGCTGTGTATATAAGGGATGTGCTGCCAGGAGACTCTCTATGTGCATTAGTACCTGGTGGTGCACAGTGTCCCTGTACATGCTGTGTATATAAGGGATGTGCTTCCAGGAGACTCTCTGTGTGCATTAGTACCTGGTGGTGTACAGTGTCCCTGTACATGCACCAGAGCTCTATGTATATAAGGGATGTGCCTCCAGGAGACTCTCTGTGTGCATTAGTACCTGGTGGTGTACAGTGTCCCTATAGATGCTGTGTATATAAGGGATGTGCTGCCAGGAGACTCTCTGTGTGCATTAGTACCTGGTGGTGAACAGTGTCCCTGTACATGCTGTGTATATAAGGGATGTGCTGCCAGGAGACTCTCTGTGTGCATTAGTACCTGGTTGTGCACAGTGTCCCTGTACATGCTGTGTATATAAGGGATGTGCCTCCAGGAGACTCTCTGTGTGCATTAGTACCTGGTGGTGCACAGTGTCCCTGTACATGCTGTGTATATAAGGGATGTGCTGCCAGGAGACTCTCTGTGTGCATTAGTACCTGGTGGTGCACAGTGTCCCTGTACATGCTGTGTATATAAGGGATGTGCCTCCAGGAGACTCTCTATGTACATTAGCACCTGGTGGTGCACAGTGTCCCTGTACATGCTGTGTATATAAGGGATGTGCTGCCAGGAGACTCTCTGTGTGCATTAGTACCTGGTTGTGCACAGTGTCCCTGTACATGCTGTGTATATAAGGGATGTGCTTCCAGGAGACTCTCTGTGTGCATTAGTACCTGGTGGTGCACAGTGTTCCTGTACATGCTGTGTATATAAGGGATGTGCTGCCAGGAGACTCTCTGTGTGCATTAGTACCTGGTGGTGCACAGTGTCCCTGTACATGCTGTGTATATAAGGGATGTGCTTCCAGGAGACTCTCTGTGTGCATTAGTACCTGGTGGTGTACAGTGTCCCTGTACATGCACCAGAGCTCTATGTATATAAGGGATGTGCCTCCAGGAGACTCTTTGTGTGCATTAGTACCTGGTGGTGTACAGTGTCCCTATAGATGCTGTGTATATAAGGGATGTGCTGCCAGGAGACTCTCTGTGTGCATTAATACCTGGTGGTGTACAGTGTCCCTGTACATGCTGTGTATATAAGGGATGTGCTGCCAGGAGACTCTCTGTGTGCATTAATACCTGGTGGTGTACAGTGTCCCTGTACATGCTGTGTATATAAGGGATGTGCTGCCAGGAGACTCTCTGTGTGCATTAGTACCTGGTGGTGCACAGTGTCCCTGTACATGCTGTGTATATAAGGGATGTGCCTCCAGGAGACTCTCTGTGTGCATTAGTACCTGGTGGTGCACAGTGTCCCTGTACATGCTGTGTATATAAGGGATGTGCTGCCAGGAGACTCTCTGTGTGCATTAGCACCTGGTGGTGTACAGTGTCCCTGTACATGCTGTGTATATAAGGGATGTGCTGCCAGGAGACTCTCTGTGTGCATTAGTACCTGGTGGTGCACAGTGTCCCTGTACATGCTGTGTATATAAAGGATGTGCTTCCAGGAGACTCTCTATGTGCATTAGTACCTGGTGATGCACAGTGTCCCTGTACATGCTGTGTATATAAAGGATGTGCTTCCAGGAGACTCTCTATGTGCATTAGTACCTGGTGATGCACAGTGTCCCTGTACATGCTGTGTATATAAAGGATGTGCTTCCAGGAGACTCTCTATGTGCATTAGTACCTGGTGGTGCACAGTGTCCCTGTACATGCTGTGTATATAAGGGATATGCTGCCAGGAGACTCTCTGTGTGCATTAGTACCTGGTGGTGTACAGTGTCTTTGTACATGCTGTGTATATAAGGGATGTGCTGCCAGGAGACTCTCTGTGTGCATTAGTACCTGGTGGTGTACAGTGTCCCTATACATGCTGTGTATATAAGGGATGTGCTGCCAGGAGACTCTCTGTGTGCATTAGTACCTGGTGGTGCACAGTGTCCCTGTACATGCTGTGTATATAAGGGATGTGCTGCCAGGAGACTCTCTATGTGCATTAGTACCTGGTGGTGTACAGTGTCCCTGTACATGCTGTGTATATAAGGGATGTGCTGCCAGGAGACTCTCTATGTGCATTAGTACCTGGTTGTGCACAGTGTCCCTGTACATGCTGTGTATATAAGGGATGTGCTGCCAGGAGACTCTCTGTGTGCATTAGTACCTGGTGGTGCACAGTGTCCCTGTACATGCTGTGTATATAAGGGATGTGCTGCCAGGAGACTCTCTATGTGCATTAGTACCTGGTTGTGCACAGTGTCCCTGTACATGCTGTGTATATAAGGGATGTGCTGCCAGGAGACTCTCTATGTGCATTAATGCCTGATGGTGCACAGTGTCCATGTACATGCACCAGAGCTCTATGTATATAAGGGATGTGCTGCCAGGAGACTCTCTGTGTGCATTAGTACCTGGTGGTGCACAGTGCCCCTGTACATGCTGTGTATATAAGGGATGTGCTGCCAGGAGACTCTCTGTGTGCATTAGCACCTGGTGGTGCACAGTGCCCCTGTACATGCTGTGTATATAAGGGATGTGCTGCCAGGAGACTCTCTGTGTCTATTAATGCCTGGTGGTGCACAGTGTCCCTGTACATGCACCAGAGCTCTATGTATATAAGGGATGTGCTGCCAGGAGACTCTCTGTGTGCATTAGTACCTGGTGGTGCACAGTGTCCCTGTACATGCTGTGTATATAAGGTATGTGCTGCCAGGAGACTCTCTGTGTGCATTAGCACCTGGTGGTGCACAGTGTCTATCCCACCAGGTGCCACCTGTACCTCATGCACTGTATGCACTTACACTTGTCTTATTATACAGGGACATCCTCATAATAGTACAAGCTCCATAGAAATACATAGGAAATGAAAAGTCTGAACTCAGTCGTGTTTGACTCTCTGTGACCTCATGGACCGTAACACACCTTATTGATCCACTTGGTTTTCATGGCAGAGATACTGGAGTGGGTTGCCAGTTCCTTCTCCAGTGGGCTACAGTATACAGCTTCTAGTATTCCTAGTTGGTCTCCCATCCAAGTACTGACCATGGCCAACCATGCATGGCTTCAGGGTGGTGTGATCTCTTGGTTCACTGACTGGAATCAAACCGAGGTCACAGCAGTGAAAGCCCCAAATCCTAACCACTGGACCATTATGAAACCCATGTTAACATTATTACAGTTTTAAATTTTTTATTATTTAGTTTTGTTTTAGTGACACATTGTCTTTATTTATAAATAGATTAGAAAACTGTGAGGAACCGCAGACACTGATCTTTCCTGTTTAGTCCCCACCAGCGTATCAGAGTGCAGCAGGTGGCGCGACTGTGGTTGAGACTTTGTTCAGTTTGTTATGGTACTGGCAGATTATTATTTCATTCATTTGTAATATGCCAACATATTCGGTAGCGCTATTTAGGGGTAAGTTCAAGCCAAAACAACAATGTTGTTGTTCAGTCCCTCAGTCAGGTTTGACTCTCGGTGACCATATGGATCCCAGCACCCCGGCACATCTGTCTGTGTTTCTGGTTCTGTTTATCCAAATGGTTTTCTTGGAAAAGATACTGGAGTGGGTTGCCAGTTGCTTCTCCAGTGGACCTTGGGTAAAGCTCATAGCTTAATTCAGGTACACAAACCCCTTCACCACAACAAGGTAAAGGTCCAATATAAAAAAATTGGAGGACTCTGTCTTTGAGCTTAAAATCAAACGTACACCGTGCTTTCCCTAAAGAACTTAGGAAGATCACTTTACTATTTAAAGCTTATCATCTGCCACTACCCTAACCATGATCCTAACCCTAAGAACAAAGTCTCGGCATGCCACCATTGCACCACCTACTGACTGACTGTACTTCTATTACAAAAAAAGTCTTGTTTAAATAATAAGACAATTGGCAGGTTACAGTTTTTGTTTTCTTTTCCGTCCTCTTGATCAATTGACAGATTACAAGGATCTGAGATGTTAAATAGTTGCTTGACAATAGAACTGAATGGAAGAATAATGAGCCTTTGATCCATAAAAATATAGCAAGTTGTATATATCCTCTTTATTTCTTTCGACTTGTTTACAGATTTATACCTCTTTTTTGATTTTGGATTTCCTCTAAGTGCAGACGTACAACACTACTGGATGCAGAACTGAAAGGAGTAGAAATGCTTTAAACTGCTGCATCCTCACAATGACAAACCTGGAGAGCACAGCAGAGATGACTGGGGATGAGTGTGTCAGCTTTTGTCTGTCCAGCATGCCTGACATCAAAGTGGAGCATGTCCTGGACTCCAATCCAGAGGAAGGCCCAGCACAGAATGTGGCCATGGGAATGAAGTTTATATTACCCAACAGATTTGACATGAATGTCTGCTCTCGCTTTGTCAAATCTCTGAATGAAGAAGACAGCAAGAATATTCAAGATCAAGTGAACTCTGACTTGGAAGTAGCATCCGTCCTGTTTAAAGGTGGGTTATTGTATTTGTGTATGTCCACAAAAAGTGTATACAGCAGGCATATGTTTATAGGAAGACACGTTTAAAATGCTATTGATTAAAAGAGCGAAGCCTTTGTGGGCACATTTGCATGTCCCTGCCCAGGTTCCCAGAATGCTTGTGAATAATGGTATTTCTTGGAATATGGAGCAGGACACTAATCTATTGTGTTCACATTACAATATCTATAATAAGTTAAAAGCAATGTATGTCCTGCTCTGACTTATGAGAAATTCCATTATTCACCAGCCTTTGGCACTCATTTCAAGCTTCTCCCACCTTCTACTTTACTGGCCTTGCGATGAGTGTCTCTCCCCCTGTCTACCCCCTGCCTTGTGTCGCCTCTCTCTCCCCCTGTCTACCCCCTGCCTTGTGTCGCCTCTCCCTCCCCTGTGTCGCCTCTCCCTCCCCTGTGTTGCCTCTCCCTCCCCTGTGTCGCCTCTCCCTCCCCTGTGTCGCCTCTCCCTCCCCTGTGTCGCCTCTCCCTCCCCTGTGTCTCTTTCCACCTCCCTCGTGTCTCCCCCCCCCCCCCCCCCCCTCCTCCCCTGTGTGGCTCTTTCCTACCCTGTGTGGCTCTTCTTTCCGGCTAACGGGGCGCAGGGCTTTGCGATTGTCAAACTGCGATATGTTGCAAAGCGTGACTACGAATAGCACTTTGACAATTATAATATATATATATATATATATATATATATATATATATATATATATTGCACCATCAATTTTATACTGCTCTCTTACACCTCTTTAAATAGGTGCTTAGGATTGTGATGAGGGATGAATAGGGGCAGACTTGAAATCCTTCATCAGTCCTTCACTTCCCCCCTGTTTCTCAAATTCACAGCACAGAGATTTGACAATACCTTGACAATCACTTAAAAATAATCTAGACACAATCGTACGTGACACTTCTATACCCGCCACCACAGACCCATTACATGCACTCTCCTCCCACAGACACGCTCTGCTTCTTTACACTGGTTACAGAGGATGAGGTAACCTGCTTCTGGGCCTATTCACTTACATCTTATCCCATTCATTTCTACCACCCTTACAACAGCCCCTCACCTCTTTCTCTCTTCTCCCTCCCTCTCTCTCTCTCCCTTCCTCTCTCCCACTGGCACATATCCATTCTTCTCATCACACCCATTCTAAAGAAACTTTATTTTTCTCAGCTCTTGTAGCTATCTGTTCTGCATTATAGGTCTGCTAACCAGCTTATCCAACTGTAATCAATGCAGGTTTAAATATATTCACATTTTCCAGCATTTACATTTTTCTTTGTAATATATTCTCTCTAATAGAGCTGGTAAATCATCACAAAAACAGAGAAACCATTGCATTAATGAATATATTAACCTTACAGTGCAAGAAATGTTCAGATACTCCTTGTCTGTTCTTTACTGTGTGAATTCTATATTAATTTCTTACCAAATCATCTCTGGATATGTTCTCCCATAATGATTCATCCACCCTTTACCTGGAGAACTGGTAGAGGGTGTATATATAAAACATTCTTTTTTTTTTTTTCCTCCATACACTAGTTTCCATATTATTTCTGTCTGATTCCATGATAGGTGACATTATGCTTAGATCCAGTCTTATACACATAGGAAATAATCCATTATTATAGTATTCAATACTTGGGCAGTTATACTTCTCTCCATGCCCTAGCATGGAGTCTATGGAGAGGGAGAGACTCTGTCCTGTTAGGAGTCTTTACCAGCCTTTAAAATAAAATAATTCCTTTTTATATGCAATTGTGATGCAGCGGCAACTGTAATTTTGGTTTCCTCTGATCTACTTATTTAGGTGGGAAGAAACTTTACGTTGCCATATTACCATTATGCAGATAAGATTCCTCAGCACTCAAACTACAAGTGATTTCAACTGAACTAATGGAAATCTCATTAGTTTAAAAGTACACCCCCCTCTGAGAGTACATTAAACACAGTAAAGGACTTTATATGAAAGTTAAAATTGTTGTTTTATCTAACGTTTTTTTTTTCTATATTTTTTTTTTGATTATTATTGAGTTTAGTTATTCAAGTGACCACATGAAAAATGGGTGAAATGGTGGTGTCAAATGTTCTGTTTTTATTTTTATTTTTTAAATGGTGATGTTTTTCCCTTGTTCTCCTTTCCTCTTCGCTAGCTGAATGCAATATTCACACCTCTCCGTCTCCTGGAATCCAGGTCCGACATGTGTACACACCATCAACAACCAAACATTTCTCTCCTATAAAACAATCAACCACACTGACCAACAAGCACAGAGGAAATGAAGTCTCCACGACGCCACTGCTTGTGAACTGTAAGCACTTCTCTTTCTTTGACCACTGCTCAATGGAAAACTTTGTAGGTCCATTTTAAAAGCTTAATTTATCAGGAAAAAAAAAATCTTAAAGATAAGTGTTTTTTTTTTTTTTTGCTTTTTAATTAAAAAAAAATAAATAAATTCATGCCTCTGCGGGACCCTGGAGGGATCCATGATTCATTCACTGAAGGTGTTTGAGAGTAGAGTTTACATTTCTGGGGAACTGTGGTTGCATTAAATGATGCATGGTATCTGCTTTTTGTGCCAATGAGCAGGAAGGGGTGTTTTATCATTTAATATAATCAAGTAAAACCTTTTCCTCGACCTCCCCCACCCCTCTGTCACTCCCTCCCTCCACTAATAACTACAAACACTCATCATCACCCAGCTCTAAGGAAGTGATGTAACAAACACACAATATGTTTATCTACTCATTAACAGGATCTTCAAAAAATCACATACTTGACAAACAAGTGTCTTTTTTTTTTCCTTGAACTGCAGTGGTCCTTTTTTTAGTGTGTGTTTGACACTCAAAGGCAATTTTAAGCCATATATTAGTTTATAATCTATTGTTAGACAAACCTCTGTTTTGTAGTACAGTTGCCTAAAAATGTAAAACAAGATGCAATAAATGATATTCATATTAGTTTTTTGGCACATCATAATATTGTATGTCTTACCCATAACTGGAAAGCTACTTAAATTAGCATTATGAATAAGTTGTACCCAAAAAGGAAAGACATGCACAATGGAGCAGCAACCTTTTTAAATTGATGCTGCCCATTCATTGTGATTAGGCCAATTGAATAGGGCTCTAAATAAGCACAGAGCATATATATATATATATATATATATATATATATATATATATATATATATATATTTTACAGAAGTTTTTAGTTTGTGAACTTCTATTGAAAAAAGCAAGGTCTTCAGTAACTAAAAACTTCTGTAAAAAAATATGCTATGTGCTTTATATAGAGCCCTATTCAATTGGCTAAATCGCAATTTAATAAGGTTGTAAATAACTAGCCCATTTTTGTTTTTAAATCAAAACAGGCCTGCAATTATCACAAAGATGCGCGTTAACTTATCAGGCTAAATATTAAAACGAAGTATCTTTGGGCATTTAATATAAAATTGCCAGGTTTAGATATAGTGGTCCATTGACACTATCAAGTATGCTTTGAGACCAATTAAACTTTCAATATATTTGTGCAATTGATACTTATGCAAAAAATGCTGGAAAAGATAGCAAGGGAAGATTCAATATAAAGTAAACTTTATATTGGGTATCCACTGTCTTTTCATTGTAAATATTTGGAAGCACAAATATCTGAAGCATAACGAATGGGTTACAGGCATCAATTTATATATGAGATGCTCTTAGTTGCAGATATTCTGTTGTCCTGTCGTTGTACCATAGAATAAATGGCTCTATCTTTTCACAGCACTTTCAGTTCATCAGCTGGCAGCACAAGGGGAAATGGTTTATTTGGCCAGTCGTTTGGAACAAGGTAAGTAGAAAAAAAAAAAAAGTAGTTGAAGATAAATCTGAGGAATACGAGAGCTAAATGTGGAGTGAAAGAAAAGGCAAAACAGATGTATTAATTTCCAAATGGAGGAGAGATTGTAAATGAGCCACAACCTTTTGGGGAATTCTGACATGTATGTTACCATATATACCTATGGTAAATATTATATATGTCATCACTACCTGATTTATTAATGGATGGTTTAATGGCTTTCTTTTACACGTGTCAGTAAATGATACCCCAGAAGCCATATGCAAAATGAAGCCATTAATCTAGTAATGAGGTAATTGGGTACAGTTAAGATCTCCATTTTGGTGGGAGGATGTCTGTGTATGTGTGTGACCACTAAAATGTAGTGTAAGTTTTTTTTTTTTTTTTTTTCTATTACCAATTAACATTTTTAATAACTTTCAATTGCATATATTCATATGTTTATTGGTACTTTATTATCTTACACTAAATTAAACTTTTGGTGGGGCTCTTTAAAGTGACACAGTAAAGGGGCACAGGTAATAGTAAAGCTTTGGTGAGTAGATCAGAAAAGTTCACGGATAGGTAAATAATTATAAACTTCAATGTAACTATACTTAAAATACAGTTTTTTGTTTTATTTAAACATTTACAGCCTTATTAAATTGGGATTTGGTAAATTTAAAAGGGCTCTATTTAAGCACACAGCATATTTTTTTTACAGAAGTTTTTAGTTTGTGAAGACCTTGCTTTTGGATAGAAGTTCACTAACTAAAAACTTCTGTAAAAAAAATATGCTATGTGCTTAAAAAGAGCCCTTTTAAATTTACCAACTCGCAATTTAATAAGGCTGTTAGTTGATAAACTACTTTTTTATTATGTATAGTTTTAAATTATATCCTATGTGAGTGATTTGATGTATCCCATTAAGTAATGCTATTTTACATTATTGAGAAATTGCTTGTACTCTTTTTGAAACAGAAAACCTGATAAATCTCACTGATGAAGAAGGCTTCACTCCTCTCATGTGGGCAGCTGCACACGGACAGATAGCTGTAGTAGAGTTTCTACTCCAAAATGTAAGCAACAAGTGGAGTTGTATGATGTAAGCGGAGATTTGCTGTTTCTACAAAGTATGAATCTGACATATCTAAACATTCTCTTGTTTTATTTTGTACTTTACGTTGGTCTTGTCCCTGCCAATGCTTTCTTGTAGTGATGGGTCTACTTCTTGCTTACAGCAAAGAGTAGGTTATATACTGCATATAGTAGGTAGGTATGTATCATCTTATATATATGGTTTCAAAATTATTTGCAGGGGATTACACAATGTACTATTAGAAAATATACATTATATGTTTCTTTGTTTTTTCAAAATATTGTTTTGCTGGCTCTATTTTATGGCTAAGGCTGATTATAAATACATACTGTGACCGATGTCATTCATCATGTCATATTAATGTTGTAACTTTATTTCTACCATGGCATCCTCCATAACCATGTGCAGGGAGCCACAATAAAAGCATAAAATATAAGCTTACATATTGTACAAGAGGACTAGAAGGCCATGCAAAGGAAGAACCTTTCAGATCTTAATCATGTTTCTTAAATAAGTGCTTTGGTAATTATGGGGTGTTTAAAACTTCTTGAAAAGCTGTGAAAGGACCAATAACAAACAGCAGATTTAATAGTTCTTTAAAACTGGTGAAACTTGTATACATTTTTTTTTATCCTTTTCACTTGGTTTTCAGTGTTCTTTTTGCATCAGAGCAGCAGCTTATTAATTCAGTGTGCCTTTAAAATAGACCATATCTACAGAAGATTTAGGGTATTTTTTTTTTCACACACATTATCTTTTTTATCTTTGTAATTTTCCTTCCTGCTTTTTAATGTAGGATTAACATGCCCTAACAGAATGTTTTTGCTGGATTGTTTTCAAGAAGGAGTTTTCTTTTAATATAATTATCATCTAATTGGCTTCCATAATCAAATATAAACCTGCAGCAAAAATTGGGATTTCATTTTTCTCTGCATTATCTATACTGTCGCCTCATGTCAATTAGGGATGAAATTGAAAATGCTGACCATACACAACCTTCCTCCTCCCTTGTGCTCAGCTCTTGTCTTCAGATATACTCCAATTTAATCTCTAACTTACTCTGTCCGTGACCTACAACTCTCCTCTTATACTATTATTTGATCACTTCATCACAATGTTTCCCTCGTGTTTGAACAACCATCTGCTCTCTCCTCTACCGAGTTTTCAATTATGCTAGGGGCTTTGGGAAAGCCCTACATTCTTTTTTTAATGTGTTAAAATTGTTTTTGACTTCTACTTAACCAAGGTACAGTGCTATGGAATATGTTGGCACATTACAAAAAAAGTAATACTACCCCACCTCCTATATTTTTAATTCATTTTGTTATTGTATCCCTATATAATTGGTTACATTCTATAAAAAAATATATATATTTTATTATATTCATTGCTTATATTTGCCTTTATGTTGACACCATCCTCTCTCTATCCCTCTCCCTAAACTGTTTCATATTAAAGTAGAATTTGATTTATTGATGATACAACAGGTGGCCCGGCAGCTGCGTGTGCCCATCGGTGGCTTCCCATATTGCCCTCATCCTGTTCTCTGAAGCATGTCCTTCTTCCACAGCAAGCAATCAAAGACTGTGTAAACCCACTTTTACATGTGTCTGTGTAGTTGTGTCTTGCGCTGGTCTCTCCTCAGATCCTACTTGCCATTGTTTCCACAGCATATACGTTGGCTGATGTAGATATAGCACAGTTATTACGTTCAAGGCATTATTTTCTTCCATTCCTCTCTCCTCAACTAATGTCACTCACTTGTCCCAAACTAGTTAGTGTCACTATTTATTAATTTTATTCTTGTTTTTACTATTCCTAATGTGCATTGAACCAAGGTGTAAAACCTATTTTGCTGGTCTTTTGGGGCAATTGTAAAATAAATCTCGTGGCCCGTCACTGAATTACAGGTTCTGTCTTTTTTTTTCCCTCAAGGGTGCAGAACCTCAGGTCTTGGGAAAAGGTCGAGAAAGTGCCCTGTCGCTTGCATGTAGCAAAGGATATACAGATATAGTCAAGATGCTGGTAGAGTGTGGGGTGGATGTCAATGAATATGACTGGGTAAGTACATGATAATAAGTGGTCCAACAGCTTATACCTTTTTATATAACAATCCAGAAAAGCAAACCTTTTTTACATATTTGTTCTCTTCTCAGAATGGAGGCACACCCCTCCTTTATGCTGTGCATGGAAACCACGTCAAGTGCGTTAAAATACTTCTAGGTAAGTACTGAATGATTGGTTTCTTGAGCTTTATGATGTCCTTTTTAATGCTGTAGTGATGAGGCTTGTGAGGTCCAATAAATGGCTCACACTAATAAATAAAAATTCTTGTCTGTTGAAATACTACAGTTTGGCACAATGTGGGCAATACATAAGAGACAGATGTCAACTCTGATATTTACAGGTGAGAATGGCCGTCTGTTGTGCTACTTCTGCATATGTTTAAACCTATTGTCAAATATCTTGGTTATTTGTCACAATGCAAGGTATAAAAATCTACAAAGAGCACTTTTACAAACAAGTATAGCATTTTAAAGGGACAGAGCAAAGGTCACAGTCATTGAAGAAATGAAAAGTATACATATTTAAAGAAATAGAATTGCAATTGGTTGTTGTTTAAAACTTATGAGCTGAAGTGTTAGCATCTTGGCTAAATTGCCAGAAAGGATCTTCCCTCTGCTCGTTACTTTAATGAATGTGATTAATTAACTTTAATTGTGGGGAGTGATAAGCATAATGATCCAACACCGTTGGATTAAATAAGAATGACAGAAGCTTTAACTTTTTCTAAGGTTGTGTAAATAACTAGCTGGGCGTGCACGTCTTCTTTCACCACTGGGAGAATTAATCACCTTTTAGGTAACATTACTAGTAGAGTAAAATACCCAGCTTTCAAGCTCAATTAGTCTCTTTAAATTCACTATTTTTCTTTCACATATGCTAAAATATTTGAAAAACTATTTTAGTTCTAAAGTGTTTGTTCCTTATTGCATTAGGTGATCACAAACAATTTAATACATTTTTAAAATAACTCAACCACAACAATTTTTGTATTAAGTTTTAATATAATTTCAACTCTAATCTTCATAAATCATTATATACATAAAGAAGGATTATTTTTTTAATTTCTGACAATTCTGGATTGCATCAGGCTAGTTCCAAGCAAGCAGCAGCACACATATGTGCGCTGTGAATGAGATCCATGTGTAATTATTCCTCTTGCCATAACATATCTCCTGTCTGCCTATTTTTACCATTATAGATTTGCCTATAATCTCCTGAGCCATTTTGTCTGAATCTCTGAGTATTCTCACCAATCTTGTCCTCTGAAAGGTCCTCAAAGGGCTCTAAATACATAGTGCTGTGCAAATGCACATGCAGATATTTTATTCTGTTCAATACATTTCACTTGCTTTTTTCTTCTTACCTTCACATGTATTAATCTTCTCTTCTCCTTACTCAACTCTGCAAGCACTGAAATGACCACAAATTACAGTCAATGAAAATCTATTTTAATTCCTTTATGTATGGTCATTGCAGGAACCTGTAGAGATGATGGAAAAACAGGTTAAATGTGTTGAATGGAACATAATATACTATGGGCATTTACAATGCAATGTTTTTATGGTGCTTTGAGGGTCTGCATTGCTAGGTGGAGCCTGCGCTTGAAGAACTTTTCTGTTCTAGAAAGTTCCAACAAGCTGCAGTCTAAGAGACCGCATGTGAGGCACTTATGTCCCCTCAAATCAGTCTCTATGGAATAGGAGTAAAGCATTGCCACAAGCAGTAACATAAGCAATTTGAAACATTACAAAAACGTTCTTGGTCTGTAGTGTGGATAAATGACATTAAGTTAACATCCAATTGGAAGATTCTCTCCTCCTCTGTCCTGATATATTACCGGAAACAAAGGGACAGTGACCCATAAGGATGTCTTTACTTGAATTCAATTGAATGTAGGTTGGATAAGTAACAGGCTCTCCATAAGATTTTACATTACGAGTTAGTTAAGAAAGAGAAAGTGTAAGGTTAGGAAGATGAAAAATGTTTCTTTCATTCTTTTTAGTGCTTAATTAGTTATTTTCTTAAATCTATATAATTTATTTTACATTCAAAACAACATTTTTGGCAATGAATAAAATGTCCTTTTAAACAGCAGCAAGTTTGGATTACAGTGACCATTTAGGTTTGAAGAAGATTACATTGAGTAAAACTCCTAAAATGTACTAATATATATATATATTATTTTTTTTTTTCTTTTTGTATTGCAGAAAATGGTGCAGATCCAACTATTGAGACCGACTCGGGATATAACTCCATGGACTTGTCTGTAGCTCTTGGCCATAGAAGTGGTGAGTCTGCTCGCAGTACAGTTTCTCCTATTCTTGTTTTTATCTTGCATTGAGATATATCACTTGTACCAAGACAAACAGAGGAATAATAGACAATTCCTATTATTCACATTATTTATAACAATATATTCAAATACAAATGTCCACTTGCCATTTTTGTCTTAAAAATATTCTTTTTTTTTTTAATTGATTCAGTATTTCTGCTTATCAGGAGGGTAATTTACATACCGTATAAGCCGACCCGAGTATAAGCCGAGGCACCTATTTTACCACAAAATACTGGGTAAAATGAGTGACTCGAGTATAAGCCGAAGGTTGGGAAATGTGCTGCCCCCTGTGTCCCTCTTGTGCCCTCTGTGTCCCCCTCTCTCTCCCGTGTCTTTTCTCCCCTCTCCCTTCCCTGTGTCTCTCCCCCCCCCCCCCCTCCTCATTCTCAATTTCCCTCCTCAACCCCCCCCATCCTCAACCCGGCTCCTCCTCCTCAT
This sequence comes from Discoglossus pictus, assembly GCA_027410445.1. NCBI lineage: Eukaryota > Metazoa > Chordata > Amphibia > Anura > Alytidae > Discoglossus > Discoglossus pictus. Next base: position 496,503,923 of record CM050163.1, on the reverse strand, counting down.
CTTCAGCCCCCCTCCTCATCATTATCCTCCCTCCTCATCCTCCCCCCGTCCCCACCCGGTATATGCTAATGATGTGGCGCGCATGTAAGTGAGGGTTGGGGGGGTTGAGGATGAGGAGGGGGAGGGAAAGAGACACGGGGGGGTAGAGAGACACAAGGGGGGGTTGGAGAGATATGTGGGGGGGGTTAGAGATACACGGGGGGGTTAGAGAGACATGGGGGGAGAGTGACTCGAGTATAAGCCGAGGGGGCCCTTTTTAGCCTTAAAAAAAGGGCTGAAAAACTCTGCTTACTCAAGTATATATGGTATGTTATATTTGATTGAGGTTTTAGTGGTTTCATGCCTATATTCTTACTAAAGAACATTGCAAAGTAATGTGAAACTCATGAAACCAACATAAAGCCTCGATAGAAATGGCTGAAGTAGAATAATTGTCTATAATTGTCTGGGATTGGTTACACTGTTAGAAATGTATGAATGTTCAGTTGCTATTATTATTATTATTATTATTATCATTATCAGTACATAAAGGCAATTTTAGGCTAACTTTAAATCTTGTCTTAAAAATGGTCACATGCAATTAAATGGTAAATAAATGCTGTTTTCAATGAAAATCCATTTAATTTCTAAATACTACATTTGCTTGCTTATTGGACACACATCCCACCCCCACCCCATATCTGCAGCAACATTAGCAAGTCATGTCATACTTTAATGCTGAGCTGTGGAATAGATACCCAGAGGCCATTTCTTCTATACTCCCAGCCAGGCAGCTTCTCTGTAACACCATAGTAAGGGCAGAACTGGAGCCCTAAGATAAAGGAGCAGCTCTTATGCAGGTTGTTTGTTAATAATTCAATTTCACTTTCTGATTATTGTTTTACTCTCTTTTCTTTTGTTAATAGTTTTAGATATTTTTTTTTAGTTAGGAAATATTTTTGCTTACCTCTTTATAATGACTGATTTTTCTTGTATCCCTCAGATTCTATTCACCAAAAACTATTTCTTCCGTAATATTTGCTCCAGTTAGCTCTCAATTTGGTTAAAAAAGATAAATGCTGATTTCTAGCAAAAGGGCTGCATTTTCATTGGTGTGACTACTAGTCATGTATGTTTCATCCACATGTAGCACTTATGTACACAACAATGCCGTGATTAATAATTGTCAAGTATATATTTTTCTTAAAATGTGTGTATATATTTTTCTTAATATGTGTGTGTGTGTATATGTATATGTGTGTGTGTGTGTGTGTGTGTGTGTATATATATATATATATATATATATATATATATATATATATATATATATATATATATATATACCTACCTTGCAAAAGTTTTCACCCTAAGCCCACAACTTTTAAGATGTTTTTTTTTCGTTTTTTTTTTTTTTCGTTTTTTTTATTGTGAAGCAAACAACAAATAGGACAAAATATAACATGCACAACCATTCACCCCCCCCCCCCCCCTCCTAAAGTCAACACTTTGTAGAGCCACCTTTTGCAGCAATCACAGCTCCTAGTCACTTTTGGATAAGTCTATATGAGCTTGCCACATCTTACCACTGGGATTTTTTCCCATTCCTCCTTGCACAACTGCTCCAGCTCCTTCAAGTTGGATGGTTTGCTGTTGTGAACAGCAATCTTTAAGTCTGACCACAGATTTTCTATTGGATTGAGGTCTGGGCTTTGATTAGGTGATTCCAACACCTTTACATGTTTTCCCCTTAAACCACATTTAGCATTGTGTTAGGGGTCATTGTCTTGCTGGAAGGTGAACCTTTGTCCTAGCCTCAAATCTCGCACAGAGTGGTACAGGTTTTGCTCAAGAATATCCCTGGATTTAGCACATCCATCTTTCCCTCAACTCTGACCAGTTTCCCAGTCCCGGCTGCTGAAAAACATGGTGTTCTTTGGGTGATGTGATGTGTTGGGTTTGCACCAGACATTGCGTTTTCTTTGGCCAGAAAGTTCAAATTTAGTCTCATCAGACCAGAGCACCTTCCTCCATACATTTTGGGAGTCTCCCACATACCTTTTCGCAAACTTAAAATGTGCCATTTTGTTTTTTTGCTGAAAGTAATGGCTTTCTTCTGGCCACTCTGCCATAAAGCTCAACTCTATCGAGTCTCTGCTGTGGAACTCTGCAGCTCCTCCAGGGTTACCTTAGGTCTCTGTGCTGCCTGTCTGATTAATGCCCTCCTTGCCCGGCCCGTGAGTTTTGGTGGGCAGCCGTCTCTTGGTAGGTTTGCTTTTGTGCCATGATCTTTCCATTTGGTTATGATAGATTTGATGGTGCTCTTGAGAGAGGTTCCCTGGTCTTCATGGCAGTGTTTGGTTAGTGGTGCCTCTTGTTTGGGTGTTGCAGCCTCTGGGGCCTTTTAAGAAAGGTGAGTATATGTAATGACAGATCATGGGACACTTGGATTGAACACAGGTGGGCATCATTTCACTAATTATGTGACTTCTGGAGGTAATTAGTTGCACCAGGGCTTTTTATGGGCTTCATAACAAAGGGGATGAATACATACTCACAGGCCAATTTTCTGTTTTCTATTTCTAAAAAATAGTTTTGTGTATATATTTTTCTCATTTTACTTCACCAACTTAGACTATGGTGTTCTGATCCATCACATAAAATTCAAAATTAACACAACATTGAACTTATGTAACGTAACAAAATAGGTAAAAAGTCAAGGGCGGGTAAATACTTATGTATATATATACTCAAAGTTTAGTACAATCCTTTATTGTTCTTAATTGTATTTCTTAATAGCATACCTGTACATATTGTATTTATAAAAAATATACTTTTATTTTCGAATTATTTACATAGATTTGGCATGTCATATTTGAATGGTCATTTGAAAAAATGTGTATGTTGTAATTGTATGTATATTGTGTGTGCATTTTCTTTAAATAAAGAACTAGACGTTGACTAAAATCTGTCCTTTTTTCCTTTCCCTTTCAGTTCAGCAAGTTATTGAGACCCATTTGTTACAACTTCTTCAGAGTATCAAAGAATAAGTGAATCTTGTATATAGCAAAACAGAAGATGTGGATAGTTTGTATCATTCAATAATGTGTTTTGTGTTTTACCTCATTCAAGATATTTGCTGTTTTTAGGATGTTTCATATAATATATATTTGTAGCACCATGTCTTCCTTTTTAATCGGAGGCTGACCTGACCAAAACCATTGGACTTCAGTAGATGAACTGGCATTTACCGTTCATCGGGGTTAATTGGCTTATGTTAATAGCAAGCTATGGAGAAAGTTACAAAAATAAAGGAAGCTATTGGAAGACATCTCTCTGGGCAAAAACTGATAAATTATAAAAATTTCACTTTCATTTTTTATTTTTAATATGTATATATTTTTGGTTAAATTATTGTGTAACCCCTGAGAACTGAGATATGTCATGGCTTATTTTATTACTGCTAGCAAACCTAATATTGCTGCTCTTGGGGCCTTCCCGTCTTTGAGCAGGTCAGACTTGGTCTGAGTATTAAATCTCTTTTGTCTTATAATGTACAGTGAGAAATCTCTTAAAGTGACATGGCAAAGTACATAGTCATTGCAGAAAAACATACAAATAAACCTAATTTGTTAAAATATTTTAATTGAAGTGTTGGATAAATGCACTTGAAACTTAAGTATTTTAAGCATAAATTAGACCAGATACCCCCACTCTCCTAATGAGTTAATTCATTCTCACAGTTTGAGTGATCAACCAAATGAGCATGCTCGGATGGATAAATTATAACCGTCACAGAGACTTAAGTGTGTGTGTGTCTTATCATTATTGCAATCTAGATCAACAGGCACAGCCTTGTGGTAAAGTCTTTGAGACAGTGGGACGACTTTATCATGTAATTAATGCTTAAAATACCAATCTTTCTAACTCATTAAAAATTTTATGTGAATGTTTAGAAAATTATTGTAATTATATTTATATATACGTGTACTTAATTTCTGGGACATTTGCTGTGTCATTTTAACAGCCAATGAAGATGCCGTAACTGTTCCAAAACCACTTTTGTGAAACGACTAATGTGACGAAGTGCCCTTCGCCACTTTGTCTTGGAGAGGACTGTTTGCCAGTATGGCCCTGGGACATATTGCCCTTTAAACACAGTATTCGGCCATACCAGAGTGTATGTCACTCATTCTGGCCCTTTACATACAGGGGGGGTCATTCGGTACTTGCCCTGTGTGAACCATATCCCCAGATAGCTGGGGTCTGAGCGCACAAACTACCGAATAGCGCTCCGATCCTCTTCACACAGTTCAATTGCCATGTAACTAAAGTCTTTCCCATAGTCTTTCATTATATGAATGGGCTCCATGGCATAGCTATCTGTGGTATCATGGTTCACACAGGGCAAGTACCGAATGACCCCCCTGTATGTAAAGGGCCAGAATGAGTGACATACACTCTGGTATGGCCGAATACTGTGTTTGAAGGGCAATCTGTCCCAGGGCCATAGTCGCAGGGCAGGAGGCTGGCAAACAGTCCTCTCCAAGACAAAGTGGCGAAGGGCACTTCGTCACAACTAATATCTAATATTCTACTAATATTTGCTTAGTGCCATCATGTAAAGTCCTTTTATTTTTCTTTATGGCAGATATTCCTGTTTTGTCGAATAGATTCCACTGAATTCGATTTTGTAGGGAATCAAAGCAAATTAGGTAGAAACACATGCTGATTGCTGAAAACACCAATGTTTTGCACATATTTAAATCCTAGACATGTAAATATGTTTTGAGACCACTGGTAATGTCACAAACTTTGTTCCATTGCTACTTGCACAGCAAGACACCGACTGTACAATTGGTTATGTCCTAAACATTCCCTGTGGATCCATTATTTATCCTTCAATATATATGGTACCTTTTTTTGATAAAGGAATTATTACACAAGCAATAAAATTGCACTGATCATTTCAAAAGTGCTAAAAACTGCACCAATACAGTTGTAAGGTCAGACATTTTTCCTATATTGTTACACCCTTAGTTGTTACACATTTTGCATTACTTCATTGTAAGTATTATGTTCATGTTAATTGTAATGTAAATAAATAGATGTTATTTATTTGATTCTAGTTTTAGGATTACTTGAAATAAATACGTGGTTTAGGCCAATGCACTTTCAATAGCCTGAACAGGTTTACATAGTAAGCAGAAAAAAGAAACAAACTGTGGTTGCCCCTGTTGTTGCCAGCAACCTATTGTCCTCTGCACGCTGTTATTTATCACGACTTGGTGAATGACACCATAATAGAGCTAATACTAATTTCTAAAAATTAGAATATTTTTCAGATGTAGCTGAAAGTGTTAAAGGGACATTACCGCCAAGATTAATCTTGCAATGCTTTGTTGGTGAGTGTTGTGAATTGTGTCTGTGCATTTTTTTTTTTTTTTTCAATTTTGTTATTTTCTCCTAGGCAAGCTCTTAACTGCAGTGATCAACTGGCGTAGGTAGAAATAAAATAAAGAATACAAGACAGCGTCCATGAAAACTGGAGACTTTACAAAAAAAAAATTAATATGCTTTTTGATTGCGGAGAAGAGGTCAAATTCCCTTAGTATTGAGTAGTGTACATTGGTTAACTTGGATCTTCACCCCCTATTATGTGTTCATGGGGTTGAGATGAGTCTCTCTATCTATCTCCTTGCACAGATAGGTCTAGTACAACTTATAGGATAGCCTCATGGATAGATCTACACACTAATTGGGAGTGGAGATTATCACCTCCTGTTATAGGCTGCAATACTAATGTCCCATTGCAAGTTTTAAAACTTGTCTTGATTTTGTTTGTCTTCAAATACTGATTTATTTTTATTTTTTTATATCTCATCAGTTACTAAATAAATTAAGCCCTTCTGTATGACCACTATGGTGACCCTTTAAGTATTAACAGATAACTAAAACACTACAAATAGTGATGGATTTGTTGGCTAAGAGTAATAATATTTTTATGTAAGGTCTCCTTTAAAGTCACTCAACAAACGTCTCCGTTAATGTAGAAATACATTAAAATAAATATCATTGCAATTGTTCTGGAGTCTAATTGTTCGCTAGTGGAGCTTGAAATTTGGGTATTTTAAGCAACATATATCTGTAGAGGATCTCCCATTCTCTAAGACTCCTTATCAAGGACCACTGGTCATCTCTCTGTTGCAGTGATAAATACGAGCACGCTCCGTTGATATAAATATGTGTAATGACGCAGCATTTTAATGTGGCGATCATTTATTCAACTGGAAATGTTCTTTATCGCCCCCACTGTGAGAGTTAATTAAGGGTGCTTGGTAAGGACGTCCTCTATATATAATTTATGCTTAAAATACCCAACTATCAAACATACTTATTTTAAACATCCACCCAAATGTTTAACAGCAAACAGTTGCTATTTTCTTTCTTTATCTGCTTAATTTTTATATTTGCAATTACTGGAGCCTTTGCTGTATCACTTTACATAATGCATATGGTATGATCAGTTACTTAGACTAATTTGCACTAGCAATATTTGTGGTACATTTAACACAAGTTTTCATATTTCTTGCCATGTCACATTCTTGTTGTACCAAATGTTTAGCTGTATATATGAGTGCTTTTTGAGTAGTGTTTGCTTATAGTGATAATGTATGCTGTGTGTTTTTGTTTTTTTACATATGTTCATGTAGTTACAAATAAAATGCTTGTATTGTCTCTACTTTGCAGTTGTTTACATATTATTATTATTATTATTATATATTTTATGTGGATTAAGGAGAAAATAATGTTTAAATGTATCTTATATCTTTTTATAGTTTAATTAAGCTGTGTAATCGACTTGGACCTGCCAAGTTTGAGATGTTATGTTTTATTTCGGTTGAGGCTAATAATGCATTTTTCTTTTAAACACATAAGTGAGGCATGTAAATTACCTTTTATACACTGCCAGATTTAACTTCTGTTTCATTTGCATCAACATGATGCTTGCATTAGTAAATGCAAGCACTGCTCTCCCAAAAATGTAAAGGCCTCTCACATGCAGTTTTCATCAAGTTTCATGTAAGCCTCCCAGGGTCCAGCAGATACTACATCTTCTTTTTTTTTATTTTTTTTAATTAAAACTAGGTTCATGCTTTTTTCTGCTTTCAGGTCAACTGTAAGACATTGTGTTTCCTCAGAATGTTACAATATCTCTTCCAAATAAAAGTTGTAAGCCATCAAACTGTAAACTCTAATCTCCACTGGGAAGACTTAACCAAAGTTCATGCTTAGAACCGAATAATAAACTGTTATAATACACTTATATATTCAAATCTATCAATATTTTTAAGATATTGACATGTCACTTATTTTGATATGTATTACAACAATAATTACTAGTTCTTTAAATGTCTCATTCATATTGGTATTTTTATATTGTGCTTACATTAATCACATGAGCTCTTCATGAAGTGCTATTTATATTTATATTTTCTTATTGGCGGGGGGGGGGGGGTTACTTCTCTGTGCACTGATCTCAACAAACCATTACCACATCTGTTTGTGCAGGCATGGAAGACTGATACTCGCCCAAAACAGGAAAACTGTGGGTTAACTAGTCAGTGCAGTGTAATCTGAGTCCAGGGGTAAAATGTGCTATCAATCATAGCCTACCCCATACAGCCTCAAACGCTGCAGTGCCCTGCGGCATACTAATAATTACTATTGCAACAGTCAGTGGGAAGATTAGACCACTTGTAAACCAAAAATGATTTTTATTTTAGCTGTTATTATTGTAAAAAAAAATATATTGATTTATTTACAATCTTCTGCTCTTTCACACCATGAAGAGCACTTACTGTGGATTCAGTTGCACTATTAATTATGCTCTTAGTCAAGCTCTTAGTTTTTTCAAATATGTATTTTTTTTATTATACAGTAATCTTTTGTTTTGTTCAGGTTGCCACTATAAATAGCCACCTCACAATAAGACTTGGAGGGATGCTGAAATAACCTTTATGTGCATTAGAAAATGTGGAAAAATTATTATATTTTTTCAGTTATTGCTTGTATAGTTCATGGAGACCTGTGACAAGAATCTGAAGAGTTAATGAGGTTCAAGCTGATACTGATCATATTTTAGTTTTTGATTTCTGTTCTCCGTGGCTAGACATGGACCAGCGGGTAAAAGCATCTGCTATAGAAATGTATTGTCAGTGTAAATTTCACCACATCACTTTCTTTATTTTTACATGAACATTTTTATTTAATTTTACTTTAAAAAATATTGCAACACCCATATTTGTCTCTTTCTACTCATTTATAGTTAGCGAGACATGGAAAGCTTGGGATTACACCAGGAATCTACTGTAATATCCATATGTATGCCAAGGAAACCATGGGATTCATAGACTAGTAATTTTATCATAAGTTTATGACTTTACCTGTACATTCTGTGCAATGGGTGAAAGAACAATATAAATAAAGTATTAAACATGTAACCGTTCATTATTCTGGCTGCACACGTTTTTAATTCGTGTCACTGGCTGATGCATCTGCTGGAGAACTGTTACATAGTACATCGTTACATAGGAATTGAGGTTGAAAAAAGACTTTCAGTCCATCAAGTTAAACATTTTTAAGATCACCTCTGATGTGCATTAGTTGTTAATTAGTTGTTAATTTTATTGATCCAGAGGATGGCAAAAGTTTTAAATCTCAGCTAATTGTCTCAAAGGAAAATAAAAAATCCTTCCTGACCCCAGATACTGGTGATCAGATTCCTCCCTGGATCAATACTCCCTCTCTAATTATCCAGGATAACCCTGAATGCCCTTTTTAATTATAAATAAATCCAGTCCCCTTTTAAAGTTATCTATCGAATCCGCTATCATCACCGCCTTTGGTAGAGAATTCCACAGATTAACCTCCCTTACTGTGAAGAACCCTTTTCTTTCTTTAAGGTGGAATCTTTTTAACCTCAGAGGATGTCCTCTTTTCAGTTGAAAACCTCTTGGCACATAAAGCTCACTTGACAAATCTTTATACTGACCCTGGATGTATTTATATAGGGTAATCATACCCCCTCTTAGACAACTTTTTTTTCTAGAGAAAATAAGCTTATTTGGTTAGTCTTTCTTCATAACTTAGCCCCTCCATTCCCCTTATTGGTTTTCTCTGTACCTTTTCCAGCTCTAAAATGTCCTTTTTATTAAGTGGTGCCCAAAATTGTACTCCATATTCCATAGGGATTTGTATAGTGGCAGAATTATATTTGCTTTCCTGGCTTCTATACCCTTCTTAATACATGCTAATATTTTATTTGCCTTTGCAGCTGCTGCTTGGCATTGAGCACTGTTACCTAGGTGGTTGTCCACAAGTACTCCCAAATCTCTTTCAATATCTGATATCCCTACATTTGCTCCATTAAGATTATAAATTGCATGGCTATTTTTCCTTCACAGATGCATAACTTTAAATGGCAGATGATGTTTAATACAAATAAATGTAGATGCCCATTCCTCAATTTGATATAAATCCCTTTTGGATTTAATTACCTTGCACAATTTTGTGTCATCAGCAAAAATGGAGACACTACTTTCCAGACCAGCCAAGTAATTAATAAATATGTTAAAAAGGAGAGAACCTAATACTGAACCCTGAGGAACCCCACTTACCACATTAGCCTAATCAGAGTATGTTCCATTTACCACATCCCTTTTGCTTTCTGTCCTTTAGCCAGCTCTCAATCCATGAGCAGATATTTACTGCAATTCCTGTATCCCTATAGTTTGCACAATAATCATGTGGCTCTGTGTTGAAAGCCTTTGCAAAATCCAAAAAGACTACATCCACTGAGTTGCTTTGATCCAAGTTCCTACTAACCTCCTTATAGAAACTACTTAGATTTGTTTGACATGACCTATCCCTCATAAACTCATGCTGACTCCTACTTATAATCCTGATCAAATAGACATATTCTTGAATATTAACCCTTCTAAAAGCTTTCCCACTACATAATCTGTATTGAATTGAATGATGCAAGGTGTCTGCTTCTGGGCTAGTGAGGGGTTAATGGTATGGTATAAATTTCAATGTTATCCATGTATCAGTTGAAGGCTTTTGGATTTCTGCCTGATCCCTCCGTTCACTGCTCACTACAAACACACACCACCATCATTCTGCTCTCAGTATATAATGTAACAAACCCAAAATGGATTCCTGTACTCCTAAAAAGTCTACAAAAATTCAGATTTTGCGCAAATAAAATGCCCATGGCTGTTTATTATTAATTATTTTGTACATAATTGACAAGCGTCTTCTTTTTCTTGAACTGCAGTAGTCCTTTTAAAGTTCATAATGTAATTAATTTGGCAGCAATTTTGATATACTTTGTCACCCTCTATATTACCCCTTAGATAACAGGCATGCTAGAAAGTCTAAGATTGATGCAACACTACAGCGGTCCTATAAACAGACATAAAAAAATATTTTAATATCATTTGTCATTCACATGTAAATTAAAAAAGACTTTGGTACAGTTTTAAAATTATTTTAAATTAAAATGGTTCTTTACAACGTGATCCTGGTCTGATTTCTCAGGCAATCACAAGCTATTTTTTTTATCTTTTACCAATGGTTCTTTGATTTTTCCCCTATAAAATATTTTTTAAAAACTGTTTTTTTTTTTTAAATTTAAGTATTACTGTAGTGTAGTTAATGTTGAAGATGAATGTAAATTAAAATATATTTTTTTCTGTGATCCTTTAAAGAAGAAAACTGGTATTCCACACTCGCGTGGGGCGAGGATATGTACACATTTCTCAAGTGTAAGGACATTTCATCACTCTCCTCATTGAGATCTTTGTATTATACAAATGAACCTTCAATAAGCACCTTCTAGAAAAGCAACAATACAATGAATGTAAAACAGATAAACCACAGTCAGGTGAACATTTATAAACAGAATGTTTTTTTGTAGTTTGTTGTAGATTAATGATGATCTTCCTCTGCATTGCTTAAATAGATTTGGCTCACATAAGGAAACACTTTATAAGACTATAATACACCATATTGCTTTATTTAGTATAGTTTATTTACTTTTATTGTTTATTATGGTAACCAACCACATGATGACTTTATGTTATTATATTTGAACAGGTGGGCAATAAATCTGAAAAGTGTAGCAATCTTAAATCTTAAATCTTTTTATTTGTATCCTTGTGTATAGATAAAATGTCTATAAGGTGAGTCTTCAATTAAAAATAAACATTAAATATATCAAATTTAATAAAATGCAATGTCAAGAACGTTTTATTTCTTTAGTAAGCTAATCTATAGTTGGTTACATATAGGATCACCTTTAAATGGTGGAGAAAACTTCTGGTGACCTGCCATATTAAATGGTACCACTTCATCTTAGCTCTCTCTTAAAACCACAGAATCCAGCAAATATCTTTGCACAGTTTTTTTTTTTTTCTTCTTTTTTTTTTTTTGTATTAAATCCTAAACTCCACCCTAACTGTAATTGAAATGTTCACATATGCATAACTCTATAATGAACAAGAGGTGGTATATAAAACAGAACCAGTTAAATCAGTAATGCAAATCATGCAAGGACTAGTAAAATATATTGACATGTAAAATGCATAAGCAACCATTAGTATGTTTCCTCCCTGCAGAAGCAGCAAAATGTGTCTTTATTATTTGATTTATCTTGTAACAGATTGTACACTAAAGAAGAAACTGCTAGTTCTATTACTCTTGATATATTTATACAAATAAAGCTCTGAAATTTTATTCTCATAATTTAATTCATCTCTTATCATGTTCCCTTCTTCGAGGCCTAGAAATATCTTGACAAGGTTTTCCCAATTCTCTTTCAGTTTGCACCATGGCCATCTGAGCTAGGGGATGGGCCTTGATGAATAGATGTAACATTTTGATAGTATTTACCCAACAAGAAAAAACAAAAACATAGTACATAAAGACCTACTATTATCACACACAAAAACTGAATTGCTATAAAAAGGTTCTTTAACCAGGTAGTATATTATGTAGTGATTATTGTCAGTAACATGGGCACCCTCCAATGACCACCTGGGGATAAAACACAAGATAGAGGTTGTGCTCATATCACATTCATTCTGACAGAGAGAAATGTCAATCTGCTTATTACTCCTCAAGTTCAGTAACATGAGAAGAGCTCCATTTAGGCATAAAAGTTACAGCAAAAATTTATTGGCCATCAAAAGAAACAGGCCAGAAAAAAATCAAAAAAGAGAAAAACTAAAACTTAAAAAAAAGAAAACTGAGAAAAATAAAATTTACATTCTTGGTCAGTTCACATTTCTTTTTTTTCTTTTAAATAGTTTTTATTGAAAGGAATACACATTTTTCCAGAACAACAAGCAATAGGCACATAAGATTTACAAATAAGATGACAAATAAGATTTTAAATAAACATGTATGCCTTATAATCAAAACTATAGTATACCCTTTCAGTTTTCCTTTTTCTATTATTCTGTAGTTACTGTAGCAACCCTTTAACTTGAACAAACAAAACTTAATTATATAAAAACTAAAACTTTTAATAAATAAATAAATAACTATGGATATAAGGGAAAGTTCAATAGACCAAGTTGAATCTATATATTTATATCTAAAGGGTTCCATAACCAAGGTATGAATCAATGCTTAGCCATTCTTCACCTCCTAAATAATTACTTCTAAGCTATGTCCATTTAGTTATGCAGCTCAATTTGCTTAGTTAATCTACTATTTCAGTAAGCTACCATCTAGAACAATGCAATTCTTAAACTGTTACAGTTATTATACATGCATTCACCTCTTGTGTCACAGTCCAGACAAACCAGAGTCTCCAGGACCAGCTCTCGAGTTTTCTCCAATCCAAGCCCCCGTCTAGCTCAATTCTGATAGCTTCTTTCTATCTTATTACCATTGGATCACTCATATCAAGGGGAAACCAAACGACGACTCTAACCAGGGGTTCCAGATTTTATAGAACTGTGGCATAGTATCCAATATAGCAAATGTTAACTTCTCATTTATTGCTATGTAATACATTTTATAATAACCTCCTGCGCATCTAGCTTCTCCGATTTCCACTGACTGGCCATGTGTACTTTGGCAGCGGCAGCCATTATCTGGAATAGCCTATTCTGGTTCTTTGATAAATTAGGAAGTTTAATCCCCAATAAACAAGACTCCATGGTTGTCGTAACCGTAGTCTCAAATAATGACGTCGCCATTAGTGCTAACCTTTCCCATAGCTCGTGAACCACCTGACACAGCCACCAGGTATGAATATGGTCTCCCTTTTGTTGACAGCCCCTAAAACAGTTACTGCTTACCCTAGGGTCATACTTATTGAGTTTATCTGGAGTGCAATATATTCTCTGAAGTACTTTAATAGATGTCTCTATGTGCGTGTAATTACATGTTGCAGTGCTTAGATTGAAGAATGATTTCTGCCACTTTTTCCATTCCCATTCCCCCCCCAGCTAATTTTCCCATTTACAGATATATGCTGGTTTGTCTGTATTTTTTGACTTAGTAAATATATCGTATAACGAGCCTATTATCCCTTTTGCAAGTGGGAGGTTTTTGCATGTTACCAAAAACCAGGAGAATTTCGTGGGCCAATTTTTAAAAATATTTCACTGATCCAGCTCCTTATCTTTAGATAGTTGTAATACTCCCCTGAAGAAAGAGCATATTTTTTGCCAAACTGCTCCAGAGTCATCAAATGACTCCCTATAAACCAGGAGCCTGACTTGTCTAAGCCCCTAGAAGCCCACCAATGTTTAGATGTTATGTTCATGGTTGCCCAAATATCCTGGGAGGAAAGGACCGACCAAAGGGGAGATGCACCTATATCTAGTTTTTTCTTGGATCTGGCCCATTTCCACGTTGTTATAGTCAGATTTATAATGGGGATCGGATGTGATTTAATCGGGCTCAATCCGTCAGGCACCCAAATTAATGTGTCCCAGCTATGTTGTTGCATTTGCTGTTGTTCTAAAAATACCCAGCCCGGCTGATGCTTGACTGAATGCGCTTGTGGTAGTTGGGACAGTCTAGCCGCTTTAAAATAATCCCTCAGATTAGGACATGATAGCCCCCCCCCCCTCTTTTTTATGTCTGGACATTACCTTCCTAGATATACGAGATTTCTTATCTTTCCACACATATCTAAAAATACTGGACTGGAACCGGTCCAGTTCGCTCAGGGAGATCGGCATAGGGAGTGTTCTAAAGAGATATAGAATCTTTGGCAGAATGTTCATTTTGACTGCCGCAATTCGGCCGGTCCAAGAAAGAGGGTAATTCCTCCATCTGAGCAAGTCCTCATTCAACTTTCTGTACATTGGGGGATAGTTAGCCCTATACAAATCAGAGATTTTAGGTGTAATATTAACCCCTAGGTATTTTATATGTTTGATAGGCCACGAGAAGGAATACAGATATTTCAGGTGGTCTATGTCGCCCTGAACCATGCCTAAGCTCAAAGCCTCTGATTTCCCCAAATTAAGCTGAGGTCCTGACATTTTGCCAAACCTGTCAAGAGTCGACATCAATGCTGGTATGGGGGAACCATGATTTCTTAAGGTACAAAGGATATCATCCGCGAAAAATGAGCACTTATACTGTTGTAACCCCACTCGGAGCCCTTGAATTTCCCCATACGCATCTAATGAGCTGCGCCAGTGGTTCCACAGCCATGGCAAATAATAGGGGTGAGAGTGGGCATCCCTGTCTTGTACCTCCCTGTATGTTAATTTGAGCTCTATGCTCGCCTGGCAACCTCAAAGTAGCTGTCGGGGCTTCATAAAATGTGCGAAGTAGAGTAATAAACCGACCCCTGAGACCAAACCTGTCCAGAACTTTAAATAGATACGGCCACGAAGGCTTTCTCTATATCTAGAGCCAATAGACACATCGGGGAGCTCGCTTTATGCGCTAGGTATTGAATATTGAGGGTACTTCTGACATTGTACCCTGCCTGTCTATGAGGTACAAACCCCGCCTGATCTTTGTGGATAATCTCTGGCAAGAATATGGAGATCCGTGTCACCATAATTTTGGCCATTAACTTGACGTCACCATTCAGTAGGGATATGGGCCAATAGTTCTTCACCTCAAGACTATCCCTACCTTCTTTCGGGAGCACTACCAATTCCGCCTGATTTAGCTCTGGAGGCATTTTTTCCCCTTTCATGATAGCGTTAAATAGGGACGTAAGATGGGGATTTAATAGGGGTTCAAATTTCTTATAGTATAAGTTGGTATAGCCGTCCGGCCCCGGGGATTTGCCTATCTTGAAACCCTGGATTGCTGCCTTCACTTCTTCCGATGAAATATCTAGGTTAAGGTTGGCTAGTTGCTGCTCGGCTATATAGGGAAGATCAATAGTTCTTAAAAAGGAGTCCAGCCCATCAGTCAGCCAACCAGATGAGTAGATCTGCTGATGGAAGGACTGGAACTCCTTCTGTATGTCCCTCGGGCTACAAGACATTTTGCCGTCTACTTTCCTAATCTGGGTCACCCTAGACTGGATCTCCTTAGCTTTCAATCTCCTAGCCAGCATTCTGTCTGGTTTGTTCGCTTTCCAGTAGTATAGGTGCCTAGTCCTCCTCATAGCCTTCTCTGTATAAAAAGACAGGACCCCGTCTAGTTCTATCCTGACTTTATTAATTTGACTGCGAAGCTTCATGGTAGGGCATTTCTAGTTAAGCTTTTCTAGGTTGCTGAAGGTAGCTGTTAACTCCTCCTCCTTCTGCCTAAGCGACTTACGGTGTTGAGCTGTTAGTTTAATACAGCAGCCCCTTATAAAAGCCTTATGGGCTACCCAGAGCCATCCCACCCCCGTCTCAGGGGAATCATTCAATTCAAAATACTGCTTAATGTCCCCTGCTAGTGATGCTAAGCTGTTGGGATCTGACAGCAGGTGTTCATCGATCTTCCAGCTCCTAAATGGAGATAGGTTAGGTCCTATGGTTATTTTAATGACCACTATAGCATGATCAGACCAGGGGCAAGGGACAATGTCAGATTCTCGGACTTTATCAAAAAGTAGAGAGCTCATTAGGAACGTGTTATTCCTCGAATAAGTGCCATGTGCAGGCAAGTAAAATGTATATTCCCTGTTATCCATGTGTAAGCCTCTCCAAGCGTCTACTAAACTCATCTTAGCCATTAACTGTTTAATTTGACCCTGTTTTTTTGAAAATTTAGCGTCCTGGGTGTGTCCTGATCTGTCTATTGCTGGGTCCAAGGTCAAATTAAAGACCCCCCGATCACCAGCTTGCCTAGATCTAGCGGTTCCAGCTCCCTCAGCGTTTTAATCAGGGTTTGGTGGGGAGAATTTGTGGGAGAATAGAGGGAGATCAGTGAAATTCTATGGCCCTGAGACCACTCCAGTGACCAATACATAATTCCCCTCTTTATCTATTCTGCTATGCTCCAGGCTGAACGGGAAGTCTTTGTGCATCAGAGTAGCTGCCCCTGCCTTCTTTGTAGGTTGAGTGGCCGTATATATTATGGGGTAGTCCTTGTGGACAAACTTCGGTTTACCCTCATGCGAGAAATGAGTCTCCTGCATGAAAATAACCGAGGGCCTCAACCTTTTGTAGTATCTAAAAGCTTTCCTCCACTTCAAAGGGGAGTTAAACCCCTTAACATTATGAGTTATAAATACGTACTTTGCCCCACTCATTGTGTTTTTGCGTCTAAGTGTGCATGCTCTCCTTGTCTACCTGTTACTGCTCGCCCGACGCCAAATCCTAAGGATCCAAGGATGAATGAAGGCTTGGGGGGAGAGACTGCGGGTGCTAGAGACTCCGGTCGCTGTTGGGCCAGAAAAAAGCAGAAAAACATGGTATTACATGTACATTTGGCAAACTCCCTTCATTCCTCTGGGCCCCTCTAGTCTCTCCTGACCTTGCCCCCGAAGTTAGATTATGCTGGCTGCCTAAACCCTGGCTACCTTCATTTGCAGGATTATAGATGACTGTATATTTCTTTATCAGCAGAGGCACTTCTGGTACTTGAATTGTTATGATAATTGCTCCTTGAGGGCCGGACTGTTGCTCTAATGGAGCCCGCTCCTCCCTTTCTCCATAACTAATAATACCCAATCTCAACAACATTTCAACTTGTCAAAGTAAACTGAGAATTTTTATGTCTATCTCAAAAATCTACTTCAAACAGGCCCCCCTCTGAGGCCCTGACTAACCTATGTTTTAACTAAACTGTTCTATGCCTATTCTCCTTCCGTTAGGATGTATCAAAAAGTCCCGGAACTGAGTAAGGGAGTAAAGTCTCTGAGTTACTTCCAGTTATTGGGCTTGCTTTCACTCCGATCGTGTTGTTATCAAGCCCCCAGGGGCAAGTCCAGGATCTCCTCTGTGTTGGGTACTGCAAACAGCCTGGCTCTTGCGGGATAAGTTATTTTCTCTGGAACTTCTGGGAGGGAGCGGATCATCTTTTGGAAGCTGTGAACCCACTAGAGTCCATTGTTTTTTCGGGATAGGAGGGGGTGGATGGCGACCATGTTCTTCTGCCGGTAGGTCTGCTGGGCAGAGACGAAGCTGGCGTAATACTGCAAGATAGTCTTCTAGATTGCGGGTGGTGTGCGAGGTGCCTTGGTAGCTGAAGGTAAGGGCGAAGGGGAAGTTCAACCGACTGCAGCTTGTTCTGCTGAAGGATCGCCAGCGCAGGTTTCATCTGCCTCCTGTCTAGTGTGGTAGGGGATAGGTCTGCATACACTTGTAGACTAGAGTTATCTTGGCCCTTGACCGTCTGCATCTTCCTAGTTTCGGATAGTAGGAGCCTCTGATTTCTCGCCCCTCTATTTCGAGAACCGCCTCTGGCTGGTCAGACAGTATTGCCGCGAAGGTTTCCTTTAAATACACCGCCAGATCCTGTGTGGCCCTTGGCACCCCACGTATCCTGACGTTATGGTGGCGGGACCGATTCTCTAGGTCCTCGATCTTATCTGTCAGCTCCATGATGTTGTATGAATTTTGATCAATGGCGGACCTGTCATGTTGCTGCGCCTCTCCAATTTGATCCACCATCTCCTCCAGCAATTGGGTCCTCTGCCCCAGCTCTTTCAGGTCATTCCTCAAATGCTATATTGCCTTGGTTAAGAGCTGCTCAATAGTTGCAATGGATCTAGGCGATAGGTTGATGTGTTGCCTTATTTTCTTAGAGGCCTCCTCCTGGTCAGATGAGTCTGAGTGGTCTGAAGGAGATTCCACTGGAGACACGGGCTTAGCCGCCTTAGGTGAGAAATGTTCACGGATGCCCTTAGCTGAGGGGGCGCTTTTTCTCTTCTTCATTGCTGTACTGTAGAGCTTTGCACTATCCAGAGAGCTGTAGAATTCCTCCTCTTTTCCCCTCTGCTTGTTAGCCATTCAGGAGCTTATAGTTATCATTGCTGAGTCACATCAAGCTGGTCAGATCCGAAGCTGTGATCCCACACAGAATAGATCGTGGTTGCTTGTCAGTCAGGACTTCTTATCAGGGGGCATTTACATCTCTTGATTTAGGGAGTAACATTGGCCTTTGTAGCTTGTTGCAGGGGTAGGTGTGTAGAATGCAGCCAGCCCAGCTCTCATGTTGCAAATCTGCTGCAGTTTTGCTATGTATCCACAGGGTGGCAGCTTGAGTCTACAGCAATCTTAAGCAGCTATGTCTCAGTGAGCTTTGAAAAGTTTTTAAGTTGGAACCGGGAATAGTAAAGCCACCCTTTAGTGCCCAAAAGTTTGCAGGGCTTTTAGTAGCGGCAAAGTTGCAATCTTTTCTGGGCCAGCAGCCTCTTTTTGTTAGGGTACAACTTGCAGAGTCTGGATGGTATCGTGGCTGGCTGTGTTCAGCATACACTGCTCTGTAAGTATACCTCCTCTTGAGGTTTAGGGTTTCTGGGCTGGGTGTTAGTGGATTGTGGCTTGTTTGGGCACAGGGGTAGATGTCTGGGCACAGGGTTAGATCTTAGGCCCACCTAGTGGTGCCACAAGATGGCAGCCGCTTCTTCGCTGGCTTTTCCTTCTGCCCCGCCGCTCCTTTATTGTCCCCTTTGGCTTTCCGCCTCTGGCCTTGCTGGGCCCTCTGCCCCTGTCTTTACCTCCCCCTGCCTCCGTTTTGTGTCTCCTTGGGCCGGGAGGCTTATACAGAGCCCGGGGCCCCTCTCACCGCCAGCTTACCGAGATGGCCAAGATGGCGGCCTCCTCTTCAATGCCAGCTCCCACCGGCTTCGTCTTCTCCTCTGCTCTCGGGGACACAACTGCTGGGCCTCTGTGCTTCTCACCTTGACCTCCCGCAGCCTTCCGGTGCTCGCACGAGCCTGCACAGCCCCGGATTGAAGTTCTTCTCCACTCTACGGCACCTCCCGACCAGATCCGCCGCTTCTCGGCTTCCGTCCTTCCTCCGCCGGTATGTTTTGTCCCGTGGGGGTTCGGGTCGGCTCCTCCTGTTGCCCCCCGATGTTGCTGGGACACCCGCAGGATCTTTTTGGGCAGAAATAAGCCCTAAAATGCAGCCTTATGTCGGAGCTCTCCCGTTACACGTCCTGTTGCTCTGGACGTTACCTCCGCCCCCATCAGTTTAAAATATTGGGCCTTGTTAGTTGTTATCTTAAAGCCTTCATAATAATATATGTGGAACAGGTAAATATTATTGTACATGTGCTGTACTCCACTCCTTCCATAACTCTACACAAAATCCTAAACTAATTTGACCCGGCAACATCTGATTGTCCTATTAGACTTGTACCAAAAGATATTAATTCTACCAAGCAATTTTTCTATAAGAATTATACCTCTAATCTGTCATAATTTTGTCACATGTCATAATGCATTGCATATCAATGGAGTCTTCAAAAAGTGAAATAACATAACCTTTCATAAACCTTTTAAAACAAAATACATTCTTTGCCTGGTCACTTTAAATGGAATTAAACTGCTTTGTTTCAATATAAAAGCTTTAGCCAATATCCAGCATAATGTTTAACCCTTAAGTGAAAATGATTATACATATATTTTACATTATATTATCTTTTATGATGTTAACTGGATATTACATCTGCAAAATGTTCTATTTTTCTCTTTAATCCAATTCTTTAGCAATCACTATTTTTATTTTATTTTAAAATTATTATCTAATTTTCTGAAATGCTAATCTCAATAATATTTAACATAAATAGGAATCAAATCTAGATAAAGCATTTATTAATAATTACCCAAAGTGACCAACAGCATACAAAAATAATTTATAATATTCATCCAAAAGTGATCAGATTCCGGATCATATTATAATCTATAAACACATTTTTTAACAAACTGTCTGTCAGTCAGAGTGGATAATATAGAAATTATTATATAGAAACAATGATACAATCTGGAAACTGGTTTCCCTAGGTGAACACCAATATTCAGTATACTATTCAGGGTAAAATAGGAAACCCCCATATAGAGCACCACAAACTACGCCACAATCAAAACATACATGGACATCTCTGCACATAGACAGCTCCCCTCAGACAGTCAAATAACAAGGCCAAACAAATAACAAAAAGAGAGCCAGACAAAGCCAACAAATACAAACTATACAACAATGAACAAACACGAAGAGAACCAATAGCACAAAAACTAATCTCTTATCATGTTCCCTTCTTAGTGGCCTAGAAATATCTTGACAAGGTTTTCTCAATTCTCTTTCAGTTTGCACCATGGCCATCATCTGAGCTAGTGGATGGGCCTTGATGAATAGCTGTCACATGTTGATAGGATTTACCCAACAAGGAAAAACAAAAACATAGTACATAAAACATGAGACCTACTATGATCACACAAAAAACAGAATTTCTATACAAAAGTTCTTTAACCAGCTAGTAAATTAAGTCCACAAGAAAACAATAACACTTTAGAGCACAAAAGAGAGAAAACCCAAACTGAAGCCATTGCATTGAAAAAACACAAAACAATTCATAGCTCCTAGAATTTTAACCACACGCTGACACAGCTCTTAAACACACAACCACACTCCTATCCAGAAACAACACTCATGCAAACACCCTAAATAATAATCAGATGAGAGGGAGAGATCCCCCCTTCCCTCACGTCCACAAACACACACACCACACACGGGCCCTTCTCCCATTGTTATCCCTTCTGATACTCTCGCTAACCAGCCTTGCAAATGCTTAGCAACGACACATGCTTACAATCCTACTACAGCTCCACACTGACAATCAACCTAGGTTCTATATCTGTTATACGTAGGATCCTCTCACAAATGTATTTCTAACCTTCCTTCAATTATTGTGGTCCCATCAACACTTTCAAGGTAATCTCTCTCACTGATCCTACCCCCAATACCACATATTCCAACTCTAGAGACACTTGTCTCTCCTTTTAGATCTACAGCAATGCTCCCAGAATTAATGATAGATACCTACCCCCTACTTTTGCTTCTCCACCCATTCCGTCTATGCAAAAATTATAATCCCAGAAATACTACAATTACTACAATACGTAAAATATAAAATAGGTCTTACCAGAGTGCAGCTGATTGTGCGGCAGTAGGTGCTCAGGTTGGGGTTTGATGGGCCACAGCGTCTGTGTAGTTGTGCTTAGCAAATATCCGCCTCTGTCGCAGAGGGACCGCTTCTGCAGGCTTTTCTCTAAGATGGCGCCTGTGAACCTCTGTCCCTGTCAGGCCTTGCAATTTCTCACGGCAGAGTCGGCTCACACATCTTGGCAACTGTTTTCCTCCACAGAGTGAGTGGCCACAAGTTGGGCGCCAAATTGTTGAAGAAAAAACTGTTTCAGAGTTTCTCACCACAGTTCAGGCACTCAAGGAAGGCCACGAAATCTCAGTGCGTCTCAGCGATTCAATCAGATTTTGATTTATTATTAAGCTTGAGAGATGCACATAGTATAGCAGCACAAATGTGGATCTGACACACTAATCCACCACATACCTTATATAGCAGTCTTATTATGTCAACACCATTTTATCTTGTACAATAAATTTTCTACAGTTTGCATATTTCTAAGGTTATAGGGTAAATTTTGGGCGTGCCTCATGACTTGGTACTTTTAGGCAAGCGTATTCCTAAGGTTATCAGCTACTTTTTTTGGGTGTACCTTATGAACCAGCAACTTTTTTCTAGTTACTACATTTTCTATCTTCTTATCTATGGTAGCATTTAGCCTTTTGTTCTGAGAACAGGCGCCTCACAGCTTTTGTCTAATAGTAATGTATTAACCCCTGCAGTGCTGTCTGTAATAGCAAAGCATTCAGTGTTGTTTGTATAATAGCAATATAATATATTGTATAATAGCATTATATCAACTACTTCAAGAGGAAGAGACACAAGCAATCAAATTGCCAATGTCCGATGGATAATAGAGAAAGCAAGTGAGTTCCAGAAAAAACATTAACTTCTTCTTCATAAATTATTCTAAAGCCTTTGGCTGTGTGGATCAGAACAAAATGTGGCATGTCCTTAAAGAGATGAGAGTACGGGGGCGGAGCTGGCGTCTGGTGAGGACAGACGTGTTTGATTGAGCTCCGTGCAGAGCTCCGAATAGGGCCTGTTATTTTGCCCTGGAGCGGTTCCTTGGGCCCTACCTGCCATCAGGGGCACTACTGGAGGATGCCCCCATTCCCCGGGGAGTGATTTTGAGTTAATTTGGCAGCCCAGCAGCACAGGAGGCCTCCAACTGAGGGGTGATGCATGAGGCCACAGAAGACCTCGGGGCTCTCTCTCCCAGCGCCTGGATAAGAGTTGGCGCAGACCCCGGTGGCGGCAGGATCCGGCCGGGGTCCCAGGGTGACCCCTCTGGCCAGAGTGTGGTCACTGAAGACGGGGCAGAAAGCCCGCGAAACGCAGCCGCCATCTTGAAAAGCCGCCATCTTGAAAAGGCGTCCGGCGGCTGCAGGTAGGGGAGATCTTCCCTAGAGGGTTGTGGATCCCCAGGGGGGCCCCAGGAGAGTAATAGCAATCCCAAAATGAGGGAGCAGAGCACCCAAAGCCAGTAGAGGGGGATTAGCACTCTCCCCATTGATAATAAACTGTGGCTGCTATCAGAAAAAGAGTCATGGTGGGGTAGGAGGAGGAAGCTGCCTAAATTCTCCCCAGCTTGCAAGGCACACAATGCTCAACTTATTGCTACTCCCCCACAAAATTCTGAGATCTGGGGTTAAGGTGGATCAACTCTTTAAGCTACCCACTCAGGACTAAGCCTTTGACACAGAGACGTGTCTCGCAGCATTGCCTGAGGCTGAATTGCATAATATTTGGGAGCCTTATGGGTGCACCTGGTTTCAGAAACTGACGCTATTTTTTGGCACTTTTATGGAACATATATACATCAAACAAAAATATTGTGTCTACCTATACTTGAAACCTGTGCTTTCACTGGCAGATGCAATGTGTTAATTTCTTACAACATCAGCACACATGCTGCCACCCTGTGGACATTTGCAATACTGCAGATCATCATTGATCCCTGCCATTCATTACTGCTTATTATTTGTACTGACCTATTCTACAGCTGAGTTCTACTTAACAGGTTCCTGTCAGCAAAAACAGACAGGCTACCCGAAGAGGGTACAAATTTTTGTGCCACTCTTCTACCAAAGAACTACTCTCTGCTTGACCGGATTTCCAAAGGCTTTCCCAGAGCCCCGGCTGGGGACTACACTTTAATTATGGAATAAAGAGATGAATGGAGACTTGGCCTGGCAACACAGCTATCACCTGCCTCAGCTAAACTATATAAACTGGACAAACTCTACTAATTGGGCCAGCGGACTTTCACTCAGAACACTTGGGGCACAGCTTCCCCCTATTCTATACCTAGCTGATTCCATAACGGACTCTTTGCTGACTCCTGCGGCCCGTACTCCAAAATGCCGAAACCCAAAAGAACTGCTTCTGTGAAGGACATACGGGAGCACTTTACACCTAAAACTGCCAGATGCTCCCCCCTGCGGAATACGCCTCAGAACACTCGGATGGCTCAGACAGGGAAGGTACTCCTGACACTCCTAGCCAATACATGGACCTCTCGGCCAGGTCAGTGGCTACTATTGAGCGGCTCCTGGCAAAAGCTATTGACCCTCTAAGACAAGACTTGAAGGACCTGGGGCAACGTACTCAAATATTGGAGGACACGACGGATCGGATGGCCGAGGCGCAAGAAAGAGATCGATCCTCTATTGCTCAAAACTCCATTCACATCTCTGACCTCACGGATAAGATAGAGGACCTGGAAAACCGGCCCCGCGGACACAACGTCCGCATCCGTGGTATACCAAGAGCGATACAGGACCTGTCTAGCTACCTGAGGGATACAATCCCGATAATCCTTCCTAATCAGCCTGAAAGTGTGTGGGAGATTGAGCGTGCCCATAGAGCCTTGGTAAGTACGAGAAGCTTGGAGGCTCCCAAGGATGTTATCGTTAGATTTTTAAGGCAGCAGGCCAGAGATCTTCTACTATCAGCCACCAGGAAGCTGCATACTATCAAGGGGCCGGATGATTCAACCCTGCAGTTTTATGCAGACCTCTGCCCGGATACTCTGCATAAGCGGAGACTTATGAAACCGGCTATTGCCATTCTTCTTCAGCACAGGATCCAGTACCGCTGGAACTTTCCGTTTGCTCTGACTTTCACTTATCAAGGCAAGACTTATACCACCCGCTTCCTGGAAGATTGTTTAGATGTGTTACAGAGATTACAGCTATGCCCGGAGTCCACGACAGAAGCAAACCAAGAGCATCTTGTTTCGCTTATCCCTAAGAGGCAGCAGACTCCAAAGCCAGCACAAGTTCATGGCAAACAAGTCCCTGCCCTGGAGGGGCCCAGCGGATTCCGGGACTATGTAGGCGACCTGCAAGACAAGCGCTTGGTATACTCAGCAGACTCTGGTCTCTCTGCCACTTCAAAGTCGGGCCCGCGACCTGAGAGGCCTCCTACATAGCTGGACTTTGATAACATTTTGCTGATTGTCTGATGTCCACTTCTCGTTATTTACAGTTCAGATAGAATGTTGCTAGAATAGTTTGAACTATTGCCATTTAGAATTATTATAGTTTGCCAGACTAATTCCCCACATTATGTGGATTTGATTTTTACTTTATCTTCTAGAAATAGAGATAGAAGGGTTATGTGTAGAAGACTGTTTTATGCTTATCCTGCTATATTTTTGAAATTGCAGCTTGAAGTTTAGACGTACTGTAAACTTGCTGTTTTACTGCTCTGTTTTTTTTTTTGTGTGTGTTTTTTTTATTTTTCTGTTTTGTTATTGGTTTGTTTGTTTGGTCTCAGATTTACCTACCTCTCTGATATTAAACTGCCTTTCTCCCTTCTCATTGCTCTCAGCCCTCTTGATAAAAGGGAGATTCTTTCGCCGCCTACAGCATATTCGCTGGGACTTCTGTTTGCTCTCCGGGCTCCTCCACTCCTTGTCGCTCACGTGCTCAGCTACCAGGTAAGGTTGCATACATCTAGGACTCCATTCCCAACTTCCAATGGCTACTTCTAAATACACCATAGTAACCCATAATGTGAAGGGCTTCAATTCCCCCTTTAAAAGGAGGAAGGCCTTTGCATTTTACAAAAAACACACTCCCTCAGTCATTTTCATGCAGGAGACCCATTTCTCCCTCGGCAACAAACCTAAATTCTTACATAAGGATTACCCCATCTATTATCTGGCCTCTCTCCCTACTAAGAGAGCTGGATGTGCAATTTTATTGCATAGAACCTTTCCCTTCCAGGTAGAGTCCACTCGGGTAGATGGGGACGGTAATTACGTTATGGCAACTGGGACTATAAGAGGGGAAAGAATAATGCTACTATCCCTGTACTCTCCTACGAACTCTTCCTACTCTGGTCTTATAGACCTGTTGAAAACACTAGAGACTCAGGATTTGGGGAAATTGATAATTGGGGGGGACCTTAACCTGACCTTAGACCCGACCCTTGATAGATCTGGAAAACCGACCAACAGATTTCCCAACAAGACTAATCAGATTAAGTCCTTACTAAACGGTTTGGGGTTAGTTGATGCCTGGCGGGGTAAGCACCCAGACAAGAGAGAGTACACATTCTACTCCCAGACTCACCTGACATACTCTAGGATTGACGCTCTTCTTATCACTTCCTCATTGTACGACTCTACCATAAACTCTGAAATAGTCCCCTGCCCCTGGTCGGACCATGCTCTGGTACTAGTTGAGCTGGATCTGGGTCCTAACCCTCGACTTCCCTATAAATGGGCTCTGAACGAATTCCTACTGTCTAACCCGAGTAGTATGGATTCCATATCCAAGGACATACAGCTGTTTTTTGAGACTAATGACTCCCCCGAAACTGGTGCTGGCTGGCTTTGGGCTGCCCATAAGGCTTTTGTTAGAGGAACTTGCATTAAGCTGTCCTCTATACATAAGAAACTTCTTAGGCAGAAGGAGACAGAGCTATTGTTTTGGATGGATAAAAAATAATCCCATTATGAAATATCTGTTCCTATCCAAATCATCCGTCTGTTGGCCATGTGTGCACACAGAGACAAGAATTTACATAGAACCAAAAGTTCTGGTATAAAACTTCTTGTATTCTTCCCAACGAACGAACCCCCCCAAATACAACATAGGAACTTATATAATATAAGTTGATCAGATATAACAATCATACGACTCATTGTTAGACAGTGAGTGAGTTATTGATTGGTTGACAAGATAGGAAGGGTCCGTCCATATTTGGTCTTGGATGTTGATGTCATTATGGTCAGTTTATGTGAAGCTTCTGATTGGCTCTGGAAGGTGGCGGGGCTCATATCCTTATTTGGTCACGGATATGAATGTCATCTTAGGACTCCCAGGATATGACTCAGTAGCCATCTTAGGACTCTCAGGATACAGTTCAGTAGCCATCTTAGGACTCTCAGGATACAGTTCAGTAGCCATCTTAGGACTCTCAGAATACAGCTCAGTAGCCATCTTAGGACTCTCAGAATACAGCTCAGTAGCCATCTTAGGATTCTCAGGATAAAGAATAAAGGTAATTAGTGCCTTATCTTATGATATATTGTAAGGAAAGGAATGCAGCATGGACATAATATACATTTTCATGAATTTCGTCCACAACACTATCAACCTTATTAAAGAGGTTAGAGAAGAAAAACCAACAGTGTCCCTCTCTTCAGGGGCGTAAGTTAATTGACCAGACTAGGCTAGAGCTGGACGCTATATTGTCCCATCGAACTGAACGAGCTATGAGAAAAATGAAGCATCTCTATTACTTAAAGGCAAACAAACCTGACTCCCTTTTGGCTAAAAGACTAAACAATAAATTCTCCCAACCCAGAACCACCCAAATTAGGATACCTGGCGGTCAAATCTCCTACAGCCCCAATGATATTCAAAAAACGTTTCAAAATTATTACCAAGAAATATACTCGTCGCAATCCCACTGCAGTGGATCATATATAGACTCCTTTCTAAATTTATGCAATCTCCCTAAAATACCGGATTATCAACTGGATGATTTGAACTTAGAAATAACACAGGAGGAGGTTAAACTTACCATCCAGAATCTTAAGTTGGGCAAATCCCCAGGACCGGATGGCTTCACTAATTTGTATTATAAAAAATTTGAACCCCTTCTTACCCCCCACTTGACATCTCTCTTTAATGCCATATTAAACGGAGAGCCTATGACCCCGGAGCTAAACCGGGCTGATTTAGTGGTTTTCCCAAAAGACGGCAGGGACCCTCTAGAGGTGAAAAATTACCGCCCTATATCCCTAATCAACGGGGATGTCAAAATCTTGGCGAAAATTATGGCCACCCGCATTTCTAAATTTCTACCAGATTTGATCCACAAGGACCAAACTGGGTTTGTCCCCTTTAGAGAGGCTGGGGACAATGTTAGGAGGGTTCTGAACGCTCAGTTCATGGCTCAGAAGTCTAATATACCAGTCTGTCTTTTAGCTTTCGATATAGAGAAAGCTTTTGACACGGTAGAATGGCCATATTTATATAAGATTCTGGACAAATTTGGATTCAAGGGACGCTTTATTAATCTACTTAGGAGATATTATGACTCCCCAGCAGCCAATCTAAAACTCCCAGGGGATCACAAAGCCGTCATCCAAATTCAAAGAGAGACCAGGCAAGGGTGCCCGCTCTCCCCACTGTTATTTGCTCTTCCCAAAGAACCCCTTGCGCAAGCGATTAGAGCCAATCCAGTCATCCAGGGGGTACAGGTAGGCCTCCAGCATTTCAAATGCTCTCTCTTTGCGGATGACATGCTTTTTGCACCCTGACCAATCCCCTTTCATCTATACCTGCACTCATGTCCACTGTTCAGGATTTTGGCAGAATCTCGGGTCTCAAGCTTAATGTTGAGAAGACTGAGGCGCTGGGGATAAGATTGCCGCAGGGTGAGATTGACACCCTTAAAGCTAATCATCAGTTTATTTGGCCAGCACAGTCTATAAAATACTTAGGCGTCAGACTTACCTCCAAGTCCGGGGATATGTACGGGGCAAATTTTCCCCCCCATTGTATAGATCTCTGATATTGGATATGCAGAAATGGAGGAGCTTTAAAATCTCATGGACAGGCCGCATTGCGGCTGTGAAAATGAATATCTTACCTAAATTACTGTACTTATTTAGATCCCTTCCTATCCCTCTCTCCCTTAAAGACCTAGATAAATTCCAGAATAGTATTTCCCGGTTCATATGGGACGATAAACGCCCTCGTATCCCCAGGCAGGGGATGTTTCGCTCCAAGAATAGAGGTGGTCTCGCGACCCCGAATTTAAGACTTTATCTTAAAGCCGCTCAATTGGCCCCTTTACCTAGAGCTCACTCTACGAAACACCATCCATCTTGGGTCTTTATGGAAAATTACCAAATGTCTCCACATAGTTGGGATAGGTTGGTTTGGATCCCTGAGGACTTTGCCCCCTTCATAACTCATCAAAACCCCATGATCTCCTTAACGCTTCAGGCCTGGAGATAGGCTAACTCTAGGTATCGACTTAGCTCAGAATTATTACCTCTTCTGTCAGTTATGTCCTTTCCACAAATTTTAGCAGACTCAAGTTTTATGTCTAAATTCTGGTGGACTTCCAGACACCTGGATCGCATAGGGAACTGGCTCGCCAATGACAAACTCCTGACCTATGACCAATTTTGCACGACTCACGACTTGCCAACTACGCAACTCTACAATTACTTAAAAATTAGAAGTTGGGTTACCAAGATGGTAAAGGATTCCGGGCCCCCCAGAGCTTCCTGGCTATCAGTTATCTGTAAAAATCTCCCGCTTGCCAAAGGTACTCTGAGTTCTCTGTATAACACCTTTCTGGGCGCTACGGGTGGCCAGAAACCCAAGTTTATGCTGCATTGGGAAAAGGACCTGGGGGTAGAATGGGACTGGGACAAATGGACTGAATCTTGCTCCAATCTTTCAAAAGGATCACTTAATTCGGCTTTATTAGAAACATCAATCAAAGTTTTCCACAGGGCCTATTGTACTCCCGATAAAATGCAGAAGTTTAGGCCGCAGGAGAGTAATAAATGTTTTAGGGGATGCCAGGATGTGGGGGATCATATTCATGTATGGTGGTCCTGTCCACGTGCCCAGAATCTCTGGGAACAATTGACCCGTTTAGCCTCCACTATTTTTCATACAGAAGTAACTCCTTCGATAGAATCCTGTTTACTGGGGGTTCACATTAAAAACTTGTCGCATCCCCAGAACAAGTTGTTTCAAATAATGGCATTAGCTTCAAAGATTCACATAGCCAGTAGATGGAAGGACATGAATCTAAACTTTCAAGAGGTGACTAGGAAGATCAACTACTTACTTATTAACGAGAGGCTAACCCATATTGTTTTAGATAGGATGCCCCAATTCCAGATAGTTTGGGACCCTTGGATAACATCCTCCTTTAGCGTTCCCCTAGTATAAGGCCTGTAATTGTCTGAATCGATTTTGAGGAGTGGACTGGAGTGGGGGAGCTCTGGAGACCTTTCAGTGGTACTAGATGGCGAGGAGGATCTGAGGTAAGAGGGAGAAACCAGCCGGGATTGCTCCGTGGCCGCCTAGAGGGGCCAATGATTATTTTTTGTGATATGGTACACAATAGTTTAGTAAAAATAGATAGGTAATAACTTTTATATTGTATGCTCCTATCAATTGTGTACTCTTGAATTTATTTATTTTCTTTATGGTTTGCAAATTCAGTTTAGACACTAGAAAATTTTCTCACTAAAAATTAAAAAACAAGAAGGTTTAGTCAGTTAATTGCTGCAAAATGATAATTTTGTGTTTAGATGACTTGATAAAACTGACATTTATGACTGTTAAGAATGTTTTATTTATGTATGGAATTTGTATACCTTCTAATAAAAGAATATTTATTCAAAAGAGATGGGAGTACCAGATTATCTCTTCCTCCTCCTAAAGAATCTGTATGTGGACCAAGAAGCCATGGTCAGAACCAAACATGGGACAACAGAACGGTTCAAGATCGGAAAAGGAGTGCGACAAGGTTGTATATTGTTACCTTTAGAGAGGCCGGGGACAATGTTAGGAGGGTTCTGAACGCTCAGTTCATGGCTCAGAAGTCTAATATACCAGTCTGTCTTTTAGCTTTCGATATAGAGAAAGCTTTTGACACGGTAGAATGGCCATATTTATATAAGATTCTGGACAAATTTGGATTCAAGGGACGCTTTATTAATCTACTTAGGAGATATTATGACTCCCCAGCAGCCAATCTAAAACTCCCAGGGGATCACAAAGCCGTCATCCAAATTCAAAGAGGGACCAGGCAAGGGTGCCCGCTCTCCCCACTGTTATTTGCTCTTCCCAAAGAACCCCTTGCGCAAGCGATTAGAGCCAATCCAGTCATCCAGGGGGTACAGGTAGGCCTCCAGCATTTCAAATGCTCTCTCTTTGCGGATGACATGCTTTTTGCACCCTGACCAATCCCCTTTCATCTATACCTGCACTCATGTCCACTGTTCAGGATTTTGGCAGAATCTCGGGTCTCAAGCTTAATGTTGAGAAGACTGAGGCGCTGGGGATAAGATTGCCGCAGGGTGAGATTGACACCCTTAAAGCTAATCATCAGTTTATTTGGCCAGCACAGTCTATAAAATACTTAGGCGTCAGACTTACCTCCAAGTCCGGGGATATGTACGGGGCAAATTTTCCCCCCTTGTATAGATCTCTGACATTGGATATGCAGAAATGGAGGAGCTTTAAAATCTCATGGACAGGCCGCATTGCGGCTGTGAAAATGAATATCTTACCTAAATTACTGTACTTATTTAGATCCCTTCCTATCCCTCTCTCCCTTAAAGACCTAGATAAATTCCAGAATAGTATTTCCCGGTTCATATGGGACGATAAACGCCCTCGTATCCCCAGGCAGGGGATGTTTCGCTCCAAGAATAGAGGTGGTCTCGCGACCCCGAATTTAAGACTTTATCTTAAAGCCGCTCAATTGGCCCCTTTACCTAGAGCTCACTCTACGAAACACCATCCATCTTGGGTCTTTATGGAAAATTACCAAATGTCTCTACATAGTTGGGATAGGTTGGTTTGGATCCCTGAGGACTTTGCCCCCTTCATAACTCATCAAAACCCCATGATCTCCTTAACGCTTCAGGCCTGGAGATGGGCTAACTCTAGGTATCGACTTAGCTCAGAATTATTACCTCTTCTGTCAGTTATGTCCTTTCCACAAATTTTAGCAGACTCAAGTTTTATGTCTAAATTCTGGTGGACTTCCAGACACCTGGATCGCATAGGGAACTGGCTCGCCAATGACAAACTACTGACCTATGACCAATTTTGCACGACTCACGACTTGCCAACTACGCAACTCTACAATTACTTAAAAATTAGAAGTTGGGTTACCAAGATGGTAAAGGATTCCGGGCCCCCCAGAGCTTCCTGGCTATCAGTTATCTGTAAAAATCTCCCGCTTGCCAAAGGTACTCTGAGTTCTCTGTATAACACCTTTCTGGGCACTACGGGTGGCCAGAAACCCAAGTTTATGCTGCATTGGGAAAAGGACCTGGGGGTAGAATGGGACTGGGACAAATGGACTGAATCTTGCTCCAATCTTTCAAAAGGATCACTTAATTCGGCTTTATTAGAAACATCAATCAAAGTTTTCCACAGGGCCTATTGTACTCCCGATAAAATGCAGAAGTTTAGGCCGCAGGAGAGTAATAAATGTTTTAGGGGATGCCAGGATGTGGGGGATCATATTCATGTATGGTGGTCCTGTCCACGTGCCCAGAATCTCTGGGAACAATTGACCCGTTTAGCCTCCACTATTTTTCATACAGAAGTAACTCCTTCGATAGAATCCTGTTTACTGGGGGTTCACATTAAAAACTTGTCGCATCCCCAGAACAAGTTGTTTCAAATAATGGCATTAGCTTCAAAGATTCACATAGCCAGTAGATGGAAGGACATGAATCTAAACTTTCAAGAGGTGACTAGGAAGATCAACTACTTACTTATTAACGAGAGGCTAACCCATGTTGTTTTAGATAGGATGCCCCAATTCCAGATAGTTTGGGACCCTTGGATAACATCCTCCTTTAGCGTTCCCCTAGTATAAGGCCTGTAATTGTCTGAATCGATTTTGAGGAGTGGACTGGAGTGGGGGAGCTCTGGAGACCTTTCAGTGGTACTAGATGGCGAGGAGGATCTGAGGTAAGAGGGAGAAACCAGCCGGGATTGCTCCGTGGCCGCCTAGAGGGGCCAATGATTATTTTTTGTGATATGGTACATGATAGTTTAGTAAAAATAGATAGGTAATAACTTTTATATTGTATGCTCCTATCAATTGTGTACTCTTGAATTTATTTTCTTTATGGTTTGCAAAATCAGTTTAGACACTAGAAAATTTTCTCACTAAAAATTTAAAAACAAGAAGATTTAGTCAGTTAATTGCTGCAAAATGATAATTTTGTGTTTAGATGACTTGATAAAACTGACATTTATGACTGTTAAGAATGTTTTATTTATGTATGGAATTTGTATACCTTCTAATAAAAGAATATTTATTCAAAAGAGATGGGAGTACCAGATTATCTCTTCCTCCTCCTAAAGAATCTGTATGTGGACCAAGAAGCCATGGTCAGAACCAAACATGGGACAACAGAACGGTTCAAGATCGGAAAAGGAGTGCGACAAGGTTGTATATTGTTACCGGATTTATTCAACTCATATGCAGAGTAGATCATGCGTAAGGCGTGAATCCAAAGTCTGAATCAATATTGCTGAAAGAAATATTAATAACCTCAGATACGTGGATGATACTACTTTGATGGCTGAAAGTGAGGAGGAACTAAAGAACCAATTGATGAGGGTAAAAGAGTGAAAAACTGGCCTGCTGCTCAAAGATCATGGCAAACGGCAATTTCAGTTCCTGGCAAATAGATGTGGAGCTGGAAGATATGATCATGAGCCTGAAGCTAAAATATTTTGCCATATCATGAGAAGACAGGATTCCCTAGAAAAGACTCTAATGCTGGGAAAGATTGAAGGCACAAGAAGAAGGTTATGGCAGAGGCGGAGATGGATAGATGAAGTTGTCAGATCTGCCCCTGAGAGGTGCCTCAATGTCTGTAAAGACCGCTTTGTTCTGACCGTTATCACTCCAGTGTGTTTACCT
Source organism: Discoglossus pictus (assembly GCA_027410445.1). NCBI lineage: Eukaryota > Metazoa > Chordata > Amphibia > Anura > Alytidae > Discoglossus > Discoglossus pictus. Next base: position 496,470,190 of record CM050163.1, on the reverse strand, counting down.
GGGTGATAACCTGGGAGACCAGATGGTTGACCTCCTTATGTGTAGCAAATGTACAGAGATAGCTACCCCCAGTACAATATGGCTTCTTCACTCCCCATCCCTTTATCATGGTCAGGTTAACAGATTTTACTAGCCAATGCGTAAAGGCGCACATAATCATAACCCGCTTATGTGGAATAGTACTTTATTACGGGTATGTTATGTGTCCTCTTAGCCCTATTGTCTTACCTGTTTTAGTCACTTAGTCTCAGGGTCTGTAACCCCTGTTCCCTGGTACTGAAGGGTAGACACCGGATACCACACCAATCCACTTCATGCGTAATTGTCAACTTTATTAGTGGTGATGTGGTAAGCTGCCTTTTCCCTGAATACATAACAATAACAGTATAACATTGGGTCTCCTAGGCCCAGAACTGTTACTCCCCTGGATATCGTTGTTTGGGGAGTATATTAGTCTCAGGAGGGCACTTGGTGCACCATAAATATGACATAGATTAACTTGGGCCACATCCATGGTAAGATGGCTGCTACTGTAATCCAGTCCCTCCTGGTAAGCACAACTAGTGGCCAACTTGAGTTATGACAGAAGTCACTGAAGCAATGAACATGAACTTGATGGAGCTTAGAGGGGTGGTGACTTACAGATATACCTGTCGTGCTGCGGTCCATAGGGCCATTGGATACATCTGAATGACTAAACAACAACAATGAAGCATATTTGTTTTACCTGTGATTTCTCTTAATACAAACTCTATAAAAATATTGGAATATTGGAAAAAATGCACCAAGATGATTTTGCAAAGTAAACTTTAATTTTGTTTTACTTAATTCTGCTCTTTTGCTTTAGACTTAAAGGGCCACTTTACCTCTTTGGCAATTCGAACATTTCAGTTCTATATCATTTTAATGTCTTATTTAGTTAAGTAAGAAATGTAAGCATAGCATGGATAAACATAAGCCATTCCAAAGGTTTATAAAGCCAGGATTTCTTTATGTAAATTGAATTTGCAGACTGATTGATGATCATTTTGTTACTGCCATAAAATCTGTCTGCTGTATAACAAAGTAGACTAAATACATTATAAGTGTGCATGGAGTTGTGTTATAATTCCAAAATAAGATATGGTCAGAGATAGGGATTTTCTTATAAAGGGAATGGAGATATCTTGTTCTGCTTTTAATTGCACATAATCGGTAATATTATTTTTTAACTTTCTAAAAAGCATGTGGTCTATTATCAATTCTAACTCGTCATAACTGACATTTACTAATTAACCCCCCTAGCCCCCTGCTGTGAAGGTCCTTTAGAGACCTCTATGGCATTTAAATAATTAACCTCCTGTTGTGGAGGTTCTTAAAGGACCTCTGTGGCACCTAATAAACCAAATAGAACCCCATGGCAATGTAATTTAACACATGAAGTGCCATGGGGGTACACCAGGACCCCCATAGCACTCTAAGTAAAGCACTACAATAAACTATTAACCCCCCCCCCCCAATAAATTACAACAAATGAAAAACCCACTAAATTACAAACAAAATTAAAAATATATTACCAAAAATAAAAGAATTAACCAATTAACTAAAAGTAATACATTACAATTAAAATAATAAAATAATAAAGAAAAGATACTTACCTACCCCAAAAGATCATCTAGCAATGATAATCGATGCCTTGGTCCTTAATCTTCTGACCTGGACCAGGCGGGCTATCCATGTTGAAAAGTTTCAGGTCCTCTTCATTTTTGGTCCTTTCTTCTGGGCCAGCCTTCCCTGTAATCCTGAGCCTTGTAATTTTACTTTAAGGCTCGGGTTTACGAGATGTGGCTGTGCATAGTAACCTGCAATTTTTGCTGTGGAGGTTTTTTCTCCTAAAGTTTAGATGTATTCTATTGACTCAAGCCCTCAATTTTCCTCCTTAAGCCTAAACTTGTAAATCCTGTCTTGTTAAGTAGGATTTCAGGCAAATTTAAACAAGTAAAATACTCTTTTTGAACTATTATAGAAACTTTAAATACACTTTCAAGCACATTTTTCAAGTCAAGAACTATAGAAATGATCCCTGTAAGTATAGAGAGTGTAACCAATATCATAAACAGAGAACAGAAAAAGACACTCTAAATCTACTCTTGAGTCCCATTAAATTAAATAATCTCAAAGGTCTTGAGTAAGTGTTTTTCCTCAAAACGCGCGTTGACCAGATCCTGGCGCTCCCCTGATGACGTCACACACCGATCACTCTTCCCGTGGATCGTGAATGTCAGCTTGATTGTGTTCCGATGCTGGAAGCTACACCCTAGCACTATGTACTATTCAATAGATTAATTTAAAAGATAAGTTACTTTGTTACCCATATGTGATACCAGTATTGTGTCTTATTATAGTGTATCACTGAATGGAATCATTGTTGGATAACTTTACTATTGAATTGTTAATTCATTACAGAATCAGGATTAGATTATTTACCAGTAATTATGTATAGTATTCTTACATTCTAGCAGGGCATTAGTGACCTGGATTATTATCTGGGCCTTACATTATATTAGTTGAGTTTGATCCCTCGGTGGTTTACCACATTTGTCACATTCTTTAAACAGATTTTTCCATCATATTTTACACTTAGCACTTTAATTATTTATGTATTTTCTTATTGGCACTTTTTGCACTTTAATTATTAATAGTATTCAAATGTGACATATGAAGGATACCAGCTTGGTATCTATAGATTTTTTGTTTCCTGATCCTGTTGGGCTATTAACACATTGGTGATTGTGCTCAGTGTTTATTTATTTTGATTCTGCTGGGCCAACTTACTGAAATTAATTATTTTATATATAATATTTATAATAATATTGTTATATAATATAGTTAACATCAGGGGAATGTGTACATTTTTCATGTTATTTTATATTTTTAAACGCTGTGATTAGTATATTTTAATATTGTTAATACGATTACTTGTTTTAATATATCCTTCTTTGACATTATTTTATTTAATGGGACCGAAGAGTAGACTTAGAGTGACTTTTTTGTTTCTCTGTTTATGATATGTATTAACCCTGTGATTCCAGGGATTAATATTGCTCAGAAATAACAGTTACAAATAATATTTTGATTGCATATTTGTGGGTTTAAGACTGTTCTGCAATTGATTGTAATCTCTTTTCGTGCCTTCTAATGCTTTTAAAGTACAGTAATTTGTGTTTAATAGCGGTTACAGTTTTAATAAATGTTTGAAAAATGCCTTGAGAGACCTCGTGAGTACTCATAATATTTTTGACAGATACGTGTTTTTTTTTTTAGTTGCGGGTTAGACTTTATTTGAAAGCTAGAGCTACGGGTCTAATAGAATATTGATTTTGTGTAACTTTTATTATTTAGAGCTCATAATATTTGAGCTGTACTAAAACCAATGGAATTGTAAGGCCTAATTCCCATCTTTGGCTGGCCTAAAGTGATTGTGGGCAAGTAACTTGTAATCAGATTGCGAGTAGCTAATAGAATCTGTGGCAAAATCAAAGGGCCAGTTAATTCAGCACAGTTTGGGCCACAACAGTGTAAAGCTCTACTAAAAACACGTTGAAATACTTTTTGAATTTTCTAAATACTTGCTTTTTTCACAGAAATATCAGATTAAATGAAAAGTATGATTTTTTTATGTAATCGGCTATGAGGAACACACCTTTAATTTAGATGGTAGATGTGACCAAGGGGGAAGGCTCACATATGTAAATAAACAAAAACAAAAAAACACTTTTATTTCAATAAATACATAAGACTGAAAGAAATTATAAACATAGAGCTCTTCACATGTAAAAGAACACTATATAGGAGGTAACTGGCCCTTTAAAAAGGAATTTAGGTGTGTTTACATTTGTGAATATGGTCCATAGTTGGGCAGGGAACAAATCTGTAATTGAAATCATGGCACAGAAGTACATGTAAACGACTACAGTAGTTTGGGGTAAAGACAATGTCTGTGAAGTATCTAACATTAGCAGTTTTATCAGCCACAATCATAAAATTATTTTTAGATAAACACTTATAGATTTTAGCAGACTGTTCTCATGTCATTTGCACAATTCAGTTATGGACTACTCATTTGTCTGGAGCTGGAGTTGGCGTGTTAGCCTACAAGAACTTGCTTGACTATTCAGTCTTACTATCACATATATATATATATATATATATATATATATATATATATATATATTCATGTCTTCAATAGGACTGAATAGAGATGTAATCTTAAAACAAGAAACAAAATCAAATGCATGTGGCCATTAAAGCAATTTTGAATACGATAACTAAAACCTAAAAGCATTGTTTACTTTTATTTTCTACAAATATTTAGCTGATTATAAAGTCAACTTCTTCATAAGAGGTGATTTTTACTTGTAGGTATGTTGCACTTCAGGTAGCTGTTTGCAATACATGGTTGCTTGGATAACCTCTTAATTCCCACTTTCTTACAACACATGCAAGGAGTGAATCAGGTAGGAGGGGCAGGCACATTGAGCAAGATCAAGTTGATAAAGCTTAGTGTTCGGGTTCACTTAGCATTAATATTACTGAGATCTGCCAACTCTCCTCACACACTGCAAGACACAAAAACAGAACTACTTTACCTGTAAGTAAATATGTTTTACACTTACTGTTATAGTGTTATTTAAAGATCCTTAGAAACAGTTAAACTGAATATTTTTTAGTTAGTTTTGTTTACAGTTAATTTTAGCACAAATATACTATAAGCTTGTTTACTAGAACAAAAGATCACAATTTCAATTTGGGGGTTAGCAGATCCAGAAACAATTTCTAAACATACAATTCAGAAAAGGTTAAATATACATGGCTTTCTAGAGAAAGTGGTAGGGACAACTATACTGATTAAATTCAAGCATGCCAGGGATTATGCCTATCCTGAGATAGGAGAATAGGCTAAATATGCATTTAGGAAAGGATTGACAGATTGATAGCTCTTTTTGTGGGTGGTGGTGCATGGCCGTTCTTAGTCGGTGAAGCTATTTGTCTGGTTAATTTCCGAAACCGAACGAGACTCCTCCGTGCTAACCAGTTACGTGACCCCCAGCAAGTGCTTATATTGTTTGCCAGTGTTATCCATTCCTTACATGTTATTAAAATAAGTTGGTGGTTGTTTTATGTATGACGACTATAGGTGTTGGGCATACATTGGCTGTTTTTACCCTACTTAGGGATCAAAAGTCAAGACTATTCCTCTCAGTTATGGGTCGATCTTTAAATTAGGGACTTCTAGCAGTGGGTGGGGTACACTATAGCTAACGGAAGGTGTCCATTGTGAGATATAGGACTTATGTGTTTATAATTTGGGATTTAGCCCTGTTTACTACAGGGACCAGCTAGCTTGTGGGGCATATTATGGCCCTTTAGTGAGGAGGTCTTATGTGCAATCAGTAAGAATTGTGTGTATATTCCCCAATATTATCTTCTCTACTATAGGGATTGAACCAGCTTGTGGGGCACACCATAGCCCTTCAGATATGAGGTCTCCACATCGAGACATAGGGTTCTTTTGGTCCTCTGAGTACTTTGAATTTGTATTCCCCAGACAGTGTGCTGTAAATTCCTTCTGTCAATTTTTTGGACTTTTTTTTATTTTCCTTGTTTGTAAATAATAGATTATAGATCATGCATAAGCCTTAGTGTGCAGCATTTTTCTGGTTTTATTAATCTGTAAATAAGTTCTCCTTTTTATTATAATTAATTCCATGGATATGCCTATCCTGAGATAGGAGAATGGGCTAAATATGCATTCAAGGATGTATGTTAATTTTCTATGTAAACATGTCAATTGATCAATTATCAGAGTCTCTTGACTACAGATAAAGGACACAAACTAGACAAAAACACTATAGATTTAATAATCAAGAAATATAGTTTGCCATTACCCCCCCCCCCCCCCTATATGTGGAAACTAATTTAAGTTGTACCGTGCTTTGTCCAATCTAGTGTTTGTAAGACTCTCCATGTAGCCTCGTGGTAAACCGCTTATGAAAAATCTGTATAGCTTAAGAAAGACTTCTCTTCTTTTTTTCTATTTCTCCTTGTTGATCCATGTTTTTTTTTTATATAGTCTGGGTCTCAATGTATCATCGTTCTTTCTTTATTGTCTCAATCTCTCTTTTTATCTTTATCTTCCTTCCATAAATTCTGTAGATTTATTTTCCATAATATTTTCCATATTCTTTTCAATCCTGTGCAATTCATTTCTTCCTTGTCATCCTCACAAATCATATGCCTCTTCTTCCTATTGAAACAACATGTTAACCTCTTGAAGACCGCACTTCTTTATGGTCTCAGTCCTTCCTTGCTTTTCTTTTGACTGTTTTATTCCTTTTGATCTCTGTCCCTCTTTAGACATTCAATAAATCTCCCTCTGTTTATCCTTTTCTCCCTAATTAAGTTAGAAAATATTATTCTCATTAAAACGTAGCAAATAGCCTATTTTATCTTACACACTGACTACTACGTGTTCTTTGTCATGGCTACAATTTCAGAAAAATCAACAATGATGTTTGTTGCACTGCAAATAGATTAAGAATGTGTAATAAAATAAATTGTATTCATGGATTGGAAAAAGGATAAAACAATATTTATACAGATTAAAACCTTGTCAAACAAGATGTAAACGTGGTATGCTTGTAATATTTATATTTGAATATGTTTTAGCTTACACCTGTACATATGATATTATGATCTATTTCATGCAAAGTATTAATTCTGATTGGCCCAAGAGAAAAACAAGTTACTTAGAATTATTTGTTTTAGTTGACCAATACAAGTGTCCTAGGATACAAAGCAGAACAGTCAATCTCCTCTTCCTGTAGACCATAGTTCTGGGGACTCTCTGAAGAACATTTATGTTTGTCTACTGAATTATATATACATCAATAAATGAAAATGGGTTGCCATCATTGCAAGACCACTTTGTTTTTTCTTATTAAATGCTCTATAAAATAGAATATACAGAGTATTTACATTAAACTTAATAGAAATACAGGAAAGAAGCTTCTAGAGGAAACATAAGAAGAAGCAAGTATATCATAAAGTGTAGTAGTGCATATGAAGCACTATCTTGAGAAAAATATACTATAGCATCAGTCAGATCATAGAATTATTATGAAGCCCAATAAAGAAATTAATCTTAACTGAAGAAAATATACCCTCCCTTTAAACACATTACCCCTCTTATTGTTCCCTAAGGTCCATGTTTTGAACATGAATAGCAAAGTAATCTCTTATTATTGCTGATACATACCAATTTTATGTTTAAATTAATTTATTAGAACCTGAACATAATGTAGCTGGTTGTTGATTGTTAATGGAAGAAGTCCACATCCCAAGGAATTTTTCTTCTTCACTGTGTAGACTGACTTCTTCAAGTCCATATGAAGCGCATAACTTGTCCTTCCATAAATCTTGAAAGTGGGGATAAGGATGTAAGGCTATAAAATGTGGCCTATCTCATGGCTTCAACATTTTCCTAATCAACTTTATTATACTGTTTTTAAATTATTATTGGCTAACACATTTCCAGATATACATTTTTGACTTGTGCACTATTCATACCTTACCCATTCACTGAGGCATCGATCTGACCCGGCAAATGTCAAATATTTATTCTAGATCTGACAGCCCTAGAGCTGATTTATTTCATTGCTTATGGAACTGTCCAATAATTCATTCTTTTTCAACAAGGATTTTTAATTATTGCCAGGTCAGACTCAAACTTTTACATATTCTGACAGCACAATAGGCACTGTGGGGTATTCTTAAAATGAACCTGAATTATTAACTCTATAAATTCCACTACTATCTCTTGACAGTTACTGCTGCCACAGCAAAAAAAAGTCATTCTGGAACATTGACTATGACCACTTAGGTTAAGCAAAAAAATGTCAGTGTGTGTAGTATATAAACCACAAATTCAATAGCAATAAAATCAAATATCAGAAAATCAAAAAGTTAATTACATGTAGATTTTAAACCTTATATGTGAATTTTAGAGCTTTAGACTTTAGCAGATACTCAACTTTCCAGTGGCTATTGCTGGAAAACATTCGTTAAAGGTTCACTGTACAATGAAAAATTATATAAAAAATGCTGAGTCTGACTATAGCATAATATGGCAGGGAAAAGTCACAAATCTAGTTTTTACCTAAAGATGTCTCTTCTGGATCTTGGAGCATCTCTAACACTTTGGAGAAGGTTGTATATGTGAGAGAGGTGTTTACATTTCTGGATAGCAGGGCTTTCATCTACTGATCCAAACTACTCTGCTTCTAAGCATGTGTGGGAGAAGAGGATTGGTGTAACATTCAATGTGATCCAAATATCTAACAAATCCTCCTTGCCTCACCCACCCCTTCTTCCACTAAAAACAAAACCCTCTTACTCTAGATCCCAGGAAGTGATGAAACAAAGACAAGATCGATTCTTCCACATAGAAACAAAGACAAGATAGATTCTTCCACATAGAAACAAAGACAAGATAGATTCTTCCACATACAAAGACAAGATAGATTCTTCCACGTATAGAAACAAAGATAAGATAGATTCTTCCACATACAAAGACAAGATAGATTCTGCCACATAGAAACAAAGACAAGATAGATTATTCCATATAGAAACAAAGACAAGATCGATTCTTCCACATACAAAGACAAGATCGATTTTTCCACATACAAAGACAAGATAGATTCTTCCATATAGAAACAAAGACAAGATAGATTCTTCAACACAAAACAATGTTTTATGTTCATAGCTGTAAATTGTGTTATTTTTAAATCATTTACAGACAAGCATTGTTTTTCTTGAACTACAGAAGTCATTTAAGCCAAACATAAATGCTGGTGACTGTCTGTTTAACTGTCTCTAATAGATTTAATAGTTTTAATTTCTCTACATTTGTGAGAACAATGCATTCTGGTTTGTCCAGTATCAAGTGATATTTTGTACCCTGGATTCCCCAGTTCCTTTCAATAACTATTGTCTTCAACATGTTAGTACTTGTGGAGCCATCTCTATTTCCAGTTAAAAGCCACCACATGAATATTGAGCACAGTAAATATATTCTCCTCCACAGATCTACGTAATGGGCAGCTCTCTTAACTATGATGCCTGCTGACCACAACTATTTCACATGAACAAGCACAATAAGGAAACCTTTCCAAGTATGATACAATGTTTGTTCTGCAACAGTGCATTATTTGTGTTAGGCCACCTCTTAGCATCTAAAGAGGTTTGATTGCTCAGTCTAAATAAAGGCAAGATGCTTTATATAAGGTATTTATTACTTTTCATGATTCATTTTACTCTTGTGCTCTTCTAGCTGACTGCCTTAAAACAAGAGATGACATGCCAGCAAACAAGGTGTTCCCCGTGTCTCAGGTGAGAGGCTACATCTTAAATTACACAATATGCGTAGTTTGTACTCTGAAAATGAAAAACAATATGATTTTACTAATACCCAATGAGCTGATGCTAGTCATTGTGTATTGCATTTTCCCCATAGAGTGTTTTACCAGGGCAGAAGGGTCATCAGTTACAAGGTGCTTGGTTGTAGGGGACCCAGTACAGTGGGGTGGGGGGAGCTTACAGGCTCTAGGGGACAGTGGATACTTAGGGGAATGGGGAAGCATGCTGGGTATATGGAGGATCCCATACATCAGAGTCTGCACTCTTATCTCCTGTAGAGCCAGGATCAAAGGGCCAATTAGCCTGGATAGTAGAATAGGACTAAACGAGGTGAGTGGGTGTTGACATCACTGAGGGGCATGCCTCCCCAGATGGTCAGGGTGGGGGCTGATGGAGTTTTGTTGGTCTGGGCTGTGCATAAATACTGAACCACATCAATAAAGGCTGTTGTCAGTTTAAAAATGCATAATTGATGCATGTATTTCATTCTGAGTAAATAATAATCCTTATTGCTGGGATTATTGCTGCTGAAGCTTCATGGGACTCTGTTACAATTGGTAACATTTGCAGGGTGGCTCTACTGATTTATGTGGTCTGGTGGACACTTTGGTGGCTGTAAACTGGGTTGGTTCAGTTCCTGATATCAGGGATTTGCAAAGAACAAGATGGTCCTACTGGACTAGGTTCTTATCAAGCCTAACAGAAGCAGTAGGTCATCACACTGCAGAATGGAAATTTATCTATGATAATATTTAGTGAGAAAATTGGAGCTGCAATTGTTATCAAAAAAGTAAGGGACTCTTAGTCTTTTTTTATATTTTTTATGTTAATGAACTAATACAATTACAATGGGCATGGGCTGAGCAGTTTAATTTATAGGCATGACTAGGTCTATGAGGTCCAGTCCTAGGGCAACACCATTTTGGGGATGGCAAGATGTGCTCCCTACCCATACCCCTAAGGTTCACTCCTCCCACCTCTCCTCCACACGGCACTCATTCTCCTACCCCGGTGACACCTGCACTCCCTCAATATTCTTCCTGGCGCCCATTCTCCCTCTCACATTTTTTAATGGCCAAAATATTTATAAACAAAAATACATTTTTTAATTCTGTTTTAAAAGTTGTGAATGGAGGGGTGGAGGTGATAAGTACTAAAAGCTGGAATGGATTTAAGGTGAAATCATCTGATTTCTAAACAGAATAGTTATATGGAAAACTAATAGCGAATGTGTTGTGAATTGTTTTGCACAATTACCGTATATGTATTGTGTTTAAATTCATGTTTTTCACTGTTCTTTTATGTGATAGGATTATGACACACTCTCAGTGTCAACTGGATGGAGTTCAAGAGGGTCCGTGATGAATGACCGAAATAAAGGTACATGGTCAATCCTATATATGCTTCAATGTGAGAAATTAATCTATAGGAATATATTGAAATTATATGACATGAAATCTCATAACTCAAGGAACACAATTATGATTAAAGGGATATGTAAGTGCCCTGGATTATGAATGCATCTGATAGAGGAGAATTAGTAGTGTATGACAACATTATTATTATTATTTGCATTAAAATATACCAAATTAAACATTAATTTTAATCTTGAAGTTCGCAAAATTTCCTATGTTTTTTGGAAATTGCATTTGATTGTGTACACACCTGAATTAGCATAACATTCAAATTCAGAATCAGGCTAATACATTGTATCATTCTTCACCTCAGTGGCTTCAGGCATGCTTAGTACAAGAACTTCAACAGTTACTTCCTGTGCTCTGTACCTGAAAGGTCAAAATATGTACCCCGCTGTATTTTGTGTGTGTACCCTGCTTATGTAAGTGTCCAGCTGGATTTGACTTCTGTGCAAATAACTTTGTAAATAAACTGAACTTTTCTATATAACACATGTTTTCATACACTACTAATTATCCTCTATCAGATGCATTCATAATCCAGCTCACTTTAATTTTGTAGACAAAAGGTGTACAAAACATAAACAAACAATATATATATAGATTTCCTAAAATAAATATTTTCATTTACCTAAAAAAGAGCTCAGCAAAACTATACTTTTGTCTGATACAAAAAGCCTTCAGCAATATTGTTTTTTTCATCCAAATCATGTGACAGATGCATAATCATAGTACTGCAGCATTTAGTGAAACCTTTTTTATGGGACAAACATTTTAGAGTGACAAGCTTTCAAGAGTCATTTTAACTAAAATATTTCTCCAATAAATAAAATATATCACGCAATACAGCAGTACTCTGATTATTCACCTGGATTACTGGACATTCACAGCTAACAACTCTTTAACTCTCTCTCTCTCTGTATATATATATATATATATATATATATATATATATATATACAGTTTTATCTATACATGTGTATTTATGTTGCGTGTATGATTCAGCACATGATCAACATTTCAATTATTTCCAGGGACACTGTGCACAAGAGTAACCAAGTAAGCAGATAATGAGAACTAGATCCCCCTATATGTCAATTATTCTCCTAGTTCCACACATGAGCCACTTATTCTGCACCCATGCCTTATACTATTAGTGTAAATGATGCAGAATATGGCAGTGGCGAATATTGGGCAGCTGGAGATACTGAATTTGTAAGTGTAAAAGTGGTAGTCATTTAATTTAATTTTGTCAAAATTGATTTTAACTTTCTGCAGTAAAAGCTACGATGTATGTATTATTTTCCCTAATCATTTGGCATAAAGTATTTTCTTACAAGTTGTGTCTTATAGACCATTCACCCCTTTTGTTGCCATCCTTTAAATTGCTTCAAATTTGTAAATGTTTTGGAGATGGTCTCCTGAACTGGTCACAGCCTTTTAGATATCTCATACCGTAAAATACTGGTTTAATGCTGTAAAACAGTAATACTTTACATGTGAGTTGGCCATGGGTGTAGGAACTGGGGGGAACAAGGGGGACAAATCCCCCCTCCACACACAGATTTTTAAATTTGTGTAGAGAAGCAGTTGTGTGGTATTTTTATACTATATGCAAACCCCTGCCCCCACATTTTCTTTGGCTCCTACACCCTTGAAATTGGGTAAAAGGTGCTTTTGAAAAAAAATAGTATTGTGTTGCACCCTGGGGTCTGTTAGATATCCAGAGAGCATGGCTGCATCAGAGATGGAAAGAGCTTTAGGGAGAAATTTTGGATACCAGTGAGGAAATTTGCATTTGAAATTAGTAAATCTAGACCTCTAACGATAACACTCACACAACTGAAAATATGGACTAGTCCACTATTCTGCACTGTATTTAGAACAAAACCCTTGTGTTATTTTTCACTAATTGATTATCATATTTTTACAGATTGCCCCTCTAGGAGATGTTGCTGTATCACAGCCTTAATGCTTCTTATCCTTGGACTGATTGCTGGTGCTATCGTGTTAGGATTGATGTATGGAATCCCATCAGGCTTAAGTATGACAACATTATTCCAACCTTTCTTGGGGATAATATCATCCATACTGGAGTAAAGGTTCACAGTCAGTGAAAATATTCCCATATCCATAGGAAGAAAGTCACTAGTTCACCCATATTATATTGTAACATTTTCTTGTCCTAAACCAGTTTTGGCCAAATATAGCATTTTTTTTGTAGAATATTCCAGTGTAAGCACAGTGAAAATGACACCCATTGACTCATGCATACTAAGACAAGATATCTTAAAAACCATACAGGCCTTGAGAAATAGGTTAGGACAACACTATTTTAAGCAATGGACTAGATTTACTAAATTGAGTGCTTTCTCTACAGAGAGAGTGAGATCTCTTCCATGGTAATATTATTACATGCCCAATGGTATAACATAGTGTTCCATATGTACTACGGGTGATGTGCAGGAGAACTCTTGGAGAACCTCTCCATTTCACATATATATTTCTTAGCAGCGCGGGGCTGCCAAATAATTTTGGTAAGGCAATGTTAAAACTGTGGGCTTGCGTAGCAAGCGCACAGCAACTGCGGCCCTTACAAAGCCAGGGCCACAGTTGCAGGCCGCAACCGCGGACCTCGAAAAGCAAGGGCCATGGAGCGCCGAAGGCTCTCACTGTGCTGGTGGAGATGAGCGCCATAGGCGTTCATCCCTACGACCCTAGGGAATACACATCAATAGAAATCTTAATTACACAATTCACAATGCGAGACCCATAGCACTTTGGAAAAATACAGTGGAAAAATGACGGCCCGTAACACTTTGCAAAAAGGAAAGCGGGACATAGAAAAAAAAAATACGACCCACGGCACAATATGAGGTCAAATTTTTTTTTTAAGTTAACGGCCGAACCGCGCACAAACAAAAGAACAAAAGCACAAAGAGAATAAAAAAAAAAAAAAACATCACACACAACACGGGGGACAGCCAAAACATCTGGGAGTTAGGTGGCACAAGAATTTAGACACAATTTGACAAGTTTCGCGCTTGAAAATCGCCTAAGCGACAAATAAAATGAAAGTGTGGCTACACGACCCCTAACCAAGCAAAACACCGCCTGGCACATAAGACTGGTTAACGGCTGAACTGCGCACATCCCCAAAAAAAAAAAACACAAAGAAAATATAAATACAAAGATTTTTTACCTCACACACAGCACGGGGGGACAGCCAGGACGTCTGAGGGTGAGGTTGCACAACAATTTAAACACAATTTCCAGAGTTTCGTAACTCAGAAATCACCTAAGCAACTAAAAAAAAAATGGTGGACGAAAAAAACGAAACCACGAAAAACATACCGCCAGGCACAAAAGACTTTTACCCAGGAACATACGAGGTACAACATACACTATTAGGAAACACAGAAAATGCTCCAGACCCACGTAACACATACACAATCGCAGCCATTTTACAACACTAACTTGCAACCAATAACATTACGAATCTAAAATGGCACTTTACACAACTAAACAATTGGTTTGCCCTCGCTCACGCAGCCTACTAACACTGCACACTTGCCACATTGCTGACACTTACACCTCAGGTCACCAACAGTCCAAATGTACATTTTATGCTGCAGGAACATCAAAAAAGATTGTTAGCTCTTCCGGATATTGATTGCTGGATATATTAATTACAAATAGGTAAAGTAAATTAATGTATTATTTAATTAATTAATTGATTAATTATAATTAAAAAAAAATATTTATATAAAAAAACAGAGCAGGGAAGAGGCTTGCAATGAGCGCCTTCAGTGCTCACTGAGAGACACGCGATGAGCGGCAAAGACACTCATCGCTGGGCTCACAATGAGGGCTGAGGGTGCTCAGAGGAGCAAAAGTACACGACGGAGAGGCTCCCAATGAGCGCCAAAGGTGCTCAGTGCGGGGCTTGCAAAGAGCACCGAAGGTGCTCAGACGAACAAAAGTACATGAGGGGAGAGGCTCGCAATGAACACTGAAGGTGCTCAGACGACCAAAAGTACATGAGGAGCTTGCAATGAGCGGCGAAGGTGCTCAGATGACCAAAAGTACATTAGGGGCTTGCAATGAGCACCAAAAGAGCTCAGCGCGAGGCTCGCAATGAGCACCGAAGGTACCCAAAGGACTAAAAGCCTTACATTGTGTGTCAAACAGCATTCCCTGGCTTACAATTTTATGACCGTCATTTTTTGATGGGCAGTTCGCTAGTAATACCATGGTCATACTTGTTAAGCCATACACATATTCTCCAGCATTGCGTGATTTATTATATATAGTCCAGGATGTTATTTCTCATTGAATAGAAATCTCTCACAATAGTGAATACAGGCTAAGGACTAAGCTTTGGTTGTGTTATATGATTTGGAAAAAAAAGTATCTGTTTGATTACTTTGTATAATAACACCATAACATATTTCCATCATTGCGTTATGATGAACATTGACAGATATTCTACATTTTGCCCCATCAGGTTCTTTTACTCGTCAGTGTAGATCTGCTTCAAACAAAACCGGATTCCTCTGCGATGATAGAGTCACGTGTATAGCAGCATCAACACTTTGTGATGGGAAAGTGGACTGTGGCAATGGAGAAGATGAATCCACTCAATACTGTGGTCAGTAGACATGATTACGAATTAATTTAGTAGGCATCCCAATGTGATATAGAGTAATCAAGACCTTTTAGGGACATCAGATGAACCCAACGAAACCTAAGAAGACTTTGAAAACTTTGGAGTTTGACTAAGAGCATATTAAGCAGGAAAACAATTATACTGCTAGCTTTTATTTAAAAAAACAAAACAATGTTGATACCCTGGAGGAATCCATGATACTTGATGGAAGTTGTGTGTATGGGAGGAATATTACATTGCTGGAGAGCTGTTTTAGCTTTGAATGACGCACGTTGTCTGCTTCTGGGCCATAGAGGGGCAAGGGGTGTATGTCAGTTTCATTCTTATCCTATTATCAAACATTTCTCCCTGTTCTCTCCTCCTTCATCCCTCTCTCCTGATAACTGTAAAGATACACCATCATAATCCATCTTTCAGGATGTGATGTAACAAACATAAAATGGATTCCTGTACTCCTAAACAGAATTTTTCTTCCAAATTGTTATGCTAATGGCTTGCATCACTGCTAATGTTGCTGTTTGATGCATACTTAACAAACAAGTGTATTTTCTCTTGCACTGCAGTGGTCCTTTAACTGTGTCTCACTTGTACATAAGGCTTGGCTGGTACTTTGGTGATAGACTGTTCTTTTGGTGGGGTCAGACTGATCTACTAGGATATTTACACAATATGTGTTCTTTATTAATTGCATGAGTAACTTGAGTAAGATAACTACCAATAGAGCAGGCTCCAGTATTTAGCTTTGTTTGCTCTTAGTTCTCTTTTACGTTTGTGGGCCATTTTATAACTTGTCAAATGTTGATTGTTTATTAATCAGATGCATTTATGTTTAATTAACAAGATATTTTTGCACATACAGTTTTGCATTGTTTTTTTAGCATCAAATAAAACTGAAAAGTGAATGATTAAGTAACAGGTATTTATTTTAACCCATCAGGCAATTTACCCAACAGCCTGCCTGATAACTTGGTTTTCAGATGTGCCAACAGAAGATTGTGGACATACATTGACAAACTGTGTGACTCAAGAAATGACTGTGGGGATTGTTCTGATGAATCAGGTAAGATCCATATTGACTTTGTATAACATGGTTTTAACTATATACAGTGATCTGATTAAACCCATGAACACTTAGATATACTGAACTTATATACACTGGCATTGTGCAGAACATGGACCATGAGCACTAGGAAGGTGATAAACATGTGTCAGAAATATATTGAGGAGACTCTTGCTGCAGTATTTAAACATTTCAGCATTACAAAATTTTTCTTTGCATGAGAAAATAGTGTTGTAATGGTTGATAACTTTTTTTTCCTCGTCCAAACTGCTTTTGGGACAGGTTCAAGAACACTCCACTTTTTTTAGATGTATCATGTTCAACAACTAGAGGGGATTAACAGCTTTTTTTGATAGAGCATAATAAAGTCACTGGTGCAGTGCCCTGATTAGTTATACTTTGTTGCATAAGCAAGGATTAAAACAAACAAAAAGATGAATCCTTCCAAGAATTATTTTTCATGCAAGAAAAACATTGGTAATATTTAAATTTGTTATTCTAAGTTCAAATTTGTGATTTCAGTGTCCCTTTAAAGTTCCACTGTAATTAGTTGTTTTAATTATTTACGATTTGTTAAAAAAAACTGCTATTTAATGATTAATAATCCAATATTAAATTTACTTTGAAAGATTAGGGTATCAGTTGTGGTGATACCCTGATATGCCTCCATTATTATTGAACAATTACACTCATTTCACATGCCAGCAAGGTAATACTTAAGATCCTGCAAGCTCAACTCCAACAATATATGGACCAGGAACTACCAGATGTGCAAGCCAGGAAGAGCCACAAGAGATCAAATTGCAAATGTCCGCTGGATAATAGAGAAAGCCAGAGAGTTTCAAAAAAACATTTACTTCTGCTTCATAGACTAATGTAAAGCCTTTGACTGTGTGGATCACAACAAAATGTGGCATGTCCTTGAAGAGATGGGAGTACCAGATCATCTCATCCACCTCCTGAGGAATTTGTATCTGGACCAAGAAGCCACGATCAGAACCGAACATGGGACAACAGAATGGATCAAGATCGGAAGAGGAGTGTGACAAGGTTGTATATTGTCACCTTATTTATTCAACTATATGCAGAATACATCATGCGTAAGACTGGACTGGATGAATCGAAAGCCTAAATCAATGTTGGTGGAAGAAATATCAACAACCTCAGATACGCTAATGATACTACTCTGATGGATGAAAGTGAGGAGGAACTAAAGCACTTATTAATGCAGGTAAAAGAAGAGAGTGCAAAAGCTGGCCAGCTGCTCAATGTTAAAAAGACGAAGATCATGGCAAACAGCAATCTCACTTCTTGGAAAATAGAAGAAGTGGAGGCAGTGACAGATTTTATTTTCCTTGGATCCAAGATCTCTTCAGATGGAGACAGTAGCCATGAAATTAAAAGACATTTGCTTCTGGGGAGGAAAGCTATGGCAAATCTGGACAAGCTAGTAAAAAGTAAAGACATTACACTATCAACAAAGCTCTGCATAGTTCGAACTATGGTATTCCCAGTAGTAACTTACGGATGTGAGAGCTGGACCATAAAGAAGTCTGAGCGCCGTAGAATTGACGCCTTCGAATTGTGGTGTTGGTGAAAACTGCTTAGAATCACTTGGACTGCAAGAATATCCAATAAATCAGTACTTCAGGAAATCAAGACAAACTGTTTACTAAAAGGTATAATCATGAGGCTGAAGCTCAAATATTTTGGCCATATTATGAGACGGCAGGATTCCCTAGAAAAGACCCTGATGCTGGAAACATTGAAAGCACAAGAAGAAGGGGACGACTGAGGCGGAGATAGATAGATGAGGTCACTGAAGCAATGAACATGAACTTGATGGAGCTCAGAGGGGCAGTGACTGAGAGATGCACCTGGCGTTCTGCCCGCCATAGAGTCATGGAGAGTCGGACACGACTGAACATCTAAACAACATGATAAGGTTAACAAGGGGAAAGGAAGGTGGGTTTCGCAGACAGATAAGTCAAAAGTATTTTAAGAGCAATCAGATTAGATAAGAGAGCAAGTAATCAGAAATATGTTGCAAATTTCAAAATAGTATTAATTGCTACTTAAAGATTTTAATGTCAGTGCACTTCACAATTATAAGGATTAGTCACACAAAGAAAAAAATAGATGTGAATTTTGTTGCACTCTGAGGCTCTATTAAAGGGACTCTGTCACCTCAACAGGAGATTTATTTGATTTTAAAGAACATTAAAATTGTGTTATACATTGTACTAGCACTTTTTCTCTACAGTAAATGATTTCTGAAATATTTAAAATTGATTTTGCTGCTCCTGTGTGCTAATGTGCTTAGAGTGCTTGATTAGGGTTGGAGAGGGGGTCTGACTGCCAGATAACATTGCAGGTCTTTATTTTGGCCACTTACGAGGGACAAGCAGACTGTAATCCTAATAGCACATCAGAGCAGCTAATCAATATGTGTAAGCTGCTCATTTGCATATAAATACAGCAACAATAACATGAAGTTTCCCAGGATGGATTCACTTTAGAAGAAAAGGATAACACAACATACAACCAGTTTGTCATGCTCTTTAAGACTAACCTAAAACAATACTCTTGGACAATTGTAGGTTAGCATTTGTGAGATATGCAACAAACAAACTAGATTAGCAACTATGTAAGTCATGGACATAACAACATTTGTAGAAAAAAATCTTTATTTTGACAGACACGGCTTGTGCATGGAAGCTGCCATGACAATAATATCTCTTTTTCAAGGCACGGAGGGTGGTTACAAAGCAGAGCAAGTAAGATATGCAAGTATACATGAAAGTTTCCTTTACTAAGCCCACGGGGTGGAGGGGGAAGGTTCAATGTTGAAATGATATCCAAATCTCCAAATCGGTGAACAAATTCCCAACCTTCCTCCATCCACTTTTGACTAGATAATAAAAATTACATAAGAACATTTACTCATTCTCCAAGCCAGTTGGAAGTGTGAAAGATGCAAACCTGGCATCTCTCAGCCACAAGCAGTGTATAATTACATATAGATTTTACCTAAAGTTACGTTCATGCTCATGACTAACACACCTGCTAATGTTGCTCATTTGTTACAGTCTTCAGGAACATCTGAAGTTCTTCCCACTCTACAGTGGTCCTTTAAGCAGCAGGAATCTACAGAAATATTCTATACATGAGCTACTGGGGGCAGACATTTACATGGACTGTTTGGAAGGTTTCAGTGAGCAAAAAATATCTTTTAACAACCTGTTAAGAAAATAATCTTTATATATGCAAATTAGGACTTTTGTAAGTTGTTTTAATAGTAAAAACATGGAACCCTCCATGTCCCTTTAAGATAGTTGGTAATTCCTTTCAGGCATTTCTACCTTCCCAATGACAAATCTCTAACATTTCTTTTTTTTGCAGTCCTTCGCTGTCCTATCTGCCCTGGATGGAGGTGCAACACCGTGTTCTTTGCCGATTGTGACTGTATACCAAAGTTCCGCTGTAATGATACAATTCAGGACTGTACAGACTGGAGTGATGAAAAATCATGTTAGTATCTCTGCTAGGTGTAGAATAAAGTCTGTTTTGCTGAACACGGATTAATCCTTTCACATACGAATATACTTAACGGTCCACTGAAAGCGTATTTTTTCACATAATCACATATACTAGTTGTCAAACTGCGAGACGTCGTCCGGCTTTGCGTGGTGCGTACGAGTTAGGCGATGAGCAGCCAAAGGCTGCGAGCCTCAGGAAGCGAGGCGAGCCATTAACATGTAGCACTTAGGCGATGAGCACCGAAGGCACTCATCACTACGAGCCTCGCGAAGCGAGGTGAGCCGTTATTGCGTAGCAAAAATACGAGGTTAACGGCCGAACATCCATAAAACACAAAAGGAAAATAAAATAAGGAAATTACAACAAAAACATCACACACAGCACGGGGGAACAGCCACGATGAGGGATGACTTTTGTCACTTGACAATCGCCTAAGCGAGAAAAAAAATAATCACAAAAAAAAATTTAAACGGGGCCACACGACCCTGGGCCACGCAAAACACTACCAAATGCGTAGGACTTTCACACAGGAACGAACAAGCTACAAAATACAGTATTACAAATGATGTAAAATGCTCGCGAGCCGCATAACACATTAATAACATTACGAATCTACAATGGCACTTTACACAACTAAACCAATGGTTTTCCCTCCCGCACGCAGCCTATTTCTAATACACAGTTGAGACATTCATTACACTTTATCATCAGGGCACCAACACTCAAACTGTTCATTGTATGCTGCCAGAAAATACAGATTGTTAGCTCTTCAGGCTATTGATTGCTGGATATATTAATTACAAATATGTAAAGTATATTAATTTATTCAAGAACTAATTAATTCATTATTAGTTAACTAAATATAGATAAATATATATCTCTCGTTCTGATGAGTGACGAAGGTGCTCAGAAGAGCAAAAGTAGACGAGAGGAGAGGCTCGCAATGAGCGCCGAAGGTCCTCAGAGTACAAAAAGTTTTACATTGTGTGTCAAACAGCATTCCCATGGCTTCAAATTTTATTGCCCCGTCATGTTTGACGGGCTAGTCGCTAGTAAGTATATAATTAGCATACATATTCTTTTCATATAAATCTAATTTAATATTTAGTATAAAACACTTTAAAAAAAACTTGTCTGGTAAGTAGCAAAAAGTTTTAGAAAGTGAATACAAATATTAGGTTCAAATAATTGCTTATATTCAGTTATATTTACTGGAGGCAGACATTGTTTATTTCCTTAATTTGATATGGTACCTTGTTGAGATATCCATCCAGTTCCAGGGAAAGTTTTATCACAATGATTTGGGTTTTTACAACAGAATTGTCTTACTAATGGAGTGCATCTTATCACTGAATTAACTTGTGATAAATCATGAATACAAATGGTCATCTGCAATAATTATTTTTAATATCTAAAAACATTGGAGTAAAAAAAGCTGATAACCGACTTGCTGAAGGGACCATAGATTTCAAGCTCCTTCTAAATGCTTATATACTTTCTTCACATCAACCATATTATTTTCCTTTGGGATTAGTAGGTCTAAAGAAGCCAAGGGATTTGTTGTTGTAGCATAGGAATTTGTAGGGAGCCTGTAATATTCATGCTCATGTCTCACACAGCTGCTAATTTTATTATTTTGTAAACTTGCCACTAATGTTGTTCAATTGTTAAGTTTATTCACCTAGGTTCAATGCAATGTTTGATGATATAGATTAACATTTATGAATTCTGTCCCTTTATTTAGCACAACGTATTAACTTCCTATGATCATTGTGTGTAATTTCATTTGTTTATGTTAGTGTATTTAGATAAGGGTTTCTTGTGAATTCCCAAAGATCAGTCTGTCCAATATACATCCTAATGCATTGCATTCTCCAAGCTGGCTTGTTTAAATAAGAAAGGAGCTGTATTGAGAACCTGTATTGATTGTTTTTTCTTTCGGTATCCTGAGTTGGTAAGAGACAATCTGTATTGGATGTTTTCCAACAACATTTGGGGTCTCGTCTGGGCTTGGCAATAACACCCTAGGTGATCCAGCTGATCTCAGCTCCTACACACTGGCAGCCTGTAGCCAACTAAAAAGGTATTTCTGCTAATAAGGGTTAGTTAGTGTGTGGAAGCTGGAAAACAATACTGAGATTACCTAAGAGGTGAATACCGAGTCTCAATTTGGCTATAATAAGATTCTGTGTCAGGTTACACTCAGGTGATCAATCTATATTTGAATTAAGGAAATTTGATTATGGAAACTATATGAACTTAGAATCGTAAAGGGTGGTGCTAGGGAACAAATTTATTAGGAGGCCGGTATACATGTGCTCCAGATCAGCAAGATAAAAAAACACCTGAAGTATTGTTGTATTTATGCACTATGCTGAGTTTAGGAATATTGCTAATTGGCAGAACCTTTTTGAGAGCAGAGCTGTAGAAGTCAGGGTCAATAAATTGTAACTCTGAAATAAGAAACGTGCCACTTATACAGTAGATTGGATGGAAGTTACAATTCTTGGAATCTGAGGAAAGGCATGTAGGTGGTTAACAAGACAGGTTCTCTGAAATTATTATAATTAATCACCGCTGCTAATTTCTTCTTTTTTTCAGAATGATTCTGTAAATGCTAGATTTTTCTTGTGTAAAATTGTCTGCTTTTTGCTAACCAAGGAACGATTAACAAATTTGGAATGAGAAAAGGTAGTGTAAGAGTTTGTTATTACCTCATATTGCTTCTGGCTGGTTTGCTTGTGTTTTGCCGAATAGTTAGTATTATCTAAGAAAGAGAAGTGACCTTGGTATTTAGAAGCAAAGCAAAGAATGTTTTCTGGCAAAATATCAATGACAAGAAGAAAAACGCTGCCTTTTTTGATTTTGTTTAAAAGCATATTTAAGGTGGTTGTAAATTAGATGTTTATTTTGCAATCAGTGAAGTGATTGGTATATATTCTTAACTTTAGTTTATATTTTTTCATTGTCCTGGAAAATGAATTATGATGTGCATTGTTACTGTTGTGGCTTAGATGCATGAATGTTTTTATGTTATAAATGCGCCCTAACTTTGCTAAGTATTTTATTTTCTGAACAGTGTCAATGGTCTTTTTAAGTCGACAGTGAAAGGATCTTTTTGTGTCTTAAAGGGAGGGCACCTTGGTCAAACTTTATAGTTGGTGCTGTCTGTATTAATTTAAAAATAGATTATTAGAAAAACACCAGATTCAAACCCTGGCATAAATGTCGTTTATGTGAATACATTTTTTACATGAGTAGTGGGAGATAGATAAGAGTCCTTGCCAAGCTCCATGAGGGTTCACTGGGTAGGATTCCTGAAAATCTTTACCATTTACCTGCTGTAGTAAAACAGGAACTAAGAAATAGGTTAGACATGTTTTCCATGAGCCACTCTGACATAAGTGGATAGTCAAGATGTCCCTGTTTTTTGGTATACCAGATTTTTAGATAGCAAGTGGGCTACTACACAGATAATGGATCGTACATTACACCTGTATAAGCATAAAATGTTTCAACACAAGCACATGGAATCTAGCTGTGATGGACATAGATAGTAGAATCCCATCAGATTTGAGAGTATGAAACTTGGCTAAAACCCTCATCTCTCTTTTAAAAATATATTGAATAAGGTAATAATGTCAAGAATTGACAAAATGACTGACAGGATGAAAAGTAAGGATGACAAAGAGAATGGTAATAAAAGTATGTTACAGTATATGATTCAGAAATACCCAGAATTGGAAAAAGCATTAGAAGATTGTTGTGAGAAATGAGAGAAATGTACATGTGGATGCCTTATGCCTTGGCCGAAGGGAGGTGCATGGAATTTGTTGATCACATATATAGTTGTCAGTGTTAGGAGCGCTTGGATGTTGGTCACGCTGTAGCGTCCTCCTCCCCACGGCTCATCCTCCTCCCCAAGGTTAAACCTCCTCGCCAAGGCTCCTCACCCCGACGGGGGCTGCAATGAGTGTCTCTGACGCTTATTGCGTGGCCCTCAGGGCTCTCATCACCCCCAGCTGTAATGAGCACCATAGGCGCTCATCGCGAGGCCCACTGTGTCTTCTCCCTCCTTCCCCCTTTCCCTCCTCCTCCCCCCCCTTATCCTCCTTCTCCCTTTCCCATCTCTAATTACCGCCTCCTCTCCCTCAAATTACCTCCCTATCCCGTTTCCCCTCTCTTACTGCGATCCGATGAGCTCCTGGCACTCTGTCCCCTGCTGTGCTTCTTCCGGCTGTGTTGGACCGGCATATGCTAATGACATGACGTCACATGCGCGTCACGTCATTAGCATATGCCGGTCGGACACAGCCAGAAGAAGCGATGCAGGGGAGACAACAGCAGGAGCTCATAGGATCACAGTAAGAGAGTGGAAAGGACATAGGGAGGTAATTGGAGAGGGGGAAAGGGAGATGGAGGATAAGGGGGAGGAGGAGGATAAGGGAGGGAAAGGGGGGGAGAGACTTAGGGGAGGGAAAGAGACACAGAGGAGGGAGAGGGGGGAAGAGACACAGGGGAGGGAGAGGGGGGAAAAGAGACAAAGGGGAGGGAGAGGGGGGAAAGAGACTCAGGGGAGGGGGAGGAGACACAGGGGAGGGGGAAGAGACACAGGGGAGGGGGAAGAGACACAGGGGAGGGAGAGGGGGAAGAGACACGGGGGTGGGGGAACAGACACCGGGGAGGGAGGGGTGAAGAGACACAGGGGAGGGAGACTGGGGAAAGAGAAAGGAGGGAGGTGGGAGAAACACAGGGGAGGGAGAGGGGGGAAAAGGAGGCACAAGAGAGGGGGAAGAAGACACAAAGGAGGGAGAGGACGGGGGAAGGCGACACAAGGGAGGGAGAGGGGGAAATGAGACGCAGGAAGGGAGAGGAGGGGGAAAAGGAGACACAAGGGAGGGAGAGGAGGGGGGAAAAGAGGCACAAGGAAGGGAGAGGAGGAGGGAAATGAGACACAGGGGAGGAAGTAGACATGGGGAGAAGGGACTCATTGCGAGCCACGCAATGAGTGCCAAAAGCGCTCAGCGCAGGGCTCGCGATGAGCGCCGAAGGTGCTCACATTGGGTGGCAAACAGAGTTGCCAGGCTTAAAATTGTATTCCCGTCATTGTTGACAGACAAGTAGCTAATGTTAGATAATATTGAGTCTGATATGATTATGAAGGGAGGTAAAATTAAAAAGAAAGATTATGATGTGATGAAGGATTGATTTGATAAATGGAAAGCTGAATAAGAACAACGAAGGGAACATGAATTGACAGATAGTCTCAGTGCTCCTCCCCAAACTTCCCTCTAACCCTAAAAGAGAGGAAAATGCTAATCAAAAGAAGGATGAAAAAAGAGATTGAGGAGATATTTATTAAAGATTTAACTAATATGGGACGATAGTAACCACAGCATGGAAAGGAAGAAGAAATGTTGAAAAAGAGTAAAAGTAAAAATGATGACAGTGTTGTAGAGATAGATGATCAGGACCAAGCAAGGCAAGGAGAAGAGGCAGCCATAGCAGCAGGGTTTTTACATTTAGAGTTAGACCATCAAAAACTATGATTTTCACACTGAGGAAAATAAGCAAAATTGAGAGAAAGAACAGAATGTGTTAATGAGAGAAAGTAGCTTAAGGACGGGCCATTCAATGTTAAAAAGTGTATTTATCCAACTAGGCAGAAATCCAAGGAACATAGGGAGAGACAAAAAATACTCAGGCAGAAAGATGGTGAGAATTATTGGTGAGAAAGTGGTAGAGATGAGATGGTAAATCTTATAAACTGGTCAAAGCATTTACTTCAGTGCCCTATAAGAGAGGTAGATAATAAGCTATTTTCTTACAGATGAACCACACACAATTATAATAAAACCCTTACATATTTATCCCAATAAGGGACATTGATAATTTGAGAGGCAAGTTTCATGCCATAAACTCTTTACTGATATTGCCAACTTACACAGATAGCTTTGGTAGACGTCTATACAAAGATGGTGCAGGGCTTGCAAACAAGATGTAAAGGCAAGTAGTTGAATAGATTGTATGAACCTGGTTATAACTCCCAGCTTGTGTGTTTGTTGCTTATTAAATGTTCTCACATAAAGTACTATAGTGGACCTCTTTAATAGATTGGGAGATAGTTTACAAGTTTGTAATCTGCATGTCATAAACTTACAAACCAGTTGTATTTGGTCAAATTGTGAAGAATACAACCAACTGTATATAGTATGATAAAACAGAGCACTTAGTTACAAATAAATCACATCTAAAGTACCCATCTGTTTGCTATAAAATATTTTATTTTTTATTTTGCTTTTATTCCTTCATTTCAATTATAGGTTAAAAATAAATATTGGTGCATTTTTATACTAAGTTTAAATATCAAATGTCATTTAATAAATAATCTTACCCCAGAGAAATTATATGAATACCATAATATTTAATAATATTTAATCCTCATTAAGGTGACTTTTGGAAGGCTATGTGCATATATTATCCTGACCAAAAGATCTGACTTCTCTAACCAAGTTGGTTACAATTAAACACACAGGGACTCATTCAAATGCCATTTGGCCAATTGAATAGGGCTCTATATAAGCACATAGCATATATTTTTTACAGAAGTTTTTAGTGAAGACCTTGCTTTTGGATAGAAGTTCACTAACTAAAAACTTCTGTAAAAAAAATTGCTATGTGCTTATATAAAGCCCTATTCGATTGGCCAAATCCCAATTGAATGAGGCCCATGGTGTGGAGATTTTTGCAGATTATTTAGGATCCCACGTGTGATCACTCCACTGACCTGCAACACGTATACATTATGACACGTGACTATATTATACCAAAGGTATTATGAGGTAGAATCGATAATTTTGATACAATTCTAAAAAGGATAATTAGATGTTATATTGAAATAAGGGGGCTGCATGGTGTTGATATTGATCCATATATATGTAAAATGATATCCCTTTTATCTGCCCAGTTTTGGTAACCGGCATCTCTTACCCAAGACGTATTAATGCTTGAGTACCTAATAGTGACCGGTTTAATTTGTTTTTATTAATATTTGTAGCATTATAAAAGGAGTAAACTACACTTCAATCACACTATTATGTAGAGACACGGGTACTTGTTCCAAAGACATAATTATTTTTAAAGGTTTTAATAATAGCAACCAACCAGGTCCAATATTTTATGGGTAATATTAAGCACATTAGGATGGCCAGAATTATCAGCCAACCTAAAATATTATGGTATTGTTTTTGTTTTTTTAGTAATTTTTTTGCCAAGATTATTTTTTTATTCTTTTTTTTTAGCTATAGTTATGAAACTTGAAGGACAATAAAATAGGTTGTCACTTTTCTCTGTCAAAATACATTTGATATCATCATTTGGAGAAGTGATAGAAGACGTTAGCAAGTGAAATATTTGGTTTAATATGGTAGCACAACTTTTGGGCGCACGAGATTTGCGCGCTGTAATGTGGACGCACACAAAGGCTGATAAATGCGTGCACCCACACCAGCGCGGCAGTACAGCACTCTGCACTTAACCTCTCCTCCCCCTCCTTCTCCCGCTCTCCAACTCTGAATAATCACCCTCTCCCAAGTACGCACCCCCCCCAATATTCACTCTCCTTAGTAGTCACCCTGTCTTCCCCAGTACTAACCCTCTCCCCATTTCACCCTCCCCGATACTTAACTTCTTTCCCCAGCTCTCCCTCCTTCCCTCAGTACTCACCCTCTCTCCCCAGCTCTCCCTCCTTCCCTCAGTACTCACCCTCTCTCCCAGCTCTCCCTCCTTCCCTCAGTACTCACCCTCTCTCTCTCCCCACTACTCACTCTCTATCTCCCCCTAGATCCCACCTTCTAACCGCAGGTCTATCTCCCCAGTACTCACCCTCTCTCCCCAGCTCTCCCTCCTTCCCTCAGTACTCACCCCCTCTCTCTCCCCACTACTCACTCTCTATCTCCCCCCAGTACTCACCCTCTCTCCCCAGCTCTCTCTCTCCCCAGTACTCACTCAGCAACTCCCCCTAGATCACCCCTTCTAACCATAGGTCTCTCTCCCCACTACTCACTCTGTATATTCCCCAAGATCCCACCTTCTAACCGCAGGTCTATCTCCCCAGTACTCATCATCTCTCCCCAGCTCTCTCTCTCCCCACTACATCTCCCCCTAGTTCCCACCCTCTAACCGCAGGTCTATCTCCCCAGTACTCATCATCTCTCCCCAGCTCTCTCTCTCCCCACTACATCTCCCCCTAGTTCCCACCCTCTAACCGCAGGTCTATCTCCCCAGTACTCATCATCTCTCCCCAGCTCTCTCTCTCCCCACTACATCTCCCCCTAGTTCCCACCCTCTAACCGCAGGTCTATCTCCCCAGTACTCATCATCTCTCCCCAGCTCTCTCTCTCCCCACTACATCTCCCCCTAGTTCCCACCCTCTAACCGCAGGTCTCTCTCCCCAGTACTCACCCTCTCTCCCCAGCTCTCCCTCCTTCCCTCAGTACTCACTCTGTATCTCCCCCTAGATCACCCCTTCTAACCGCAGGTCTCTCTCCCCAGTACTCACCCTCTCTCCCCAGCTCTCTCCCCAGCTCTCCCTCCTTGCCTCAGTACTCACTCTGTATCCCCCCCTAGATCACCCCTTCTAACCGCAGGTCTCTCTCCCCAGTACTCACCCTCTCTCCCCAGCTCTCTCCCCAGCTCTCCCTCCTTGCCTCAGTACTCACTCTGTATCCCCCCCTAGATCACCCCTTCTAACCGCAGGTCTCTCTTCCCAGTACTCACCCTCTCTCCTCAGTTCTAAATGCGCTGGTGTGGATGCGCGCATTTGTTGGCGTGCACATGACGTTGCGCAAGTCACGTGCGCCAAAAAGTCGGGGTGTCGCTTAATATAAATCATCAGTAAAATAAATAGTAATTTCTTCACTAGTATACTACCTGTGACAGGATAGATTAAAAAGTGCTTTAATCACTTTAGAGACATAATATAGTAATATTAGACACTGTTCTAATGACAACCTTGCTGCCTTAGCAGAAATGTTGCTTATGCATTTTATATCACATATTATAATTGTCTAACTTGCGTACGACTTTGCGATGAGCGCCGCAGGCGCTCATTGCCCGGCGAGCCTCGCACAGCAAGGCGAGCCGTTAAACCGCTGTGTTGCGTAGTTCGTACGACTTAGCGATTAAATCGTAGCACTTTGGCAATGAGCGCCACAGGCGCTCATTGCAGGCGAGCCTCGCATAGCGAGGAGAGCCGTTAAACCGTAGCACTTAGATAAAAATACGAGATGAAAAAAATTACGAGACAAGCGGCGGAACTAAAACAATAAAAAAAACACTAAATAATAAAATAAAGGTCACTTACAGCATGGGGCACCAGGCAGGACGTCTGGAAGTGAGTTGGAACTCCAATTTACATCGATTTAGCCGAGTTACAAAGATCGAAAATCGGCTAAGTGAGAAAAAAATGGCCGCCGAAAAAAATGAAAACGAGGCTATACTACTACGAACTGCGTAAAACACAGCCACAGACGTATGTGTTTGAAAAACACTGAGATAAAGGATGCGGATTAACCGCGCAATGAGTAAAAAGACAGTAGCGAGTACATTTTACGAAACGCAATTACAGATTTACGCATTAACACAGATTTAACGCCTTTGTCTCGCGCAACATCGGATTTACCGCCTAAACCAACGCATTTGATGAAATATAAGTTGAAAGTTACAAAAATAAAAATTTCAAAAAAATAAATTTGGAATTATTTTAAGAAAAAAAAAAACGACAAATGTAGCGTCATGTTGTGTGGCAAACAAATTTCACAACATTTAATTTTTATTGACCGTCATTTGACCGTTTGACCATATTTACTGTTAAAACGTAGTACTTTTGCAGGCTTAGCGATGAGCGCCGCAGGCGATCATCGCCCGGCGAGCCTCGCACAGCGAGGCGAGCTTTTAAACCGTAGCACTTCGGCAATGAGCGCCGCAGAAAAAATGGCGGACGAACAAAACGAAAATGAGGCTACAGCACTATAACCACGGAAAACACGTACCGATAATCCGCTAAGACCTATACCACACATTATCCGCCATTTTAGGATAATGCGGAAGTACACAGCTACGTTAACGGTTTGGTCTCGCGCACGCACACTATTACACAGCACACGTTCATCACGCTTACACAGCACCTCCACATCACTAATGCTGCGGCAACATCAACACAGATTGCCAGCTCTTCAACACAATGCATAAAAATACATAAATTCATTTATTAATTTGAATTATATATTTTAGTAGTACACAGAAAACAACATTAGCTACCTTACAATTCCATATGTATATTAATAACTAAACAACTTTTAAAACATACACATCTGATTGCCGTCAATTTTTGACGGGCAATACGCTAGTATCCACATATTTTACTAGCTTTGAGATAAATTATATTAACTTGATTTCATTATGCTTTGTATTATATTCGGATCTATCCCTCTTTGCCGGCACATTTCTTCTGCAGCACAGACAGCTGCAGTTACAGGTGTGAGTTTTCAGGGCACCAATCAAGTTCCGTGGAAGGCAAATAACTATTTTTCCCTCCGACGTGGCGCAATTCGACGTCGCTGAATCGACAGCGAGGCCATCGCTATGTTCAGCGCAGGCACTCTGCCCCCCAGTGCCTCGGCCCCGCCTCTCATAGCTCAAGGCCTCTTCTGTCGGAGCGCCTTGTGTGCTAAAATCGGCAGCGCCATCTGTTGGCCGGTGGCAGAACTGCAGCTAGATTTTGCGATGTTGAAGAGGGAAAGGACCTTATATTCTGATATATACAATCTCTTGTTAATCAGAGTTGTGCATATGTAAAAATTCAAGTTGCAGTTAGGGAGGATTATAAATGAAAATTGGTAAACCTATGGCACAACTGAAGATATTAATCATGGCAATCTTACTATTAATCACATGCATCCTCTTAATGCTCATTATGAACAATAAAACAGGTATAAGGAGAGATTATCTCCATGATATAGTCATGGGTGGTTAGTTGGCTGGTGTTCGGAGGACATTGCTTGGGGCTATGTTATCTATACTTGCCATTTTGTCTCTTTTCCTGCTCTATCTAGTTGCACTTACATTGATATGACAGATTGGAAACATAATTTATGCCATGCCCTGGTCAATGTGTGTAGATACTTGCACTAGATTGAGTCTAGTGCAGTCACTGTAGCGAAATGCCTTGTCTGGTATGTGCACACTCATTTTGCAAATTATGTCATGACTTAAGTGTGTAAAATGCTATTAATAAATATCTTGGGTCTATCACCCCCAATCAAATGGTATGGTTGAAAGAGAGAATGGTATTCTTAAAACAAAACATGCAAGCTTGTCTAAACAAACAGGGAAAAACTGGGTTCACCACTAGCACTTATGAGTATGACAAAATCTTCTAATCGTATTACTCATTCGACCCCTCATGAGATATTAACAGGTCACCTATGCCAACACCTACCAGTAGGCCTCCATTTGCATATCCACATGTTGATATCTTGATTGATGAACTGAATATATATTTAAAGTACTTGTTACTTCAACAGGTCCACGGATATAGGCTAAGACTATCATATCATCTACCCCAGTGGATTCCAGCTTGAAAATCTCTCCTGGTGATTTTATCTACATTAAAGTTTTCAAGAGTAAGTGGAATTTCTCTGAAAAGAGAAGGACCTTTCCAGGTAATTCTTGCTACACCTACTGCAGTTAAAGTAGCAGAGAAACGTTATTGGATCCATTATTTCCACTGCACTCCTTGTCAATAGAATGATCAGACAAACCTCTCACAGGCCACAGTTTAAACCTCCAATTCCTGAATGGCGTACAACAGTCCAATGGATTGGTTTTCTGGCGACGGTTGGCATTCTAATAATTGGTACTCTACTTACAATGTATGCCATGGGGATATACATCCACTCCACTGAACTTCCACAACACACTTTTTTCAGTAAAAATAGGGAAGCTATATCTCCTCAGCTTGACAACACTATTTGGCATGATAATAAGTTCTTGCATGTAGTAATTATGCCCACTCTTAAATGATGCATTTGCTCTCATATTGCTGGTTCCGATACTACTGATATGCCCTATACCGCTATTACTTATGAGAATACCACTGCTCCAAACACATGCTTTTTACAAATGGGTTGCTATTGCCACCTATGGTTCTTTTTTTAAACAGAATCTTGATTGTACTTGGCGACTTGTGCAGACTACGAATTTCCCTGGATATAAACGTCTTAAAGCAGTAGGTCTGGTACAGTTGTAGACCAATCAACCTGTACCAACATGTCTAACTTTATAAACAAACTTTAATGTACAACTCTACAACAATACTTGACCTAGTTACTTTGCCTTTCTGGTCCTGGAGCAGACTATATCCCAATTTACCTCTCTAAATGGAGCACTTGTTACAATAGAAATAAGAAAGTAATCAAGTGTACACCTGCAAAATTAAAGATCTCACTGTTCACCAATACCCCACCTACACGATACAGAATCTGCTATATGGGTGGCAAATGGGCTCACCGTCAGCTACCCCCCAATTGGGTTGGTACCTGTTATTTGGGTGCTGTTGTCCGTGCAATTTACAATACTACCATATGGTCAACCCCAAAATGTTATATCTAAATGTAACAGATAAAATGAAAATACTTAGGAGTACTGGTTCTTATGTGGGCATTATATTTACAAATGGCGGTGTATTGTGTTTTAGACCTTATTGATATACTTGCTAATCTTCTTGATGTGGAGTTAAACAGGACTGAGGATGCTATTGAGAAACTAAGTCATGAACAGGATAGTTTTGCAAGGCATGATTGCCTTACCAAACAGGATTGCTCTTGATTACATCCTACCAGCAAATGGGGGTGATGTGCTCTTGTTGGCAGAGAAAGTTACCCCTATATAGATGAACATCATAATGCAATCCAAACTTTGGATGAAATGACTGAGATTCAACATCCTATCCAGATGCTCTCTTCTACCTTGCCTGGACTTTTTCTGCTGCTGAACATGGCCAAAAAACAAACTTTAGCGTGTTGTAGCTATTTTTATTTGCTTAGGTCTCCTTATCAACTGTGTTGGGGGAACATCACATGGAACACAGACCATTAATGGGAGACAAGTTCCTTATAGAGTCCATTTCAAATGGAGACCAGCTTTTTAATTTTTTTCATTTTTAGGTTTGCAAGGTTTAACAGCCATCAAGTATGCACCCTAGTATAATAGTGTTTGGGAGGTGGGGTTACTGTAGAGGTATGGAAACTCCATATTGTTTTAAAATGTAATATTGTGTACATCTAACCTTTAACATAGCTCCCTCAACACAAAATGTTAATTTCTACCAAATGTAACATTTATATATCCTGATGATAGGCCGCTTTGAAATTTACAAAATATTGACCTCACTAAACCGGTCTCAAATGTATTTGTCTGGTGCAAAAGATACTCAATGTTTTTACTAATTCTGCACATTTCAATCTCTTGCATTAGCTTCACATGTTGCATTCTCCAAGCTGGCCTGTTTAAATAAAAAAAGAGAATTTCATTGAGAACCTGGAAGTGTTTTTTTCTATATTTTCCACAACATGCATTCATTTGTTGAGACTCATCACAACTTGAGCAAATAGTTCAGAGGGAACTATTTGCATGAAGTTTCCTGGCACACTATGCATAAAGCCTTTTTTGTGAAGATAAAACACTATAGCCACCTGTATATTCTCAGGGCAACACCAACAGCTAGGAAATTAGGGTTTCTCTACCTGAGTAGAGGTGACTCATTCAAAGTCATGGAGTAAGACACCGGCATCTGTAATTGAATGCAGGCATGTTATCTCCTGAGCACATTAGTGGGAGAACTGCCATAGAGCATAATTAAAATTGACATAGAGCATTTAAGACTGTGCCAATGTCTTCATTACAGAACGGTCAATATTAGTGTTATTTACCCGAGTTTATTGCATTATAGCAGGATCTTCATTTAAATTCTAATATTGCTGTGTGTGTATCTTAGGATAATACAAAGGAGCAATGCCTTAATCAATGACTTCTCAAAATTGTATGAAATAGAATGAGAAGACATCATGAACAAGCTTTAGCAATGTCATGGAGTTGCTCGGGTCATTTTTATGTAATGCACTATAATGTCAGAGACTAGGTATATAAATTCTTGGCTGGAGCCAGAAAGCAATCAAATATGCTATGCCAGCGCATTGTGTATGCGTTTTAATCTAAGGTTCGTTTATGCAAGTTTTAATGAGTTTTCTACAACTTGAGATAACCTGATGAACACTAACAGCACTAAAGAAGGCAAATTAATACTCCTAAAAGATTACATTTAAGGCTTTATTCTTACAAATATTAGGTCATTACATAACTTATTTATGTTGCAGTAGTTCAAATACTTCCACTGAAATGTAAAGGAGGACAGTGTTAGGTGTTTGAAACAAAAAATACTAAAATCAAGCCATTTTAAATGCTTGAAATTAACAACAACAAAAAATGAAAGCAGTGACATTTTGAATAGATTTGATTATTAATATCTTTCATTTAAAAAGGAACTTCCCCCAAAAGTGGCCAGTATGGGTTTATGCCGACAAGGTTCCTTTATGCCTGTATAGAATAAATGCAGATATTTGATAGTTTTCTGAAAACAACTCCGTAAAACAATATTTTAGCATGACTTTTATTGTGTTATAACAATATTTAATTCCAGGATTGAGAGTTAACGAAGCTGTAAAGGGAAGTGATCTGCTTGGAAGCAGTAACTGAAGAGCTGTTATAATGGAAGGGTTTGGAAACCATGGATCAATCTCATATGGTCAAAAAAAACAAACAAAAAAAAAAAGAGAATGCAGTCACAATATAAAATAGCAGCTCTGTTCAAGCTCTTTAGGTCTTCAGTGGTTTAAATTATTCAGACCGCCTCGTTCTTTGAAGCTTCGTCAAAGTTCTCAACAAGATCTGTAAAGGGAAGAGAAAAAAAAAACTCAGTAATTAAGTGCTGCATTAATTTACAGCCAAAATATATCAGTTTACATTGCCCAAGATTTACACTGGTTTGTAAATACATTAGTTGCATGTACAAAATGTCATATTTACTGCCTCGCATGTAGTTTTTGCTATCCTTTAATTCCCATAGTACGCTTCCCCGCCAATAGTCCATCTTGCCAAGAATGGAAAGGTAATAAACCCTGATTGACCATCACAAGAATCCCATCTACACACACACTCGTATTTTTGGTTCAACACCAAATCACTGATACCCTCAGTTTACAAAAAAAGTAAACAATGAAATAAATAAAAAATAAGGAAGGAGTTCCTTTCAAGTGCAGGAAAAACCAGAATCTGACCACTAAACTAGTTAACAAGAAAATAAAGAGCTATAGCATGCTTCCATTCACAAGAACATCTTACAAATCCACATGTCCCTTTAACATGGGCAGATATGTACGTTTTATTAACAGTAAATTAGTCTGAAAAACTGATCACATAAACAAACTTGCACATCTCTGCCTTACTAGATCTAAGAGATCTTATGAGACACGATTAACTTTAAAGGAATCAGATGCTGTACAAGCATATTGAAAAAAGTAAAGAATGGTTAGGTAAGCATTTTACAAGTATTAACAGATAACTTGTCAAGTACAAAACACAGCACTGGGGGTGGAGGCAACATCTGCTAGCATTGACAGTGAGGAAAAAAAAAGTCCTACCTGGAACTTCATCATCCTCTTCCTCTGCGGTGGCAAGTGGTGCTTTCACATCCAAAGCTGGAATAGAGAATTATGAGATTAAAAAACTGAACCCAAGCACATTTCTTCCATTCAGTTTAGTAATAAACACACACTGGCCATCCTTACACTTCCCCTTTTTGAATATTAAACTGAAATAGTTTTTATGTATTTATCACACAGCAAGCAGACTGCAAATATATATATGTTTTCTTAAAACAAATACAGTAGACTCACAGTACCCACAGGGATTGGTAGACGCCCGATAAATTTAGTTTTTGGTTGCTTGAGAGATGCTATTAAAGCCCTAGATTAGCTGCACATAGGATGCTCTGCTAAGTAGATTTGTCAGTGAGGGCTGTTCTAGCAGCAGCAGCTTTCACTCCTCACTTACACACAGGTACGTTCATTTAAAGTACAGTATCTAATTTTTTTTTCTGGTTGCTTTAGTCTACTGTATATAAAAGTTTGTTTACATTATTCTTAAAGGGCATATATGTTGCATTACACCCCCCCCCCCCCCCAAGGTGAATTAATCCTGGGAAATGCCATGTAGCAGCAATTATAAACAAATAATTGGTTCAGACAATTATCTGCTTTGATGTGCAAATTAGGATTACAGTCTGTCTCTGTAGTGGCCAAAATACAGTCCTGCTAAATTATAAGGTTCGTTGGAGAAGTTTAAAACCCCTGAAAGCTAGAATAGGTGTGCTTTATTGTATTGTCATTCCCTTAATTGTGTGAGGAATGCAATACACAGGATGTAAGCAACACTTTAGATTTTTTTTTATAAAATCAATTTTAATAGAATTATATATGCAGTCTTAAGCAAAAAGTATTGAATTATCAGAAAGTGTCAATAACTGCATTAGTTTCATACATATGTAGCCAAAAATTAAAGATGAAAAAATAAAAGCCGAAGTGTTAGTTGCACTTTTCAATAACACAAATGAGCAATTATGACAAGAATGCAATGTTAACAGGTAATAAAAGTACCATTTAGAAAAACAAAGAAGACAGAAAGTGATAAAAGCATTATACAGATCACTTACATTGCTTTGGCAGAGCCTCAGCAAGTCTCCTCAGGCTAGTGAGGCTGTCTGCTCCAAGCTGGTTTACGATGCTGGGCAACATCTCAGTGAGCTGCTTGGTCTCAGCGTGGCCTGTGATGGTGAAAGTGTTGGCAGCCAAGGAAGCCTGGACTTTAGGATTGTTGAAGTGGATAACTGTCCCTTGGTTTGTAAACATGTTGACCTGTTATAAAAAATAAAAAAAAACAAAAAAAAAAAACACCCAATTAGCACTTCTAAAGCAGAAGACATATCAAATCATTAAAAATATCATTAAAAAATATCATTAAAAAAAAATAAATATTTAATGGTCACTATAATTTCAGAAATAGAAAACTAACATTAGCAACTGTACAAGACATGATCCTAAATTAAGATTTTTTTAGGCTGCTTTAGTAGAGAAGGTTTCATGTTTCTGGCCAACATTTGTTCCTAGTTTGGAAACTGCTTTAATATTGAGCAGTAGAGGGGGTTTATTGTAATGAGCCAACACATTCCAGAGCTACAGTATATAACAAACTACAATTAGATTAAAACAAGGCAAAAAAGATTGGAGGGCCCTGTCCTTATCACCGGATTATGATTTAAGCTGTAGTATTAGACACCTATCCCTCTACCCAAACATTCAGAAGCAGGCAGTCACAAGAAACTGCAAACTCTTCTCTGAAGAAATGCAAATACTACTCTCATGCATACTGTACGACAGATGCCCCCATGACATGAACTCTATATATTCTGTCAAACTCACGATTTCAAACATATAGATCATACATGGATCCTTTTAAACGCATTGGTGCTAGACATTTTACATATCTAGACACTTTAAAACAATGGGACAGAACTAATATATTCAAACAAATTTGGCCTTTTCTAGATATTAACCTACTGTGAGCAAAGCTATATATTTTGTACTGCATACAAGATAAACATTGTTATGCTTACCTCCTCAATGCCAGAGATATTGTTCACTCCCAGTTTCTTCAGAGAAAACTGTAGTTTCTTGTCATCAGCAGTTGCTGTCCTGTGTACAACCTTCTTCTTTCTGCGGGCTGTTCCCTACTCCGCAAAAAAAAAAAAAAAGTAAGATTCTAACGCTCAACATTTTTGCTATGCATTGTTATTACAGCAAGTTTTCAAAGCAGTAATAAGAATGTTGTGAATAGTTTTTAATATCTTTGTTTACCCATCTAGAAACAAATAATTATGGAGAACACATGGCTGATAGTAATCAACATCTTTGACAGGTCAGTTTAAAGTCGGAGCCACCACATGCAACATTGTAGAAGTGAGCGCCATCTCAGATCTAGCTAAATCCCAGGAGTCTGGCTCCCAAATCTCTCAAGGTCAATGTTTATAAATGCACTCCTGCTGCACATACCCATTAACTAAAACTGACAAAAAACGTTTAACATATCCCCTTTAATAAAAAAAAAAAAAGAATAAATAATGAGACATTAAGGTCACAAATGTAAGCAGATTAATGCATTTACATCAGTTTGTAGAACAAGAGAAAACTAGATAAGTGACAAGTTGAAACCCTTCTATGAAGAAAAGCTATGAAAAAGAGATGGGGGATGAAAACTTGTAATAATCGGATACCCTGAAATAACAGGATGGCCTGCTCTAGTCAGAATGCAAGCTCCCGGTCGATGTGTCCCACAGTACAGATAAAAAGATTATAACACTTCTGATGTTTGTGGGTGTGGAGTTAGAACAAGTTTAGGAATCAGCT
Source organism: Discoglossus pictus (assembly GCA_027410445.1). Classification (NCBI taxonomy): domain Eukaryota; kingdom Metazoa; phylum Chordata; class Amphibia; order Anura; family Alytidae; genus Discoglossus; species Discoglossus pictus. The sequence goes on along the minus strand of CM050163.1, from coordinate 496,431,472 downwards.
TACCCATGAGCTTTTACAGCTTGTCTATATTAAACACATTTTAAGGATTCTTCTTTACCCAAAGACAAAATTAGTTACACTATTGACAAAATTATACTGTAAACCACAAAAAGGATATAAAAAACAAACAAAATGTCAAAGTAGTGTACAGGATTGGGTCAAAGTGTTAAAACAGACAAACATGTTACACTTCTAGGTTTAGCATTCAGTCTGTAAACAAACAAAAACTACAAAATCAATGATCTTATACCCCACTCTTACTTAACAGGATAAATAAGTAAACCTTCAGAGAATGTAAATATATGTGGGCAGATACAAAAACCAAGTGGATAATGGTGTCCCTACTCTATATTTAATCTAAAACCTTTTCTTCTTAGAGAGGAAACTTTAAGAAAGATATCCTTCTGCAGCAAAGAATCCCACAACCTTCACTGCCCACCGGTGCAGGTTAGACAGAAAATGCAGAGTGAGTAGAAGTGGATGTCTGATCGGATCCTAGCAATCCATATGTATGTATATACATTACAAAATGGACAGAACGGTCCCTTTACATAAACTGACCAACAATTAGAACAGATGCATACAATATAAACAAAACAATGTATATATAAAATAAACCAAAAAAGTGTGTTACTCCAAAATAAAGTTGCTTTTTTTTTTTAGGCTATTCTAAAGAGTATGAAAAATAGTCTGTTGCATTTTTTTTTTCAATCCTGGGAAATTCAATGTTTTTATATGCAAATGAGTGACACAATGTGCTACTTTGATGTACTAACTAAGATTACAGTTGGCAAAGACGAAATGTGCAATGTTGTCTGGCAGCTAGACTTACCTCCCACCCATATCAGGTCAAAATCTATTCTACATAGATCCGAAATTATGTAGAAAAAAAAACTGCTACTTTAAACAAAATCTTCCTATTAGGGGGACAGTATCTCTCAAGATATTTCAGGGTTTTTACAATTCATATAAACAAGAGCCAGCAAATGCAAAGAATAAAAACATGGTTGTGCTACCTTTAGGCTGCTGAACTAGTTTAAATGACAGATGGAGTTACATGACTCAAAGCTTTGAATTTACTATGTAGCGGTGAGAGATGCAAGCTTTATACACTGCTGAGCCAGCAACTTAGTAACGCGTCTTACAGCACATTTAATAATGTTCATCTCACATACAAAAAAAAAAAAGATGATATCGCTCCTTTTCTGCTGTCATTAATTTGACAGTAGCATATTCTTTGCAGTCAAATTATTTTCAACTCTTCCATGTCCTGTCAAACTGTAGTCACCGACTACTCTGACATTTTTGGATGTAACTATTTACACACCTGGGATTGTATTTTTTTTTTTTAAATAAAAAATTAAAAAAAGGGGAAAAAACACCATAAACCTCTGCTAATCTGGTCATATGGATCAGTATAACATAGTACATTTAAGTTCAAAGAGTGATATTACTCACCTTTCCACCAATGCGAACCTGCGCTTGCATTTTGGCTAGTTTTTCTTGATTCATGATTGTTTCTTTCATCTGAAAAAATAAAATAGCAAGGTGTCAAATTCATGGATTTATCCAAACAAACTCAGGTTACGTCTGATACGACTCAGCAAGATCGCAGAAAAGGAACATTAAAGTAATTATGTGGCGACCTACACAATGTTGTCATTTGGGCAAAGCTAGGCCTATTTTGGCTGGTCCCACTGGAGGACCATCAGATGATCTCACCACTGAGCATCCTTGTATTGTGCGGCTCTGTGATAAATATAAGTGGGGATAACACTAAAGACACTTTCTTTACAACTGCTTCTCAGTTTAGTTGACCATAAGAAACACAGTTCAAACTTTGCCATATAAATGAACAAACCTAAGATTTCTCTTAGGTAGTTTAACATTTATATATATATATATATATATATATATATATATATATATATATATATATATATATATATATATATATATATATATATATATAAAAGTGTATTTGGTGACAATTTGCATGTTGCAATGTGAGAGAACACACACATATATATATATATATATATATATATATATATATATATATATATATATATATATATATATATATATAAAAAGTGAAAAAAACAACATGTAGACTCTTACTTTCAAATGCGAACAAATGACTGGTTTTGGGAAGAGAGCAGCTCAGACCTCATGGCCCCTGGTCATGTCACAATCAGCACTCTCATAGCCACACAAACCACTACCTCACATTACATAAGAACATTATAATATTATCATTAGCCTCACAATATAAAGTATAGCTGGTTACTAACACAAATGATAATAGACGAGCCATGTGAGTGTTGTGGGGACTCCATGCTGGGCCATTCATTAGAGCATGTTATCCTATGTACTACATACAGTGGTCAGTGCTTGTTATACATCAGTTATATCACATGGGGCAATGAAAGCCAAGGGCACTAGGAGACTAAAGCAACAGACAAGATTCTCTATTAGTAGATACAACTGGCAGTGATGCCATGCCCGGGCAGGTACTGGTGATTATATATATACCCAATAGATGCAGGCCCGGGATGCAGTGATCTGATAACACTGTTACTGCTGCAGATCATTGCACCCAGTGATATAAATACTAATGCTGGCAGCCTATATAATGTATATCATATCCCAGCCATAGCCCTCAGGCCCCCAGTCTGTGCAGTTGCCGCAGCCTGTCATGAAGCCCTCCGTACACACGAACTAACAAGCCCGGGAGCCCCCAGCACCAGCCCGCGCCCTCCTCGCGGGTCCCCTCACCTTCCGAGCACAGCAGGCAACTATATGCGGCGAGTAGCGCTCGTTAAAAGGCCTGTTAAGGAGCCGCGGTAGTGGCAGGCACACACGCGGGGAGAAAGATGGAAGCCAAGAGGGAGGGCCGGAAATGACGCAGCGACCATGTGAGTGCAGGCCCCGCCCCTCCGCCTGGCTTTGGCTGTTGTACTGTGAGGCTAAATGTAGATACTGTATATGTGTGAGCACAATACCAGTCAGTGCACAGAGCTCCTTTATTTCAAGGATATTATAACACAACTACTCGTTTGCCCACCATAAATGACGTGATAATATTCTTCCCCTTTATCTTTACCTCCCTCCCCTGTGTCTCTCTCCCCCCTCCCACTGTCCCTCCCCTGTGTCTCTCTCTCCCCCTCCCACTGTCCCTCTCCTGTGTCTCTCCCCCCTCTCCTGTGTCTCGTTCACCCTCCTCCTTCCACTCTCCCCTGTGTCTCCCCCCTCTCCCTTGTCTTCCCCCTCTTTCTCCCACTCTCCCCTGTGTCTTCCCCCCTCTTTCTCCCACTCTCCCCTGTGTCTTCCCCCCTCTTTCTCCCACTTTTCCCTGTGTCTTACTCCCACTCTCCCCTGTGTCTTCCCCATCTTACTCCCACTCTCCCCTGTGTCTCCCCCCCCTGTGTCTCTCCCCTGTGTCTTCCTCCCCCCTCCCGTTTTTCAATCCAGCTTGAGTGTGCACTCGCTACTGTGAGCTGCGCATGCGCACACACTATGTGCATACGCGCAGCTCTGTACGGACTTCGGAAGTAAGTGTGTACACTCCCATGGAGCGTTACACACTTACGACAATTATATTAGTGATATAAGATTTGTGCTTTGTTGTTACACAAGTACTAGAAAGCAAAATAGAGGTGCTCATAAGAGAATTAACTTTCCTTAATAGGCTAGTTCTATGGACATGATAACCCACTCTGAGAGCAACCTCTTTTAGCTCACTTGTGCCCTTCACAGGGAGAAATATCCTGTAGTAAATCAGGCCGGTCCCACTCAAACGAGTAATCCAGCCCTGAAATACCAGGCAATTCTACCCTGAACATGAGAAACAGCCAACCCCAGACGTATGTTTCAACCTCTATGGGCCTTGTCAGTAGGGTTTAGCTTTTTACTATGCATTTTAACGAAATATTGTCTTAAAATTTAGAAACCTATAAGTTAATATTTTTGCAGATTTTGGTCCCTTCGAATTAAAATATACTTAAAAAGGGACACGGAACACAATGCCTATCTATAATACATTTAAAAGTGCATATTATAAACGTTACAACAGTTGTTTTTGCTTGAAAATATTAAAGGACTAGTGTACGCTAAATCTATTTTCATTCATAATTAATTAACATTAAAAAGACTTTACCTAGAAAATTAAGTTTTAAAAATACAGTTTACCTTATTAAAGGGCAACTTAATTCTGCACAATTTGGTGCACATCACTGAAATGATCTCCTAAAAGTATATTGAAATTATTTAGAATTTTTGAAATACATGCATTTTTTCACTGAGATATTCATAAAGTAACAGTGATGGAGAATGGCAAGATCTACAGTGGCCAAGTTGGCAAAATGGGGAGAAATAGTTTTGTGTATTTTTTTTAAGTGAGATAAAAGTGCAATAAGAATTACTAAACTTTAAAATTGTCTGTATTTCTAAAGTACAGTTGTTAATGTTTGTATAGTGTTAGTGTGTAGCATGATGTTTGCATACCTTACAGCTGTCATGTTATTTTCAGGACTCCTATGTCATGGATTTGCAACCATTTGTTCAAGGGCTGCAAAACAGTTACTTGACTTCTGCAGTGTTTCTTAAGGAGAAAAGTCCCACCTCAGCCCCAGCAAACCACTTAACAGCTACCTAAAGCTTAGTGAATCCACTCCATCTTCCTTCAATGTATTTTCTTATTTTCTAAACAGAAAGCACTGGAATAATATCCTTAGACAACTGACGTTTCTCTATTCCACCCCATGCCTCAGGTATATGCATATGTCAATAAATACATTACATTTTAGTGTTCCTTAGCTTACTCTGTTTTTTAACCTGCATTGATAACTACTGAACCAGTTATTTGCATATATATGTATCTTACTCTATATAGGTTATGATTATAATATGAATATTTCCATGCAAACATCTGAATCCCTTCCACTTGTTTTATCAATCCACTTCATGTTCCTTAAAAGGTTAACCATGAATTATCCTCAACCTAGATTTATGTATATGCACGATATTCACCAATTTCATAGTCCCCTAAAATGAATTATAAAATGACATGTTCCTTTATATAGATCTGCACTTGTGTACACTTACCTAGATTCACTAAGTTTCTCAAGAGCTGGAAAACAAAACGCTGATGGCTGTGGCATCTATTTCTAATGTGGAAAATCTCTGCAGCAGCGTCAATAAAGTACTTCACAACCCATGTGAAGCTTAGTGAATCTGCCCTGTTTAGCATTAGAAACAGAAGCAAACTACCATGCCTTACAATACTGGATCATTTAACTAATCCATGACTGTTGTAACTTGCCCTTCTTTCCACCACTCCCTCAGCCAAGACAAAACTCCAGGGATAAACCACATAATAAATGGTATAATTGTTTCACCACTACTAGTACTAGGTGTAACATTCTTAGATTTTAAGTTTTTTTCCTCTCTCTAATCTCTAAATATCAATTTGCTCATTCTATACTCAATCTATTACATTGTGGACACTTTTGCAACAGATTAAGGCAAGGAGTTTTGAATAGTTCCAAAATCAACTAAGTCTTCCACTGTTCAGAAGCAAACACCATGAGCCCTATTAAATTAGCCAAATCGCAGTTCTAGAAGCCCGTAAAGGAACCCGCGCGGTTACAGGCGGAAAATCCCTACGGTTGTCAAAATCTGAACACCAACCCAGCTAAGCCTTTGATCTTTCAATCCCATAAATGTTACAATCGCAAATCGCTATTAAATTGCTACAAGTCCTCAAGCCCGCAATAGTTTTCACACCCAAAAATGGCAAATGTAGTCAAAAATCCAACGGGTACTAGAGAGGACCCACAAAGGGGTTAAACTCCTGTCCGTAGCACTGTAAAAGCAAATATAAACACAATACTGTATTTTAAATTACAGGAAAAGCGATGAAAGGTATTAAAATGAATAGCCCAACATTCTCAAGCTCAGAAATGTGCAATAAAAAAATAATTATTTTAATGTTTAATTTGCGTGTTATATCGATCCAGGCAATCAATGTGTTAATATATATAATAGAACTCGCATGGACTAGAATATTCTATATATTGATTTTTTCATATTGCATTCTTTCTGGAATGCGGGTCTGATAGCAACTCAGACTTCAAAACCGTAAGTGATTGAAATGTAACCTCCATGTTTTAGTGACGTAATGATGACGGTCTCTTTTACTATTGGCTCCGTCTAAACCCGTAACCATGGGTTTGAATAATTTGCTACGTGCCGCAGCATGGTTTACGGATTTGGATTACGGCCATTTCCTTGCAGGCTTTTTTAATTTAATCGCTCTGTAAATCCAGCAAATTTCTTGAAACTTGCTGGAGTTAAAGAGTTATTCAATTAAAAAAGCCTTCTTGGAATTTAATGAGCCCCATGTGTTCCTTTCTAACACTTGTCAGTCCCTCCTCCCAGTAAACAACTGGAAGCTTATGGGCATAAACTTCTAGAAAATGACAAAATGTTTTTATATAAATATACATGTAACATCTTCTTCTCACACAATAATGGGAGCAGTGACTTCACTGGGATTAAATGGGGACACAAGGCATGAACCCCCATGCAGAACATGTTCTTGGGGGCTTAAGGGATTCAAATCCCTCTCTGTTCACATCATGACCAGTTTACTTTGTAGTGTGTAGTAATTTGTAGGGAGTCAGCCAATCACAGTACAATAAACCACCACCATACAAAGTTTCAAGTTACACTTTCACATTTGCACTAATTCACTCCAGGCACACAATAATGGACAATACTTCTTTAAATAAGGCTGAAAATAACCATTGCCATTTACATGCACACATCTGTGTCACAAATAACTTGGGAATGCCAAGTCTCTTTTTGTGAGTCAGACTGCACTGAAGACAGTGGACCCAATGCCTTAGCGGCTTATCAGTAATTAATTGCATTGATCTAACATTAACAAAAAATATGATCTTGTATTAGTGGTCTGGCCCCTCTCCCCATTTTAGCTGAGTGTGACGCCAAAGCTACTGTATATTCTCCTGGTCTAGAGGTGAATGTTATCACATGATAAGGATGTGATTTGGGGAGAGGAGGTGGAAGAAGCACTTGGGGACGTGCAAGGTGGGGAGGGCCAGGTAGGCTTTATAAGGGCATGGTAGAGGGATCCTCTCACATTTCCAGCATCACCTGTTTATTTGTGGTCAGGCCCACACCACCATTTTAGCTGAGTGCGCGTCCAAAGTTACATCCTCCTGGTCTGCTTAGAGGGACAAAAAGTGATGGTTGAAAGAGACTGGCTTGATATGCTGTGAAGATGGTGGAATTTAGGCCTGGTGGATAATGATTCAGATAGGGCGTGGATATATGTTAGTGCACACCATTTCTCATTGGTCGGATAATAAGTGATATTGACTGAGTGGCAGATAGTTTTAGAAGATTGTAATGTTAAAATATACTGGGCTTTTGTAAACTGAATGTCACTTTTGGTTCAGTAGCAGGGTTGGGATTGGGAAGTTGTAAATTCACTAGTTCTGGGAAAACCATAGGTCATTTTCCTGGTGGGTGGCAGATATGGATAACAAGATGTTATACCCGAATGGGTTACAGATGTGAAAAATAATGAGTTGTTTTAATAGGTCTCTATCTACGGGTAGTCTACTGGCTTGGTAGGTATTGATTTATTCACTCAGTCTCTCAGGAGGAGTTAGATTGGAGGTTGATGCTAGTAATTATTTGTTACGATATCAATTTTGAGATAAATGAAATGGGATTCCAGTTAGAAACGTTTTGATAGTAGTTGGGTTCAGTTTCGATCTGGAATCACAGTGGGGTCAAAAGGCTAGAAAAGCTAGCAAGGTGCATGGAGGAACAATGTTATGATTAGCTGTAAATATTTGAAATAGGTTGCAAGCTCTGCTGCACATTCTCTTTGTATTTCTAGCCAAGCCATCCATCAATGTTTCTCAGGCCTGGTTAAGGAGCAGTTCTAAACCAGGCAGCTGGAAGTAGAGGTGGCGGATTGCGGATTATGAGCCCTAGAGGGATTGATTCAAGGTGCTCAGGGGACAAAGCAGAAAAAGTAAGATATGGTTTCCTTTAAGAATGAGAAGATATGGAAATGCTGGTTTAGGGTTATCAGTGCCAGTTCTCTCAGGGACATCGTTGAGAAATCAAAAGATTTTAGTTTAGAGGTTATTTCATAAGTGGTGTCATTTGTGGTGGTGAGACAGATTGCCTGGTTATTCCTTTTTCCCCAGATATTGACAGTGGCTAGAACCGTAATGACATGTCTAGAAGACATATTGTTACTTGCTTGGGTCCGTTACCTTGAAGTGACTATTTTGGTTACATAGATAATGTTGAAATGATTAGTTGATAGCAAGAACGGAGAACAGGCAGTTGGTCTGGTTTGGAAAACATTTTTTGCCGTTCCACAGTTAGAGAAAAGCGTGCCGCAGACGTAGATATTCCATGGATTGATCGCTCAGATTAATGATTGCAAATTGGTTGGTAGGTCTTAAAAGTTCATTTTGTAGGTTGCTTGTGAAGGCTCTACCTTGAGGGAGAATTTTTGCTGCAAAATTAAGGTGGCTGAGGAGAGTTTGTAGTTCGCTGAGTGCTTTGGAACTGAAGTATTCCTTAAGTTGTTCAAGTATATTTTCTGGAAGCCTGACTTCCATCCTTTCTAGATTGAGAATGATGCCAAGGAACTCAACATCAACAACATGGCAGAGAGGAAGGAGGTGAGGAAGATGGCGAAGAGGAGCAAAAGCAGGCAACAGGAGCGGGGGGGGGGGGGGGGGTGGCGACTGGGGAAGAAAGAAGGGGGAACACAGGAAGCAGAAGTGGCAATAATGGGCACAAATATGAAGAGAGGCTGCGGAAGAAAGAGGCAGAAGGGAAAGAGAGATTGTAGTTCGCTGAGTGGTTTGGAACTGAAGTATTCCTTAAGTTGTTTGAGTATATTTTCTAGAAGCCTGACTTCCATCCTTTCTAGATCGAGGATGATGCCAAGGAACTCAACATGAAAAACATGGCAGAGAGTAAGGCGAGGAGGATGGCAAAGAGGAGCGGACGCAGGCAACAGGAGCGAGGGTGGGGGGAGGGAGGAGAGAGGCGACTAGGGAAGAAAAGGGGGAACACAGGAAGCAGAAGTAGCAAGAATGGGCACAAAGATGAAGAGAGGCTGCAGAAGAAAGAGGCTGAAAGGAAGGGTGCAAGAAGGAGGCAGCAGGCACATAGAGTGACGGAGAAGGGGGAGGCAAAGGCCTGCAGGGATCAAGATCAAAGAGTGAGGGGGAAAAGGGGAAAAAAGCAAAGAACCAGAGGAAAACAGAAGGGAACGGAGAAGAGCAACAAAGGAACTCAGCGAAGGGCACAAAAAACCTGGGAAACAAGTGTTTAGCGGCATGAGAGGTGGGGGAGGGCCAGGTAGGCTTTAAAGGGTGAGGGAGAGGGACCCTTCCTTTAAGAACTAAAACATTTCCATTACCCAAACTCAATACTTTGTAGAGCCACCTTTTGCAGCAATCACAGCTCCAAGTCACTTTGGATAAGTCTCTATGAGCTTGCCACATCTTACCACTGTAATTTTTGCCCATTCCTCCTTGTAAAACTGCTCCAGCTCCTTCAAGTTGGATGGTTTGCGCTTGTGAACAGCAATCTTTAAGACTGACCACAGATTTTCTATTGGATTGAGGTCTCGGCTTTGACTAGGCTATTCCAACACATTTACATGTTTCCCCTGAAACCACTCAAGTGTTGCTTTAGCAGTGTGTTTGGGGTAATTGTCCTGCTGGAAGGTGAACCTCCGTCCTAGCCTCAAATCACACACAGAGTGGTACAGGTTTTGCTCAAGAATATCCCTGTATTTAGCACCATCCATCTTTCCCTCAACTCTGACCAGCTTCCCAGTCCCAGCTGCTGTTCTTTGGGTGATGTGATGTGTTTGGTTTCCACCAGACATAGCGTTTTCTTTGATGGCCGAAAAGTTAAATTTTAGTCTCATGCGACCAGAGCACCTTCCTCCATACATTTGGGAGTCTCCCACATGCCTTTTCGCAAACTCAAAAAGTGCCATTTAGTTTTTTTGCTGAAAGTAATGGCTTTCTTCTGGCCACTCTGCCATAAAGCTCAACTGTATGGAGCGTACAGCTTATTGTCGTCCTATGTACAGATACTCCAGTCTCTGCTGTGGAACTCTGCAGCTCCTCTAGGGTTACCTTAGGTCTCTGTGCTGCCTCTTTGATTAATGCCCTCCTTGCCCGGTCCGTGAGTTTTGGTGGGCATCCGTCTTTTAGCAGATTTGCTGTTGTGTGCATTTTGTTTCCATTTGGTTATGATAGTTAAAGATTTGGATATTTTTTTTATAACCTAACCCTGACTTGTACTTCTCAACAACAATGTCCCTTACTTGTTTGCATAGTTCCTTGGTCTTCATGGGTGTGTTTGGTTAGTGGTGCCTGTTGCTTAGGTGTTGCAGCCTCTGGTACCTTTTAAAAATGGTGTGTATATGTAATGACAGATCATGTGGCACTTAGATTGCACACAGGTGGACATCATTTCACTAATTATGTGACTTCTGAAGGTAATTGTTTGCACCAGAGCTTTTTATGGGCTTAAGAGGGTAAATACATATGCACATGTCAATTTTCTGTTTTCTATTTCTAAAAAGTAGTTTTATGTATATATTTTTCTCATTTCACTTCACCAACTGAGACTTTTGTGTTCTGATCCATCACATAAAATTCAGATTAACAAAACATTGAACTTAAGGCTGTAATGTAACAAAATAGGTACAAAGTCAAGGGGGTGAATACTTTTGCAAGGCACTGTAGATGGCATGGTAGTGAGTCAATAAGATGCTGGAATTTTGGCCATGCAGACTGCAGTGCATCTGACAGCTGCAGAAGAGTGTGTGGTGGAGGATCCATAGGGCAAACATGGCAATCAAGGTGGGCCCACAGGTACTCTATGGGGTTAAATTCCAGCGAATTTGGACTCCAGGGAAGTACTTGGAAGTCTTTGTCATGCTCCTCCAGCCACTCACGGACAATTCTGGCCATATGAAATGTTGTATTGTCCTGCTGGACATTCCAGGGAAGACAGTCAACATGTATGTGTGTACTTGATCTGCAAGGATAGATAGAAAGCCCAATTGGTTAAGAGTGATTCCCCAGACCATAACATTGCCGCCACCAGTTTGTGTTCTTCAAACAATGGTTTGCAGAGTGTTTGTTCTTGGAGATGCCCATCCGGTTGATGGAGCAGAAAAGTGACTCATCAAAGAAGGCAACCCTTTTCCATTTAGAAGAGGTCCAGTTTCGGTACTGTCGTGCAAATTGAAGCCATTTCTGACAAGGAACCCTTGTCAGCATGGGTGCAATGACCATCCTTTTGCTTTGGAGCCCCATACGCAACAGGGTTGGCTGTACTGTAGTTTTAGACACACGTAGCCCCCTGGTTCGTTTGATCGGTGAGTTGCTCAACTGTAGCGTGTCGGTTGGCCCTCACACCCTCAATGGCACATGGCCCTACACAATTTCTACGTCGTTTATTCACAATAGTGCTGTTTGCTCAGCCATAATACACTTTAACCACAGCAGCACACGAAAAGTTTACAAACTGCGCTGTTTCAGAAATACTTCTTGGTTTAAAAGCCAATGACCATGCCCTTTTCAAAACTGGATAAATTGCACTTTTTAACCATGACAGCGATGGTTGATATGTTTGCAGTATGGCTACATGTCACCTTATATACCAACCAAGTCAGCTCACAACACGTGTCGTATTTCACTGGCTATGAGCTGCCTACGTCAAAAGTAGTTATTGGTCATAATAATGTGACTCAACCCTGTGTGTTCGTATGAAGAACTTGACTAGATAATGGATTAAATTATTTTAGAAAGTTTAATATAAAAACATTACACATTTGATTTTTAACTATTGTATTTAATTTTGCATGAATTGAGACGAATATATGCTTTTTTCTTAACAGGATTTATTGCATGGGAGGAACTGAGATTACATTTCTGTTCAACTTGACAATAGAAGTTAATAGAAGAGCAAGCCCCAGTAGGATAATCCCTGTCAGGCTCGAGAAACTAACATGTGGCCATGACACATTCAGAGTCTGCTAAATTTAAGGTTTAAACTGTATATTTTATTTAAACCGTTGATTAATTATTGAAATACAATTTGTTTGATTACCTTTAGACTAATATTGTGTGTGAACAAAATCTAATAAAAATCACATATAATAGATGTCAAACTGCGAGATGTCGTCACACTTTGCGTGGTACGTAGGAGTTAGACGATGAGCACTGCAGGTGCTCATCACTTGCGAGCCTCGCGGGCGAGGCGAGCCATTAACGCGTAGCACTTGGGCTATGAGGGCCAAAGGCGCTCATCGCCTGCGAGCCTTGCGTAGTGAGACGAGCCGTTAAGGCACTACAACGCACTACAACTATCAGCACAAACACGAAGAGGCAATGAAACACGCGGGACTTAGCCTCAAAACTCTTCCTAAACGCGGGATTGCCTTGGCGTGCAAGTGGTTGACAAACGCGGGGCTTACACCCAAAAAATTACAAAAACATCACAGACAGCACGGGGCAAAAGCCAGGATGTCTGGGAGTGAGGTGGAACGAGAATTTTACTCGATTTAGACTATTTTTGCCTCTCGAAAATCGCCTAAGCAAGGAAAAAAATGGCCGCCCCAAAAAAATGAAAACGCGGACCACGCAAAACACTGCCAAACGCGTATCACTTTAGACATCACACTATGACTTACAAAATACACTATTACAAAAGCCGCAAAATGGTCACAAGCCGCGTAACACATTAATAACATTACGACTATACAATGCCGCTTTACAAAATAAACCAACGGCTTTACCTCGTGCACGCAGCCTATTTATAATGCACACTTGGAACATTCATTACACTTTATCAGCAGGGCACCAACACTCACAATGTATATTCTATGCTGTCGAAAAAAACAAACAGATTGTTAGTTTTTCAGCCTATTGCTGGCTGCATAAATTAATTATAAATACTTAAAGTATATTAATTTATTGAATAAATAAGTTATTATTAGTTAACTACAAATACATCAAAATATATATCTCTCTTTATCATGGACTCATAAAGGTGCTCAGAGGACTAAAATTACATGACAGGAGAGGCTCGCAATGAGCGCCGAAGGTCCTCACAGTACAAAACGGTTTACATTGTGTGTCAAACACCATTCCCATGTCTTTACATTTTATTGCCCCGTCATTTTTGACGGGCAAGTCGCTAGTTAAGTTATAGAATGTAAGATTTGGTTGAATACAACTTTTATTCTAATTTATGCAATAACAAAGCATTTGTAATTATTATTTGTTCCTTTTATTTTTTATACGTGTTTAGCAATAATAGTGGTTAACTTTTGTGCTTATCTATCAAACTAAAATATATATATTTTTTAATTAAGTAAAGATTTTTTTCTGAAAATTGTAATATGCTAATGTTCGTTTATTGCATACTTCACAAAAAGGGGAAGTTTTTCTCTAAGTTCAATGGTTCTTTGATGTCTTGATTTATATAACTCCGGTCACGTAGCTAGAATGCAGTTGCCAACTGGGAAGATATTTTTAAAGCTCTTCATACAACATTATCAACAGGTGCTGAGAATGAATGGGAGCAACTTGTACTGAGTATATGTTAACCCTTTACAGTAACTACAAGTTGATGTTGGTAATTGCATATGGTTTATTAATTACTCTGTTTGTACGATGGAGTGAAGTACTAGAGATTTCTTGGAAATGCCATATCATAGTACATTTGCTCTACTTAGAGGCTCCAAGAAATCTTCAACATATAGTCCCTTTTTTGTGTAGTGGTATATAGGGAGTTAGCAAATTAGTGTGGGCTTGCAAGGGAAGGAGACATAATGGGTTTTCTGGTGGTTTACAGTTTTATATATATGTACTGGAGGCACCATATACCGTATTTTTTGGCATTGGTATAGGGTACAGTTTCCACTATTTTTCCTTTAAACTCAAGGATCAGTAGATTTTATGAAGTTCTTTAAAGGAAAATGTTGCTTAAGCTTTTCTGTGGACCTTCAAGTCCAACTTTTTATAAAAACATTACAGTACACTGTGTTTTACAGACATATATTAGTAGGAGAAATGAATCATCCATAGTCCACATGGATCACTGCACCCAAATTCAGAAGTGTTTGAGCGAAAAATATATGGATGTGTTTTAAGTCCTAAAATGTCACTTAATAGCACATGGTAGCTGAGAGCTGCCAATAACCTTTTATGATGCCTCAAGCTATTCTGCTTCTTGTGGTCTGCATTTATTTAGATTATTTGTTTAAGAAAGCTGCACATTAGTTTCTTGTAAAATGTATTTAAAGGTCACTTATCAGGGCATTGTAGCTATGGGCTGACCCTAACCTTTTCTTTTGTCTTATACTATCCCATGACATAAGACCTTCTTGGAGTAAACTAGATGAACTTTGTATCCCTTTCTTATCACCCATAATCCAGTGCCTTGATTGGAGCTGTCTCATTATAGATACCGCAGTATAAGGGAGGGATTCAAGCCTTAATTAAGTGCATCTAATTCCGTGAATTCAGCAGCAATTTCAATTAAGCAGAGCAAAATTGGTATGTTATGTGGCCATTTAAGAAGATGTATGACCACTTAGCAGACATTAAAAATGAATCCCTGCTCACAAGGGGCCTCATTCAATTGTGATTTGGCCAATTGAATAGGGCTCTAAATAAGCACATAACATATTTTTTTTAAATAAGTTTTTAGTTAGTGAAAACCTTGCTTTTGGATAGATGCTTACTAACTAAAAACTTCTTTAAAAAATATGTTATGTGCTTATTTAGAGCCCTATTCAATTGGCCAAATCGCAATTGAATGAGGGCCAAGAGGTGGTAGGTATTTTTATTTTAGTAACACATAAAGATATTCAGGAAATTAAATAATAATATGCTTAGACTGGAAACAAATGACCACTGTAATGCCCTAATGAAAATACTAGTTGTTTTAATTATGCATTGAACATTAACAGCCTTATTAAATTGCGATTCGGACAGTTGAATAGGGCTGTATTTAAGCACATAGCAATTTATTTTTACAGAAGTTTTTAGTTAGTGAAGACTTTGCTTTTGGATAGAAGTTCACTAAAAAAAAGTTCACTAAAAAAAATATTCTATGTGCTTATATAGAGGCCTTTTCAATTGGCCGAATCGCAATTTAATAAGGCTGTCAATCATATTCAATTATTTAAAAAGCAATATTCAACCCTAAACTTATTTGCACAGTTTATAATATTAGCCTCAAGTGCTGCCACTGATATCCACTCTTATATGCCTTGTAACTGGGGAGGCTGGAAGAGGAGTCTAACATGTTGTAAGAGTAATCTGATTAGATAGAGGTTGATTTAAATCAATGGATTAATTCATAGACTGTCTAATAGACAGACTTCTTTGCCAAGGGAATCCAAATTAACACAATACATTCCCAGCCAATTAACTATTGATATAACTTTGTGCCTGACAATTTAGCACTGTCAGCTAGCAAGAGTTGTCTTCCCCCATTGTGTTTATGGTGTGTGGAGACCGTGAGCAGTTGATCCGATTATTGAAAGTACGTTTTTAATCTTCAGTATATATTTTTGAATATAAATTACAGTCATAATTTAGAGGCTTAAATGCATATCTAAGTTTCCAGAATTATGAATGCATCTGATAGTGAAGAATTAATAGTGTATGATAACATTTTTAAAGTAAAATTTTATAAAATTAAAATTGTTTAGCATGTATTGTAGTAGTAAAAATTGCACTGGGCTGTGTTACTGTTGTAATTGACTAGATAATACTGGAAGAAAGTTGTATAAATGTGGGAAGGAGCTAATACATCAACCAGTTGTATAAGATGATTGTAGAGGAACTAAATGTGCACTTGATGTGTCTAAAAGGAAATGTGACCTGAGCCATCAGAACAGATAGACAAGAAGAAACACTATACTACAGAAGCTATAGCGTTGTTCTATTAATTATTCACATTTATACAGAGCTTTTATCCGGAGTTCTTAGCAAGGTATAAGTCAGCACATATTTATACAATAATATTCAAAAGGAATTAGGCACCTGCTTGTGAGCTTGCAATCTAGATACAGGGATTTTATGCAAATGCACGGTTGAAAAGCTTAATGCGGCCTTGCTTGTGAGATTTATCATTATCCTTTATTTGTAATGCACCAACATATTCCTTAACGCTAAACAGGGGTTAAGTACAAGTTGAAAACAGTTTTAACACATTGCAAAATAATTACACATAATGATTAAAACATAAAGTAAGCAAACAGATGTAAATGGCCAGAGACCGATTATTGGGTAATTTTTTTTTATTGTAGACACTACACTGTGCTAGAAACGTGTTGTGTTTGTATCTTCCACAATTTCTGCTTTGCTTGGACACTGTACTTAAGCTATTATTATCTACTAGCTATTTGCCCGTCAAAAATGACGGGAATACAATTTTAAGGCTGTAAATGCTGTACCTTTGGCGCTTATCGCGAGCCCATCGCGAGTTGCATAAAGGTGTAACTTTAGTGCTTGGGAATGCCATGTGTCTCTTTCCAGCATCTTCCCCTATCCCTTTCCTGTGTCTTTCTCCTCTGTGTGTCTGCTGAATCTTTGCGTGGCGCGCGCTGACTGTGATTGGTTTTATTTTCAAAGTCCCGCGTGCCCGGCGTTATTCGTGTGTTACTGTTTTCCCTGTTGTGTATTTTCTAAGTCCTGCGTTGCTCAGCCTCGTTTTAATCCTGCTTCAGAATTTTTTACGTTTTTTTGGCCGCCATTTTTTTCCCTGCTTAGCCAATTTTCGATCAACTAAAAACGCCAAATAGTGCTCAAATTCAGTTGCAACCTCACTCACAGGTTTCCTTCCTCTCCCCTTGTGCTGTGTGTTATAATTTTTTTAATTATCTGGCTTTTTTGGGGGGTCTTTCAAGTTACGCACATAAATCAATTTCGGCCGTTAAATTAAAAAAAATAAAAATAAAATGTACATTAAGAAAGTCGTAGTTTTCAAAGAAGTAAGTCCTAGAGACATGGAGCCTGACTCAATTACAAGCCCGCATCTCGCGGGATACAGGCCGTACGTCTGCGGGCGTGCTGCGGGCTCCCGTCTGTCTCCAATTCCAGTGCTATTCAATTGAACAAGCCCACAAGTTACAGGCCGAACGCCGAAACCGTAAACCATGCACTGGTTCGGGGCATTTCAGGGTGTGAACATGATCAATTAAGCAAGGCCATACCCACCCATTTCGAAAAAGCCAATAGAAAATGAGACCGCCATCATTACGGAAGTAAAATATGGAGGTTTGATGTCAATCAATTAGGTTTTGGGTTCCCATATGTGATGAGACTCGCAAACCCTCAAAATACAAAATAATACAAATGTATGTCAATACTGTTCTAGTCCATATGGGTGGCCTGATATCTATTAACTCATTGATTCCCCCGATTTCTTATTGCCGATTTGTGATCTTGAGACTGTTGTGCAATTAACTGTAATGTCTTTCATCACTTTCCCCATCATTTACAGTGCAGTATTGATTTTTTATTGGCATTTACAGTGCTGCGGACAGGAGTTAAATCCCTTTGCCGTTTACGGGTGTAAAACCATTTGCGGGCTTGAGGAATTGTAGCAATTGAATAGTGATTTTAGCGATCGGAACTCTTGCGGATGGCAAAGATCAAAGGCTTCGGGAGGCTGTACGTTCCTGGTTTAACCACCGCAAAGTTTTCAAACCCGTAACCCGTAAACCGTTTGGAGCCCTGCAAAAAGATGCCAATTGAATAGCAAATTAACCTATGGCCTCACTTACAGGCTCCAGTAACTTACGATTGCTCAATTGAATCGGGCTCATGGTATAGCATAACAGGTGCCCATTGCAACCAACAAATTACAGCATGGGAAAGATTCCTAGTTTAAGCTGTGATCTAGAAAAAAGATACCAGTACAGCCAATAGAGAGCAAGTGTAATAGGACAATGACCAATGAAACAGTGGCGGAGCTAGTGCATAGGGGGCACCGGTGAGAAAAAAAAAATTTACCCCACCCCCCAGGAGGGGGCATGCACAATTTTTTTTTTCACTTCCAGAACCCCCTCCAACATCAACACAGTACATATATAAAATATATATTAGATATATAGAAAAAATAAATATATAAAAATGTGTATATATATATATACTAGCGACTTGCCCGCCGCAAGCCATGGCAATGCTGTTTGGCACACAATGTAAGGCTTTTGCTCCTCTGAGGACCTTTGGCGCTCATTGCGAGTGTCTCCCCTTGTGTACTTCAAGTTTCCTGCTTTGCAGCGATCACCTTCGGCGCTTATCGCGAAGACAGATATATAAGTACAGTGTAAAATATAAAATGTATTTAGTACAGTGAATTAATAAATTAATAGGAATTAATAAATGAATATACTTTACCTATTTATATTTAATATGCAACAATCAATATCCTGAAGGGCTAACAATCTCTTTGGATTTTCCTGCATCTGAAATTGTACAGTTGAACTGTTGATCACCTGAGGAGAAAGTGTCAGCAATGTGCCAAGTGTGCAGTGTAAATAGGCTGCGCGCGCGAGGGCAGACCATTTGTTAAGGTGTGTAAAGCTCCATTTTAGAATCTTACTGTTATTATTTGCAAGTTAGTGTTGTAAAATGGTGGCTTTTTTCTATGTGTTCCTTGGCTCGCGAGAATTTTCCATTTGTTGTAATGGTATATTGTGTATCTCCTACGCCCCTGACTAACTGATCTCCTAACTGCTCAGAGTTCGGAAGGCTTCTATGCCTCAACAGCTCGCCTCTCTTTGCGAGGCTAGCAAGCGTGACAACGAATCTCCATTTGACAACAATTATATGTGATATATATACACCTATATAAATACTTTCTTACCTGCCCGGTGCTGCACTCCACTTCCTGGGGTGAGAAGGGGCCACGGCAGGCCAGAGGCCCGAGGAGAACCACAGAGATATGCGTGGGGGCCAGCAAGGACTGAGGGAGACCACAGGGGGCTGCGGGGGCCACAGGGGGCTGAGGGAGGCTGCAGAGGTTCACAAGGGGCCACATGGCTGAGGGAGGCCGCAGAGGTCCGCAAGGGGCCACAAGAAGTCTGTGGGGGTCATAAGGGGCCGTGGGGGCCACAGGGACCTGCAGGGTGCCCCTGGGGCCTGTGGGAAGCAATATTTGGCCATAAGGGACTACATGGGTCCAACAGGAGGTCTGCAGGGCCATAATTGGTGTGGGGGCCAAAGGGCCTGCAGGGGGGCCCTGGGGCCTATGGGGGGGGAGGGGGGCAACAGTGAGCCATAAGGGGCTGCAGAGAACCCACGGAAGGTCCACAGGGGCCGTGGGGGCCACAGGGCCTGCAGGGGGCACAGTGGTCCATGGGGACTGTGGGGGGCCACAGTGGGCCATAAGTGGCCACAGGGGCCCCCGGGATATCTATGGGGGCCACACAGGAGGTAAGTGGGAGCTGCAGGGGCCCCCAGGCGGACACAGGGGATCCGCAGGAGCCACAGGGAAACAGTGGGGGGCACATATGTTCTGTGGTGGCCACAGAAGACCTGCTAGGAGGTCCGCGCGTGCCACAGGGGACCTGCGGGAGGTCCACAGGGGTCACAGGGGCCCCTCAGAAGTCAGGGGCCACGATGCCTTGCACCGTCTGTACCAGCGATAGCACCGCCTCTGCAATGAGACCTGCATGGATTCACAGACCATATATAAAGAGGAGACCCAGTGCATATGGCACTAAGGATACTAAGTGGTTTTACGTTCTGTAGTGGCGAAATATAAAATAATTTGCATTGCTCACCAGAAGCAGATCGCTTGGGGTTCTCCTAAATCAGACTGAAAAATTCCAGTGTCCCAAAGAAAAGTAATAAAAACCAACATTTATAGACCAGTAAAGTGGCCCCTTAAATATTATATGTATGGTGTGAGAAGCAATTATCCAGCCCCAAAAACGTCCAAAGTACTTGTGTTCGATTGCATTTGAGTTTTATTTTAATATCACTCTCTTTAGAATCCATAGCTGAGGAGTCAATTGCCAAGTGGCTAAAGTCAGACAGTCCTGTGATTTATTTTACAAGTTTAAGTGATGCTAATAAAGAAAGTATATTAGCCTCAGAGCCCTACAAGGTAATACCACAGGAATGTTAAAGGTTTCAAACATTAGAGCTCGATCTAGAGGATAATCTAAGAAATAACACCCTATTTGTGGATAACATACACAGAACTTGCATGTGCTTGGCAGAAGTGGAGTTACTGCAGGTGCCAGAGTCCAGTATAGGCTCGGTGCTCCCTGCTTCATGCAGCTGCTTGGGGTAAAGGGGAGAGGAGAAAATGTATTTTATTGTTTAGCTTTTTATTATTAAATATACACATGGGAGTAGGAGCCCCAGAAAATATGGGGATATGATTGAACTCTACTCCCAGGACAGGAAGCAGGGGCAGATATATCGCTGGTGCACCTGGTGCTATGCACCAGTTTCCCCAATAGAGTTATGAGATTGTGTGTATATATATATATATATATATATATATAAACACATATATATATAATATATCACGTATATAATTGTCAGTGTGGGGAACGTTTATGATGTTGGTCACGCTTTTGCGTCCCTCATGAAGTGAGGAGAGCAGTTGAGGCACATGGCGTTACCAACACCCGACGGAGGTTTCAATGAGTGCCAAAGACGCTCATTGCAGGGCTCGCGATGGGCGCCTCCGGCACTCATTGCGAGGCCCCCAGGGCTCGCATCACCCCCAGCTGCAATGAGTGATATAGGCGCTCATCACTAGGCCCACTGTGTCTCCTACCTCCTTCCCCCTTATCCTCCTCCCTTTCCCCATCTCCAATTACCTCCCCCTCTCACATGCGTGTCACTTCATTAGCATATGCCGGTCGGACACATCCAGAAGACGCACTGCAAGGGAACAGAGCAGCAGGAGCTCATCGCATCACAGTAAGAGAGGGGAAAGGGGATAGGGAGGTAATTGGAGAGGGGGAATGGGTAGACGAGGATAAGGGGAAAGGTAGGAGGAGGATGAGGGGGTGAAACAGTGGTGGGGGAAGAGACACAGGAGAGGGAGAGGGCTGAAAAGACACAGGGGATGGAGAGGGGGAAAGAAACACAGACAGGAGGGAGGGCGATGGAAAGAGACGGGAGGGAGGTGGGAGAAACACAGGGGGGAGAGAGGGGGAAATGGAGGAAAAAGCAGAGGGGGAAAGGAGACACAAAGGAGGGACAGGAGGGGAAAGGAAACACAAGGGAGAGAGCGGAGGGGGAAATGAGACACAAGGGAGGAAGTAGACAGGGTAGAGCCTTGCGATGACACAGGAGAGGTGAACAGACACAGGGGAGGTAGAGGGGGAAGGAGACACTGGGGAGAGAGAGGGGAGGAATGAGACACAGGTGAGGGTGGATGAGACACAATGGAGGAAGAGGAGGGGGGAAATGAGACACAAGGGAGGAAGTAGACATGGTTGCAATGAGCTGATAGCTAGTATATATATAATTATGGCCAATGCTTCCTTGGGAAAAACGTACTGCTCCATAGCGCTGGCACACTCTAGTGGCCAAATCTGACAATGCATGATTACGTTTAATTTTCCAATCTAGGGGGGTCTATCCCCCACCCCACCCCAGCTCCTACATCCATGTATAGACACACAGGGAGAGGAGAAGTTGTGAGGTGGGCCCAAATTATTTTGCACGGGGGCCCTCCACTCACTAGCTCAACCACTGCTGCTTGGTATAGTTTCCAGAAATATTCACCTAGTATAAGGTGTTAAATTTTGGCACTATCCAAATTTGAAAACCTATTTAAGCTAAATTTTACATTTATAAAATAAAATGTTTAAATAATAAGGCTATATTAATACTATAAAAGAATAACTAAGAGCTCCATTCAAATCAAGCAATGAAATTTGCGGTATACCATACAATCGACTGTGGGAGCTTATTTCCCTACAATTTTTTTTCTAATCTTTTCACTCACAATATGGCACTCTGCTCACATCCATAAACCCTGTCTTGTCCGCAAGAGATTTCAGTGTAGCACTATATGTTCACTCCAAACCAAGCATTAAAGATGAGAAACAGCTCTAGGAACCAATAGAAAATGAAAATGTCATGATTATTATAATGAGTGAGAACAAGTGATGATAACTGTGGCAAGCAACCATATATATTTATATATGCATATATGTTATTTTTTTCTTTATTTCTAATTATTTAAATTAACTATATGTGACAATTGTATTTATAGTTGAGTACATTCTTATACTGTAATTGTGTTTATTTTGTATATGTGTATATAGACAATGCATTAGAGCATGTTTTCCTAGTCCACGTGGTTTCCTGATATGTATTAACCCCTTGAGTCCTGGGTTGTGTGTTACCCTGGATCTTCTATAATAAAACAGACATAATGATAAAACAGCATGTGTTTTAATTTCACATGTGTATATTGTACTGTTAAATGTCAAATAATGATAAACATTCATAATTTTCTATAGGTTTTTTTTGTGCTGTATTGTTTCTTTAACTGCTGCTTTGGCACTCAGCGATGGTTTTAAAACCATTTGCAAGTGGTCTTTTGTATACGTAATATTTTTGATGTTACGGCAGTGCCCTATTTTGCGAGTGATCCATAAAGTCTTATTAGAATAGGGTTTTGGTGTAAAAGTCAAGCTAGCTGGGTAACTCCTAATATTTCAGCAGTGCAAAAATCAATGAAAAAGTTTGTCGTAATGTTAGCTCTGGCTTGCCGCAGTCATTTGTAGCAGTTCTCTGGCAATGTTTCCAGGATGGGATTAGCATATTTATTTTTATTACAAAAGTAGTAGGTTTCAGGCTTTGGAGTAGGTTGAACCCAGAAAATGGTCAGTAGTAGTCTGGGGTCAGGAAACCAGAAGACAGGTACACATAAGGTCAGAAGGTAGACAAATCAAATAAGCCAAAAGTCACAACAGTACAGCACTCCTAAATATCACAGAGATAGCATAAGAAGTCACATAACACAAAACTGCTGGGCCGAGATGCTTTGTTGCTTTCTCCTAAATTGGCACCAGAACTGGCACTTTGTGGCACACTGGCGATGGCATGCATGTATATCAATAAAGGTGCTGAGATTGATGGGTCTGCATAGATTAAAAATATTTGGCAAAGTAGATACAAGTATGTTAACAGATACAGATGTGTGTATGTGACTTATAAGTAATGACACTGTACCATACAGGCAAACATGATGTGTGAAGCAAGAAGTGGTAAGTACCAAGGAGCGCACAGATATAGGGTTGGGATCCTTACAGTTCCCCGTCCCCCCAGAGGACCTGTCTCTGGAACCCCAGAACACCAGCTTCACAGAGTTAGCAGCTTGAAACATCTTGATCAAGCAAGTGACATGGATGAGGTAAGGAAGTTGATGGCCTCTTCTAAGGTATGCAGCAATTAATATCCTGAAGAGCTAACAATCTATTTGGATTTTGCTGCATCTGAAAATGTACAGTTGTAGTGTAGATCATCTGAGGAGAAAGTGTCAGCAATGTGGCAAGTGTGCAGTGTAAATAGGCTGCGTGCGTGACAACGACGACGACTTGCAGTTTGACAATTATAATATGTGATTATATGTACATAAACAAAACAACAGAATCAGGTGCTCAATCAGAGAACGAACTAACCTTAAAAGGTTAGTTTTATGGATATGATAACCCACTCTGAGAGCAACTTCTTTTAGCTCACTTGTGCCCTTCACAGGGAGAAATATGCTATAGTATATCGGTCTGGTCCCACTTACTAGAGTGACCCAGCCCCGAAATACCAGGCAATTCTACCCTGAATAGTAGAAGCAGCAAACCCCAGATGTACATTTCAGCCTTCATTGGGCCTCGTCAGTGAGGTGTAGCTGAACTTCGTAAAGCACAGTGAGCAAGGGGTCCACTTCTGGAGTCCTCTATTCCTCTTAGGGAGATTAATCACAGTGCCAACATATTCTGTGGCGCTGTACAAGGGATAAGAACAAGGAAAAATACAATATACTGAAGAAAATTGAGGGCCCTGTTTTGAGCATAGAATCTTATGTAGAAAGTGCATTTCCCCATAGCACCCTACAAGTTTGGAAACTCGCTACTTACAATCCAAAGGGAGTGGAAAAGGCAGAAACATGGGCAAGAACCGCTAAGTAATAGCAAGGGTCAGGTAGAAAGTGAAAGTTTGCTTGGGTAGGAAGGTGTCCAAAGTTATAGAAAGGTTTTCATTTAGTAGGAGTGAAATGGGTCTGATAGAGAGACATTTTGACATGGATGGCTCTAGTATGTGATATGATATCTGCCCCTAATGGTCAGATAACATAACCTGCAAATATGAAAGTCAGGTGATGAGGAAAGTAGAGAAGGTGAGATGGTTATCTTGTTGGAGACAAGGGGCCTCATTCAATTGAGCTATCACATGTTACTGTAGCCCATAAGTGAGGCTGCAAGTTAATTTGCTATTCAATTGGCTTTTGTTAGTGGGATCCGAACGTGTTACAGTTACGGGTTTGAAAACATTGTGATGGTTAAACCCGTAACTTACAACCTCCCGAAGCCTTTGATCTTTCACGGCCTCAAGACTTCTAAAATGGTAAATCACTATTCGATTGCAAAAATTGCTCAACACCACACCCGCACTCAAGCCCGGAAACGCCAAATGGTGGCCAAAAGCTTACGGGTTCCAAAATGGACCTGCAAAGGGTTTACAGACTAGTTAGGAACACTGCAAATGACAATATAAAGACACCAAGGCACTTTAAAATATGGGGAAAGCAATGGAAGGCATTACAATTACATGCACAAAAATTCCCAACTATCAAATATTGCAAAAACATTTAAATTTATTTTGCTCATAGGTTGTAATGGTCATGCATATGCCAATATGAAAAGCCATGCTCCAACACAAATACATGGAAATGGCTGACATACTAACCCTTTCATACTCACAGAGGCTCTAATGTGGACCCTAAAAATACAAAGATCATCTTATATACATTTCACTCATCATATCTACATTGGGACAACAAATAGTGGCCAAATTACACCACCACATGGCATATATCAAGCACCAGGGAAAGATTTTACATATGGCTGTTCAGTCCCTCAGTTGTGTCTGACTCTCTGTGACCCTATAGACTGCATTACACTTACTAATGTCTCTGTACGTATCCACAAGGTTTGCATGCCAAAGATACTGGAGTGGGTTGCCAGTTCCTTCTCTAGTGGACTGTGATTTGTCTGACCTCTCTGCTATGACCTGCCCGCCTACAGTGGCCCTACATGGTATAGCTCACAGCGTAATTGAGGTACACAAGCCCCTTAACCACCACCAGTTAGCAATCTAGATGGGGGCTCGGGTAAGATACACCACACTAATCTATTCTAACCCATTAGGAAGGGCTACAAAAACACATGGAGGCTGTGCAGAAGCTTGTGGAGCAACAGCCAACTCACCTCCAGCTCCGCTATTTCCATCCTGAAAAATCCCACGCCATTGCTGGTGGCCATGTGCCAAGATGTATAACCATTCCCATTTGGTGACCCCCCATTAAGTTTTGCTATCAATCAATTTACATTATCACTTGTCATATTGTTATCAGGCCTTCAGGGGAATGTCGATACGCCACAGTATCACAAATGACACTTTGCATGTATATTAACCCTTTATTATTATTATATATGATATATTTTATTATATGATATCTAATGATATTATTGCTATTATTATTATTATTATTGTTATGTTATGAATCAATCTATTTCATAGTAACTAGGGCTCGCAAGTTTACAGATATAGGAATGTGACACAAATGTGATGTATGTGGATGTCCCAAAACCCCAAACATTAAAAACACACTGAGAACGGTATAACAAAGCTTTATTTTCTACACAGAGCACAATCAGAAATGGACAAGACTGTACATTAATACCATGGGTGTGGTGTGGGCGGATCCTGGGAGAGCAAGAGGCTTGTAGGAAAAAAGGGGATACCTAAAGGGGTAATTTCATAGTCTAGAATAAGCATGATGCAGAGCATCTACCAGGGTCACATGTGGTCACTACACCACTGCAAACGGAATCTGATGAGAAAAAGAATGATCAGAAATCACTCCATTTAATTGAAGAAACCATTAATGTGAACATCACTTACAACTTGTATAGATCTGCTCAATGAAACAGATGATTAAACCTCTGGACTGTGTAATCCAATCCAGTTTCACACATACAGTGTGTTTCCAAAACAAAAATCTGGAAAAAAAAAGGTTAAAAAAAAAAAAAATCAACATGCATGTACAGTACAGTGCTATATACTGAAACTGTAACAATATACCAACTCACCTGATTTCCATCTGCAAGCATTACTAACCATTAGCTAGTTCTCTGGATAACTCCCTGGCCATGACCATTACTAATGATGTGTCATCTCGCAATAAATGCGTAGCCTTGACCAGCATCAGTGGTCAAGGTATACTATCACCTTCGCAATATTGATATCACATCCATTAGCTACACAGGTGTAACACATGTTAACGGATACTCATGATGTCAGCAATAGGGGAAAATACCCATTAATACGGAGAGGACACAAAGGTCAACAGCCAGATTCAATGTTACTTACATCAGACCCGAGGATCTGTTCTCAGACTGATATTGAGGTCAGGATCACATGCTTTACTAGTGCATATATTAATGCTGGCTGTCATTAACATGCCATTTTAAAACTTTGCAAGTCCACCTCCATAGCGGTATTAGTCTACATTTAAGGTAACACAAATCATGTCTTAGATATCAGTCTAGATGATAGATTTAAAATTCCTTCACAATGCTTGCAGATGCAGGAGATGCCTTCATGAACCTAGATTGTACCTAAAACAAAATAAACAAAATACCTACAATATTTGGCCTTAAAAAAGATAGGGACTGCATCATCTCTTTTCAACAGCATTCCTCAGTGACCATCAATTGGTGAAATGTTTAACAGAACCCTACGTGTCCACAGAGAAGAGGATAATGGACCATGTGATGGGAGGTAGCCATCTGCATACAAAATATCACCATCACATAGGACAAGATCCAAGACTCTGTATGTGGCGGTGATGGTGTCCTAGTAGGGAGGGTCTGGGGCCCGGCTGGAGCCTGGAGAAATAAGGGCGGTGGTGTTGGTGGGCCCAATGGGGGTGGTGGTGGCCAGCCTGATGCACTGCTGAGGGGAGGAGGAGGTGGGTCAAGTCCAGCTGGTACCTCTGGTGTGTTCTTTAAATTATGTTTACTGCTATTATGTGTAATCTGTACATATGTGTTAACAAGGATTAAGTGTAAAATTGTAAATAGTATAATAGAAATAAACAAAACCGCAAATTACTGCTCTCAAAAATGCCTACTCTCTATCTATAACCAACCTCCAACTTCGTTAAAATCTACAACACAGTCAACACATGGGCGGGTGTAACGCAACTTTATAATCTCCCTCTGTCAATCATCTGCGGATAGACTGCTTTCTATTGGCCCAGAGGCCTGTGTCGCACTATGTTACACTGTGATTGGATCGTAACAGCAGATCGCATCTCGGCCAGCCCATTAACAGTTTGCGGCCGGCCGTGGGAGGGGTTTACGGGTTTCAGGCTTCGGCACGTAACTCACGCCCTTGCTCAATTGAATAGCTCTGTATTTGGTACTGAACGGGAGTCCGCAGCACGCCTACAGACATACGCGAGATGCATGCTTGTAATTGAATCAGGCTCAAGATGTGGAGAAATAGAGGAAGAGTGTCTGAAAAAGAGACAGAAGAAGAAAGTAAAGGTAAACATTGTGACACAATATGTAAGAGACTATCTTTTAAACATAATAACATGTCAGGAAAGGGGTGTTATTTGATGTAACAATCACCTTGCTTGCAGTTCAAGTTGTTGCAGTGTTGTGTTTGAAGTCAGCATAATTGCATATGAAAGGTAATATATTGGAGGCGGCATTGCTTTAGTTTCCATTCTAAGAACGTTTTGCCGATTTTCAAGTGAGGGTCTTTAGAGCAGTACATTTTAAATATATGACCACAGTGGCCTTTAAAATGTATTCAACGTTGTGATGTAATGAACGTAAAGGACACAAGATGGCAGTATAGCAACATAGTTCGTTTTAACTGTACCTATGTCTGTTCACAAACACTAATCTCTTGGAACATTTGTTAAAATCTTGTTTTTGGCATATAGGTTTAGGAAGAGAAAGAGTATTTTTGGATAACTCGGCAAACATTCTCTAATATGATAATCAAAATATTCCAAAAAATGTAACAGCTTACAACAATAGTTGGAATACAAACAACATCATATTATGATGTATTTGTATAACTGAAACTGCTGTAGACAATTAGAAACACAAATTATTACCATAACTTGTATTAAAGTACATGGAATTTTAATACTGATCTACATCATCAAATAGAGCTATGAAAATCAAGTGAAAAATAAAACATTTGTTCATTTCTAAAGCATGCATATTACACTGGTATATAACCTTTTACTCTACAATAACCCCCAAAAATCACCAAAAAATACAACACATCCCCCAAATAAATGCTATACTTGCTGACACCAAAAAAAAAGTACATTTATTTAAATTTGGTTATTTAGACATTCTAAACCCAAAAGAAAATAAACATGGAATGTATTATTGGAGTAAAAACAAATATAAGCATTTAGAGGTGCATTCGGGACAAGTGACCGAATTTAAGATCCGGAAGCCCATAAGTGAGCTTGCAGGCACGTTTGCTATTCAGTTGGCGTCTTTTTGCGGGCTCGGCTCGGGTTACAAGATACAAGCTTGAAAAGATGGCGTCCATCAAACTCGTAACTTATAGCCTCCAGAAGCCTTTGATCTGTCACTTAATTTTGTTGGTGTTTTAAGATCCTTTTTTTGGTATGGCAATGAATAATTAATAAAATAAGAAATTAATATACTTTACCTATTGTGAAGTAATATATGCAGGAAGCATTGTGTTGAAGAGCTGGCAATCTGTTTTCATGTTGCTGCAGCATCAGTGCTGTGGAGCTGCTGTGTAAGTGTCATGAATGTGTGCAGTGTGTAGTGTGCGTGCGCGAGGCAAATCCGTTAGGGTAGCTGTGTACTTCCGAATTGTATAAGTTAGTGTTCTAAAATGGCGCCTAATGTGTGGTACGCTGCTGTGGCTGATTTAGCATCCTTGTTTTCGCAAAATCCGTAGGTGTTTGGTTGTGTTTTGCGTGTTTAGAGTCCTTTAGCCTCGTTTTCGTTTTGTTCGGCCGCCATTTTTTCTCTCGCTTAGGTGATTTTCGGGTGTCTAAACTCCAAAATGTGGACTTAAATCGAGGTGTAACTTCACTGGCAGAGGTCCTCGGTGCCCCCCCTTGCTGTGGGTAAGCTTTTTATGTGTTTGTTGTGTGTATTTATTGTGTTTGCAACGTTTTTTGGGGTCTCTCGTACGTCTTTTTCGGAAAATCCGTAGGTGTTTGGTGGTGTTTTGCGTCTTTAGATTCCTGTAGCCTCGTTTTCGTTTTTTTCTACAGCTATTTTTTTTCTCGCTTAGGGGATTTTTGGGTGTCTAAACTCTTTTATTTGGAGTTAAATTGAGGTGTAACTTCAGTTTTCGAGGTCCTGGGTGCCCCCCCCCCCCTTGCTGTAGGTAAGCTTTTTATGTATTTGATGTGTGTATTTATTGTGTTTTTCATGTTTTCATGTGCGCGGGTTTCGGACGGTTTTTGCGAGGTCCTAATCAGTCGCAACGTGTCTTGTATTTTGGTTTCGGAACTCCGTAAATTTTGCGAGGTCCGCAGTTGCTGGCAAGGAGCGCCTTCGGCAGCGTTAGCAATGCTCACAACTATATATGTGATATATCCAATCCCTTTTTAAAGTTATCTATCGAATCCGCTGTCACCACCTCATTTGGTAGAGAATTCCACAGATTAACCACCCTTACTGGGAAGAACCCTTTTCTTTCTTTAAGGTGAAATCTTTTTACTTATAATCTCAAAGGATGTCCCCTTGTTAGTTGAAAACCTCTTGGCACAAAAAGTTCCCTTGACAAAGCCTTGTATTGGCCCTGGATGTATTTATATAAGGTATTAATATCCCCCTATTAGACACCTTCATTCTAGAGAAAATAAGTTTAATTTGGTTAGTCTTTCTTCATAACTTAGCCCATCCATTCCCTTTATTAGTTATGTTGCCCTCCTCTGTACCTTTTCCAGCTCTAAAATGTCCTTTTTATGAAGTGGTGCCCAAAATTGTACTCCATATTCCAAATGAGGGCGTACTAGAGATTTGCATAGTGGCAGAATTATATTTGCTTCCCTGGCTTCTATTGTGTCCTTTCTGCTATTTTTCTCCAAGCTAGTATACTCCAGTATCAATGTTGGTGTCATCTCAGTAGAGTTTTGCATACACAAGTAAAATTACAGAGGGTCAATTAATGGAGCTTAATAACAGGAAGCTGGTTAGACCGTTAAAACACTTAACAGCACTTAAAATATCTCAAAATATTTCTAGGTGCTTCTGCTATAATATAAGACTGACAGATTGATTACAATATTCTGCCCTTCTGTCTCCCAGGGTATTCTGGGATTTGCATGGGATTCTAGAAGATGTAGTTCTGTTCTACAACCAGAGATTCCTAGGAGTCTTTGGCAATCTTTGGTATCACCTTGAAGTCAAGGACCGCTATCAGTAGTCTTGGGACTCTCTACAAACGTATTTAGAAGACAGAGGTATAAATTAAGAACATTTTAACACATAATTGTATAATATTTTACAGATAATATATTTATAAAAAAAAAAAAAATATATATATATATATATATATATATATAGGCAATGTTGCATATAAATGACTACAGGGTGTCGTAGCATATATACATTTTAGTGCAGGATAAAGGAGGGCTGCTCAAAAAATGTACTCCTATCCCCCCTGTGTTAATTGTCCTGATCAGGTCAGCTGTCTTCTGGGGAGAGTCACACAAATGAGATTTCCACTGCTGGGCTCAAGTGGGATCTAGGTCAATTATCAGGCCATAGTGCAAACATTCAGACAACTGCACTGAGCTGCAGACTCCTCTTGCAGTTGAATAGTTAATATTGATTCATTTCATGTTCTCATATTATTTAGCTAATATTTATAGGGTCTCTAATATTTTTTCAATTATACAGTCATTATAAGGCCTTCCACAAACTCCCTTGAAGTCCCTGAAATACTTAGTGAATCCAGACTATGTCTTGAATAGGGAGATGACTAAATATTCTCCTCAATAAGAACTTGACTACATGGCTCCCATAGAATCTCCTGCCAGACGAACTTGTAGCTACTGAAGCTCTTCCACAAGAATTTAAGAAGCTATTACAGGTCTCCCGCACGTTATTTAATGTAATAACGTACTGATATATAGCCAGGGGGTTTGTCACATAAGGGAAATCATTTACGACACTTGAAAGGCTCCTTATGAACACCCATAAGCGGAGGTGAATGGGAAGTTACAAGTCAGAGTCTAGAAACACAGTAATTCCCATAGCAACTCCAGTAAAGTTAAAAAACAACAATAAATATTGTAGCATTGTGTCTAGATAGCTATGTTTCCCACTCACATTGATACATTAATGTAGTTTATTATTCTTGCACATGAACATTATATTATACTAGCGACTTGCCCGTCAAAAATGACGGCAATAGGGGGGGCTTGTAAATTGCCCTAGTGACACCAAAATTTGTATTGAGTACCCACAGAACAACTAGGGGAAAAAGAGGTGACCCATATCCCCCGTGGGACCCTCCAAAGGCACCTTGAAGGCACACTTGGAGACAAGCCTCTCCCCAGCCAGCTAACCGGAGTGCTACCTCCCTGGTGGAACCTGTGAGAGGTGAAGGCTTCAGAGGCCCTGAGACTGCAATCGGAGCAAGCAGGCTCCAGCTGGAATGTTGCAGGAGTGCCAGAGCGGCGTGGACGGCAACAGCAGAGGGGGCCTCGTGATCGGGCGGCGGCCATCTTGGAGAGCCACGAGGCAGATGCTAAAGACGGAGGCCCAGGTCCTGTAAGTTTTCCACAATACCTCATCAGTACCCCAGAGCCACCCGATGGAGGCTGGTTCCGGCCGGGGAGGCCCAGGACAGCTCAGGCCTATACTGCCTTTCATTATAAGGAGCGGCAAGGCGGGAGAAGAAGCCCGCGAACGGGCGGCCACCATTTTGTTTTTCTGGCCTACGAGGAGATCTCAGTATTTCCCTAACCCACTACTCCTGAGGCCCTGTATTTGGGGAACAACCAAGCCTGCCAAAGAGTGAGTTCCACGGGGGCAGGAGGGAAGAAGCACAAGGACTAATGGTGGCCATTATCCCTGTTATACTGCCAGGATTACTATTGCGACAACACATCATCAGTAGAGTAAAACTAACCTGTCTCACGACGGTCTAAACCTTGCTAGTACCCTGCCACACAGACTACAGGCTGACACTGCCACAAATGTAAATATTGTTTCGAGCCTAAACTACCTGCAGCCTTTCTACCCCATGCTTGGTTCAGACATCACAAGGCCCAAAGGCAGTGGAATTATTGCTGACAAAAACATTGCAACTTTATTAGACTCAAAGGACTGGCAGTCCCACTCATACTTTATTGCAGGCTGAATCCACTGCCCCCAGAAGATCAGATTGGCACTCTTGCAGGAATCTATGGAAGCATACTAAAAAAACATCAGAGTGACAAAGACTTAAAAAACCTGTTCCTAGCTGTGGCCATATAACTGGTGTATAATATCTGACAAACTTGTCTCTCTAAGATTAAAAAACTTTGCCTGCTGGGGTTATCCTAGCCTATTCTATGGAGTACTGCTAAGTAAACACTCACACTTTGGTTGATTACCACTTCAACTACTACCCGTGGGTTCTCACAGAGACTTTCGTTACAAACTAAAGGCTACGATGAGCCTGACTTTTATGACTTCTAAAACCGTGCTTCATACACAGGTATATCAACCATTTTCCCCGCTCAAAACACTCTAAATCAAAGGATGTTGTAATTGCCAATCTTCCCTTTGAAAAAAGCAACTGATTTCTTATACAAGTCAAGTCAAAGTATTATTGTCCATAAACTATCTACTCCTGTTTTACAGAATCAAAATTCATGCAAGGTTCTGACGGTTACCTTAACCAAGAAAGTCTCCAATTCCAACCACGAGGAAAGGCACAAGGGGTCCCTCGGCAAAGGGCATTCGGGAGCACTTCCCGCCTAAGGCCGCCAGGCCCATGTCTCAGATAGACTCTGCCTCTGACCACTCGGACTCTTCAGACCAAGAAGACAACCCTAAAGGATCTTGGCAACATATCGACCTTTTGGCCAGATCAGTAGCCACGATTGAACAACTTCTAGCTAAGGCGATAGAACCGTTAAGGAAAGACTTGAAGGAATTGGGGCAACAACCCCAATTGCTGAAAAAGACGGCAGATCAGCTGGTAGAGGTCTTCAATCGACCATTCTCAGTACTAATTCCGTTTATTGCCACGTCATTGCATAGGTTATATACTTGCAAAAGAAGGCGGATATTAGAGGCGATTTACAGTTCATGTTAGTCAGTTGCAAGGACAGATAATCAGGTGTTTTTCTGTTTCTTAGAACAACTAGAAATGTTTTGTGTTTTAGTAAGGTCGCAAAACATCCCAAGGATAGGAACATGATATTATGGTTAGGCTATATCTCGTCAATATGTCAGCAAAATATGTTAACCCCTTCATCAGCAGAACATGTTAACCCCTTCAATTGTGAGCCATGCGATGAGCGCCGAAGGTGCTCAGCGCAAGGCTCACAATGAGCGCCAAAGAATCACAGACCACCCAAAAAAATTATGGCTGTGGCAAACAGCATTACCTGCCTTACAATTTTATTGCTGTCCATGAGTTTTGGTGGGCGGCTGTCTCTTTGCAGGTTTTGGTCGTTTCTCTTTGTTTCCAAGCCGCCAACTACTGATTAGGAAGTCCCAACAAACTGGTGTCGAGAAGTGGGATACAGATATCGAAGTACGACGGAGTGGGTGAGTAGAGTGAATTGTGTCTATTTGCACCTTCCTTTTCTCCCACTCTCCTCGTCCTTTGATATCTGTATCCCACTTCTGACACCAGTTTTTTTGGACTTCCTAATCAGTAGTTGGCAGCCTGGAAACACAGGGCCCAATCAGAATTCTGAGGAACCCGTACTGGATGTAACACACACAAAATCATTCTCAGTACTAATTCCGTTTATTGCCACGTCATTGCATAGGTTATATACTTGCAAAAGAAGGCGGATATTAGAGGCGATTTACAGTTCATGTTAGTCAGTTGCAAGGACAGATAATCAGGTGTTTTTCTGTTTCTTAGAACAACTAGAAATGTTTTGTGTTTTAGTAAGGTCGCAAAACATACCAAGGATAGGAACATGATATTATGGTTAGTCTATATCTCGTCAATATGTCATCAAAATATGTTAACCCCTTCATCAGCAGAACATGTTAACCCCTTCAATTGTGAGCCACGCGATGAGCGCCGAAGGTGCTCAGCGCAAGGCTCACAATGAGCGCCGAAGAATCACAGACCACCCAAAAAA
Source organism: Discoglossus pictus (assembly GCA_027410445.1). Lineage (NCBI taxonomy): Eukaryota > Metazoa > Chordata > Amphibia > Anura > Alytidae > Discoglossus > Discoglossus pictus. Next base: position 496,396,753 of record CM050163.1, on the reverse strand, counting down.
ATTATGGCTGTGGCAAACAGCATTACCTGCCTTACAATTTTATTGCTGTCCATGAGTTTTGGTGGGCAGCCGTCTCTTTGCAGGTTTGCTGTTGTGCCATGTTCTTTCTATTTGGTTATGATAGATTTGATGGTGCTCCTGGGGATCATCAAAGATTTGGATATTTTTTTATAACCTAACCATGACTTGTACTTCTCAACAACATTGTTCCTTACTTGTTTGGGCAGTTCCTTGGTCTCCATGGCAGTGTTTGGTTAGTGGTGACTCTTGCTTAAGTGTTGCAGCCTCTGGGGCCTTTCAAAAAATGTGTGTATATGTAATGACAGATCATGTGACACTTAGATTGCACACAGGTGAACATCATTCCACTAATGATGTGACTTCTGAAGGTAATTGTTTGCACCAGAGCTTTTTATGGGCTTCATAACAAAGGGGTGAATACATACGCACATGCCAATTTTCTGTTTTCTAAATCTAAAAAATAGTTTTATGTATATATTTTGCTCATTTCACTTCACCAACTTAGACTATTGTGTTCTGATCCATCACATAAAATTCAGATTAACAAAACATTGAATTTAAGGCTGTAATGTAACAAAATAGGTAAAAAGTCAAGGGGGGTGAATACTTTTGCAAGGCACTTTATATCACTATCTACTTGCCCGTGAAAAATGAGCTGAATAAAATGTTAAGGCTGGGAATGCTGTACCTTAGGTGCTCATTGCAAGCCTCTTCCCCTGTGTAGTTTATAGGCTTGCGCTTGAGTGTTACTGTCTTTCATTAGTGGCTTGGATTAAGTGTTAATGGCTTTCGGTAAGTGTTACTGCTTAGGGCTATTTTTTACGTCCTTCGGGCTACTTTTATGTCCTTCGGGCTAGTTTTACGTCCTTGGGCCTCGTTTGCGTCGTTTTGCGTTTTTTCGGCAGCCATTTTGTTTCCTGCTTAGGTGATTTTCGATCGTGAAAAAACGGCAAATATGCATCAAATTAACTTGCAACCTGACTCACAGGCTCCCTGCCTCTCCCACTGTGCTGTGTGTGAGTGTGTAAATTAATTTGAGGCATATTTGTTGTTTTTTTTTCATGTCTTTTCAGTTTTGTGGTTCTGCCGGTAAAGTTGTAATTTTGCAAGGCGCACAGTGCATGTACGGGTTTTGGTCCTAAGTCATATGGGTCGTAAGTCCTGCGTGCCTTAACTGCTCGCTTTGCTGTCTAATTTTTTTTTTCTGTAGTGCAGTGGTCAACCCCGGTCACCAAGGGCCAACCTGCTTCCTAATGACTGCCCCATGGGCTCTTGGGGGGTAAAACTTAAAAGGGGGCTCAGTAACTAAGAAATGGAGCTGCTTTATTAAGTGGTTGTGGGAGGTAAGAAAATTAGGAATGACAAGTGGCTGAGGAAGGGTGATCTTGGATCGAAGGGGGCTGCTTCAGGCAAGGGTCTTTTGTGAGTGATGCTGAGAATGGGGAGGAAGGTGGCACTGAGGGAGTTGGCACTGAGAGAGGTTGGTCAGGAGCGAAAAAATGTGGCCCACTGGGCCCTCCATTCACTAGCCCTGCCACTGCATCAGTTCCTCTGTCAGAGAAGATGCTTGATTGCTGGCCTGTGTGTCTAGCTGTGATGGGTTGTATGGTATAAAGTGTTGCTTTCTGGGCTTTTGTGGCAGATTTTTTTTGTAGCCCATCATTTTGGGCATCTGGCTTGAGTCAATGGACATTGCTTACACTTCATTCTTATCTCTTATTCTGTGTACTGCAAACAATATACTCAAGGAAATGTATAATAACTTCTATTTTATAGATGACATTGGCCCTAAGTCTGAGTAAAATGATATCAACAGACAGTTGTGATGATATAATTTAATAAACTCTTGCCTGGGGTGTATAAATTATGTAAGAAAATAATATGGATGTAGTATCATACCCTCTCATTGTATGGTACCCATGTATGTTCTTCCTTGTGTTAGATGGGTTATCAGATATTACTCTTGTATATTGAAAATGTTGCTAGTTTGTGAACTATATACTTAGTCTACTTATTGTAAAAGCAATAAATTAAATTGGAAATGTGTGCATCATATAGTTGGCTAGATAGATGTCCTACAATAACACCTTTTATCCTGCAGAGGGCACACCAGTTTAACAAAATGCTCTCCCATAAACATGTGCCTGGACTTAGAGGAAGAATGAGCAGCTGGTCTGGCTGGATAGAATAACTGGTTCTGTCTCCTCTATATAAGAGTATATTTAGTACAAACTACATTTAAGTTTAACCAAGTGCAGATGACATGCCCAGCCTGTCAGTTCCTTACAGTGTTAGTTTGGCTGGGTGTGATATGGCCACCACATGCACCTGTAGGGGTGAACTTTGTGTTATGATCACCTGGGCTTTCATTTCCTGGATAGGAGAAGGAATCTAAAGGAAGGAACTGTGAGTTAAAACCATTTTATAGTAAATATATAGTAAATAAATGAATAAATAAATAATAAATATATAGTAAATTAATATCAAATTAATCAATATGTTATGAAAAATATATATATAATCGATTGATCAGCAGTTGTATTGCAAGTAGTGTATAATGCTCTGATATTAATCACAGTTATAGCATGCTGATATGATATAAGATAATTAATAAAACATTGTATGATATTTAGTATACACTTTTCAAGATTTTCAGATACTGATGTAAAAGTAATATAACTATAATGTATTTATTTAATTAACAAAAAAATACTATGAAACTGAAAAGGAATAAAAACAAATAAAAAATACATGTTTTAAATGTTTTTACTAAACACCTTTTTCCCATTTATTGTGCATATTCCTCTAGCAATTAATACTATGATATTAATACAAATGAGTTTTTTTTTTTAACCGAATGTATTCAGGACCCAAACCTAATGGGATTGGTTTCATTTTCATCTGTTGGTTGTTGAAGGTCAACAGCAAAGTTCAATAAACTTTAGTTTTATGGTATCCCCCATTATGTATATAAAGTACCTGCAATTCCAACATATTGTCATGTTTGGTTAGTTAATGTCACATTTTGTTTGGCATGGAAAAAAATATTTTTCGTTTTAATAAATTGTACATAGAAATCTAAAGATTAATCAATAGTACAGGTGAGTAATATAATTTAGTTTTATTACAATAAATGAGAATTCGAAATTATTATGTAGTGTTGTAGTATAAATATGAGATTTATCTGAAAGGCCCTAAAAAAAAACAAAAAAAAACTTAAACGATCATATAATGTAATGTAACTAAAGCACTGGTTAGTTTAGACATGTTTGAGGTATTATATATTCACATATGTGTTATAAAGGGTATATATATATATATATATATATATATATATATATATATATATATATATATATATATATATATATTTATGGGAATTGCAGTATACAGTAATACATGTATTGATTTTCATTTGAAAAAAATAGAGCTAGATCTTTCCAAAGCCTAAGGCTCATATTATATTGTAAAATGAGGAAGATACCATTGCATTTTGCAATACGCTTATATATATATATATATATATATATATATATATATATACTTAATAATATAAATATATATATTCAACAAATTGAACAAAAGTGTCCTGCCTTCTTGAATCTCCCAGGGGTTATGTGGCTTGCATAAGCTTTTTATTGGCCATGGAATGTGCATGGCTACAAGGGCACAGCACAGGATTGCTCTCAGGCTTTTGCGGGTAAATATGTAACGTGGGGCCAGCAGCCACCTTGGGACATAAGAAATAGCACCTCCCTATCCACATGAAATAGCAGAAATGTACCATCTTAATTTCATGGCCAAATTTCTCCTGAAATTAGGAAATGACCAAGTGATGTATCTTATTTAGTCTGTTTAATGAAAGTTAGTTGTATTGTGTATGTGTTTCTGATATAATAAGCCGTAATATAGACAATATTTATTCACATACATATTAATATTGGTTATTTCTATTTGTATATATCTACCTATCATTAATGGGATTTGCTGTACACTTTTTACTGGGGGGGATTGAGATTATAGAAATTGTCACCTCATCTCACCAGTTGTGATGCAGAATAATATTCCCCAGACTTGGTAAAGTTATTTCTGTCATAATAAATAATTATGCCTGTCCAATAAAAAAGGTATCACTATATACTGCAATACTCTTCATCTAGATTACTGGACCATCACGGCTACCTCACTCTTTTATATATATATATATATATATATATATATATATATATATATATATATATATATATATATATACAAAATGCATTTAAAGTATCTATGTCCATACATACACACTATATTATATATTGTAGATACTATAATGCGTATATATATATATATATATATATATATATATATATATATATTTATATATATATATATATATATATATATATATATATATATATATATAATATCTGCTTATAAATGGAATGATTGTACCTAATCCAATGCTTCCCTTGTGGCTGGTGACCTTGCTGTTAAATTGAATGCATGGTATAAAAGTCTATAAATAATGCATAGGTTCACTGCTCAGACTAGTGTAATAGCCATATTTATATTGTGGTGGAGCATACTTTGTATGTGGTTTCTGATATGTGTGTATGTGATATTACATTTCTACATTTATTAACACATTCACATTGTTGTTATATTTATTTAGCTTAGTATTCATTATATATATATATATATATATATATATATATATATATATATATATATATATATGTGTGTGTGTAGATGATCAAAACTAAGCTAAATACATATAACTAATATATATATATATATAGTTGACGACATATTTTAATACTTAACTTGTTGTGACGCTTTCCTGTGTAACAATGAGATGAAGTTGTGTTTTTAACATGTAATATTGAGATTTAAAGTACACACATTGTAGCTATATCTATTTCATATATAGTTTGCAATCCCTCTGTAATAGTTATTTCAGTTATAAAAACAAGTCAGAAGAATAGCATGGCAATGTATGTCCAATGGAAATATCTGAGTATGTTCTTGTACATTACAGATCAGAGCACATAGCCTATATTTGGAGAGGATATCTAACACATCATTTGACCTGCCAGTATACATAGTCACTATTGTCCTGCAGTCCTGGGCTGGTCCTGTTCCATTTGTTCAGGGGCTGATTCCTCTTTTTTTTCACCATTTGCTTTTCTGACGTTTGCAGCCATGTGATGGTCCCTCTTTGCTATAAGGAGAACACAAGCCCCGCCCTCCCCTGGACAGAAACCCAACCTTTTCTAAGATCTTTCCCGAGACTCCCACCCAAATCCTCTTTCTGTGTCCAGCACCTAATGCCTGGATGTTGGGTCACTGCATCCCAGCACAGAGGGACTTTTGTGGCATATCCCCATCCTTGCCTTTGCAGTATATTGTCCTGCTTGGAGGAGGGTTTCCAACCTTAGGGAGGAGGAGAGGATCTCACTCTCTTCTTAGCCCTTCAGCCTTATGATCTGCCTTGCAAGCCATGACTTTGAGCTCTGAGATGTCCGATGCCTCTATCCTTGCTGATGAGACCGACATTGATGTGGTGGGAGAGGACGAGGAGCCCAGGGGGTGCTCCTATGCTGAGGATGAAGAGGAGGAGGAGGTGGTGGTGGCAGAGCTCCGTGATGGCATGCTGATGCCCAGGTCCCCACAGTGTTCATCAACCAAAGATCCCTACAAGCCTGTGAGCAAGAACACCCTGGTGAAGCCTCCTTACTCCTACATTGCCTTAATCACCATGGCCATCCTGCAGAGCCCCAAGAAGCGCCTGACCCTCAGTGAGATCTGTGAGTTTATCAGTAACCGCTTCCCCTATTACAGGGAGAAGTTCCCAGCCTGGCAGAACTCCATCAGGCACAACCTCTCCCTCAATGACTGCTTTGTCAAGATACCCAGGGAGCCTGGCAACCCGGGCAAGGGCAACTACTGGACATTGGACCCTGAGTCTGCAGACATGTTTGACAATGGCAGCTTTCTAAGGAGGAGGAAACGGTTCAAGAGACAGCAAGCCCCAGAGCTGCTGCTCAGGGACCCCAGCCATTTCCTCCCTGCTGCTGCCTATGGCTATGGACCTTACAGCTGTGGGTATGGGATCCAGCTGCAGCCTTACCACCCACACTCTGCCTTGATTGCCTTCCATTCACAAACAGCCAGACAACCACCCAACGCCCCTGGCCTCCCAGCACCTTCACTCATGCCACCTGACCTGCCCAGGACCTGCCCCTTCTACCCTCACCAGCTTAGCCCAGCACTTCCAGCTTCCATGCAGACAGCCAAGACCAGCTCCACATTGGCCAGATCTACATTTTCCATAGAAAGCATCATAGGTGGGGACATGAGCCCAGTACAATGCCACCCATCCAAAGCAGCTGGGGCCCCTGTTATATCCAGGGCTCTGGTGACTTTTTCCAATTCTAATGCCACCCTGCCATCTGGGACAATGCTAACAAATGGAGAAAACTTTGCCACTAGGA